>MJHO01000126.1:76659-628898 GCA_002076135.1 Xerophyta viscosa | reverse complement strand
CCGCGTGCCCAGGTTCTTTAGGTACGTTCACTCCGTTCGTCTTAGCCTAAGATCCACCTAGATCAAACTTTCCTACTGTAGGTTCCATTTCTCTGAAACGGGTTGCCTATAACCCCAAATGGGAAAGCCTTGTGTCCTTTCTCTGCCATGTACCACTTGGCCTTCGAAAGCAAACACCCCTTGAGACCAATACGGTAGCGTTGTTGCTCCCCGCTCCTCGTGTTGATGACCTTCCGCTCCACCAAACCGTCTTCGGCCAAGGGCTCTACCCGACTGATCTAGGATAAGCTTGAGCTAGTTTCAAGGATCTACATATTCGGACTTCATCTATGAGAGATAGTTCGGTTTAGAGGTCGGTGGCTTGTTAAGACCTAGAGTTGGCATTGAAAAGAGCTAGAATGGCTGCCTATGATGGGGACGCCTAAGTCTCCGGCTAGGTGGTTAAGCTGAAAGGGGTGGACCAACAATGTTTGGTGTAGCTAGGAGGATTGAGTTCAGTTAGAGCTTGTTGTAAAGTGGACTAAGATAAGACTTTGGAGTCCCAAAGAGCTTATCTAGAAATATTTTTTTAAAAATATTCAATATAAAAGTTATAGATCTCATCAACTAACACTTTTTATATAGTGCTATAATAAAATTACGCATATATATATATATATATATATATATATATATATATATATATATTCTATGCAGTGGAGCGTAACGTAGGTATGGGGATCAAAATTCTTACCATCTACCTTTTCTCTTGCTTAGTAGTTCCAAACTGTTGATGTGATGTGAGCAAATTTAGATTTAACTCTGTACTCTTTCTGGAGAATTCGGTAATATTGTTGGAAAATTAAGATAAAATCTACATAGAAAGATGAAAAATAAAGAGGTGCAAGATACAAAAATCGAAAAATATAGGTAGAGTACGAAAAAAAATTATTAAATAGAGAAGAGATTATAAGGTCATGCAACTCGCTCAATCTCAATCTCACATTAAAAAACTAACAACCCTCAATCTCTCAAAGGTATAAAGGCACATGACACTCTCCAACACTACATAATCTATAAAGAAAATCCTAATCGTCAAATCGCGGTCTTCGTTCATCTCTTAGAAAAGCTCTAAGAGGTTTATATATAGTCAAGAAATACTTGAGAATTCAAAAAATCATAATTTTCAGGATGTTGAATAGTGTGACAATTAATCGAATGACTTTCACGCGCCTCTTCATGCTTCCACCAATTGTCGTGCTAGAAAAAGACTTTCCAACTTTCGGAAGACCTTCCAACTTCGAAAATTTTTAATATAAACGGGACCCACATGATCAAGCTCTTTCCAACCAAATATCCAAGGTATATTTTATCCAATTATATTCATTAATTTAATGGCTCACAAAATAAACAAAAAAATTAAAAAATGTTTAGATGGAATAGAAGTTAGATGTCACCTTAAACTTAAGCTATGTGAAAAAGCAAATTAACTGATGCATAAACAGCTTCAAAAAATAATTTATCTGCTTATCCATGAAAATTAGCTCTCAATAGACAAATGGAATTTTGCCTATTTTATCTCAAAAGTCTAATGTCGTGACTTAGTGTTGGAGCATGGGGTTTCAAAAAAAACCCGTGAACTTTATTAAAAATATATTTCCAAATTATGTACTTTTAAATTATGACCTCCGCCAATTATTATTTATTTTTAAAAAAGCGGTAGATCACTTAGAGATATATGTGGTAAGACTTGGGCGCGGATTTCCTGATGCGAAAGCATCAGAAAGCAGGAAAATAACAGTCCAGATTCTGGCACGCCAAGGCGAATACGGATCAACGAATATTAAATAAAAATTTAGTTTGCGTATTTGACCTACTTTTAAGTGTTTTAAAAAAAAATATTAAACTATAAATTTTTAAAAAAGTTTGAATAATTTTTTTGGCATATTTTTGGTATTGTTTTTTAAAAAATTTCAACTACAAACTTGTAGAATCTCATTAAAATCTAACAACTTGTAGTTCAACTTTTTCCTAAAAAACACTTAAAAAAATAGGTCAAATACGCAACGAAAATTTTTATTTAAATATCTCGTAATCCGTAAATCGCTTGCCTGGCTCAATCACCGCCGTTACTTTTTCCTGCTTTCCTGTGCTTTCGCATCAGGAAATCCGTGCCCGTAAGACTGTTGTGATAGAATTTGGACAGACTTCCTTTTTCATCTTTTTCAATCACACTAACATTCTTCATACTGAAAGCAAGCAGCGAAAAGTAGTGAAGATAGAAATTTTTTAAGCACCGGCTTGACAGCTGTTCATAGCAATGCTAAAAACCTGTAAACTTTTCTTTAGAGCGGCGCTAAAGAACATTTTCATCTCTAATCTATTTTCAGAGGTTGCACAACATCATCCACACCTCATAATCAAAATAAATAAGAATTCATAATTTATATCATGTAATGTGGAAAATATTTAAAATGAAAAAAAAAAAAAAAACATTTGAAGTACAAATAAGATTTTGTAGATATGCTTCCAATTCCAGCAAATAACACAATTGTGGGAGCAGAACACGGAATTTTGTATTTGCAAAATGGAAAATGATTCACGATACCGACGGTGTCATGCAACTGTTGGGGAATCGATCCCAACACGTCTGCGACGCACGTCCGGGATAATGCACGTAATACCGTCTGGAAATTACAAAGACATCATCCAGGACAAGTTGCATAGTTGCTGAGTTTTTTTTTTTTTTTTCAGTTGCCGCTTGAGATTGCCACCAACACTCAACACTCAGGTAAGAAGTTAGGATAAGCTGGAGACCATGAGCTACACTTACTGTACATCATCCCACAATCTGAGTACTTTGAGTCTTGACAAATGAAATTTCATGTATACAAGGCACCCACATTCCACAAGCAGGAGAAAAATTATGAATAATAGTTAACCGTCTCCACCGCTAGTCCTGTAACCCCATCTCCACCATAGACCCCTAGATAGCGTACCTCACCCATCGCCACCTTGTATAACTTTAGGAAATGGAAGACTCGGTGGGCATTTTCTGAATGTAACAATAACATAAGCTAGGCATTCAATTTAAATCAACTACGACTGCATACAGCTTTGATGATCACCAAACAAGTGCCACATATCTATAATCGTACCTCTGGAAGTTCATTATTCGCATAGGATGATGCACAAACCAAGGCCAGCTGCCGAGATTTCAGGCATGTAGAAGACAGACTCGAAGCAAGCAGAACAAAATTTTATGCATTAAAGAGCTTCGAAGATGAGAACAAGCCCCCCTTTGGGAGCAAAACCCCCCTCGTTTTGGGGGAACACATCTTTCTGTTACAGTTTGGCGATTTTTACATAGTAATAGTACAGCATGAGAATGATCTGTTAACAAGGGCCTGCCACTTCTGTGGCTTTGACCTAAAAAGACATTAGCCGCGGAGGCATTTATATTCCTATTTACATAAAATTACCTCTCAGCTGCAGGATGAGCTGCTCATTTTGAACCCACAAATCCTCGTGCCTTTCTCTTCTATCGTAGCATGAACATTCATGGTCCCTGTATCCCTGCTGCTTACCAGAATCTAAATAATTTTTCCCCATAAGAAACAAGGTGATTCCCACCATTTGTTACAAATTGATTGACAGACAAAGAAGCAGTACAAACATCCAGCAAATTGAAGAGTTCCCTGCAGCAAATGAATCTGCAGAAAAGAAAACCGTAAGATCAAATAGATGTACGCCAGAAATTAGTTGAATTTTTTGAAGCAATTTCTAATGATAAGGTATACTATACTCTATCAGAAGCTACACAAAGTAGATCTATGGCAGATAATAAGAATTTTATCTGATACCTCCAATAATAATGCAAAATAGCATGTCCAAGAGATGCACAATATTCGAAAGAAAACAAGCTAATATCACAAAAAAAGAGATCTTTCTCACTGAACATAAATATATTTGGTACAGCATATCTTTGTGCATGCAACTTAGTGGGATATATAACCTCATCCAGCCATATCTTATCATGCACAGTTTTTCAATCAGAGCAGATTCAGTAGTTACTAAGGTATATTAGTTTTTATATCATTGGTTGAAATTCTGTTATGACCAACTAGGGTTGACCTCTCTAGGCGGCTCAGATTAACTAAGAGTACACCGGCAGCCCAGTAGTGGCTTTATAATTACCCTACTTTTAAATAATAAATTATCTAAATAAATTATTTCATTCCATGAATAATAATGAACTTTACATCAAATATTTATAGCGGTAACACGTCTACAAAAAATACTATCTCCTACTAAATATGCTCCTACATAATACTATCTCCTACTAACACGTCTACACTCTTACCAAATCGACTCCTAACAAATACTATCTCCTACTAAATATGTTCCTACATAATAGCTCATAACATTATCCCCAAATAAAAACTCTTTCCTAATCCGACTCCTAGTCTGGACTCAGACTCTATACAAATAGATCCAATCCATTGTCTCGTGCGGCTCGTTTGTGGTGAATCCCATACATAACATATTCACATACGCATATACAAGAACAACAGCTACTGTCAGAAACAAACAATAATTTAATTTTCAAAAGAAGATTTGCACTAAGCAAGAGTATTAGAAGAGCAAACAAGACTGTTCCTAAAGACATCTGCAAGGACAAGATCTAATGCCATAGTCAAATAAATTAATTTTCAAAAAAAAAAGATTTTTTGTTAGCTATTATAAGCAAGACTAACAAATTAAATATGGAGCCTTTCATCTAAGTGATGCTGATGATTCATTGATGATGTTTTGCTGAAGTTCTGCGTTTCACGTTGCGTTAAATTGTCAATTTTGCTTTTGCTCCCTTAAAATACCACCTTTTGAAAATGCATACAGTAAGCTAAAAGATAATGTGGAATGGTGAGAAAGTAATATGTGGAGAAAAAAAAAAAGCACTTACATTCAGACGGTGAAGGTGACACTAACGGCACTTGGACAGGAGGCTCTACATTTTCCACATTCCCACTTGGAGGCTGTGCATGAGCAAAATAGACAGCCGGCAAAGGAGTCATCGGATGAAAATTTGGTGATGGAGCAGGTGAATCTCCTTGCTGCCTTGATTTAGGCGGAAAATACGATGAAACTGTAGGTGCCACAGTTGGAGAAAAAGGACTCTTGATTTTGTGTTTGGGCGAAGATCCAAACGGACAACGAGGAGCAGGAGCCCGTTGAGGGGAGCTATGTGGAACAGCACGAGTAGGAGTAGAAGCAGGAGCAGGAGCAGGTGAAGGAGGTAGATTAATTTCTGCAGGATGGTTGTGACGATGGTGATGGTGGTGGTGATGGTGGGACTTGTGACTATAAGGCTGAGGAGCTGGACTTGGTGACCAAGATGCACTACTACCACTATTAAGAGAATGTTGCAGAAAAGAGGAGAGCCTAATCTGCTTCACTTTACCAAACACAGTGTGGTTCAACCCAAGGTTTTCCCCAGAAGAGTTTTTGATAGTTTGAGCCAGCTGCTTTAGCCTCGGCAAAGATGGTTGGTGATTTCCAACTTCAAGAACAACAGCTGTCTGAACAACCGTTGGAGGATCAACAGTGGAACCCTCTGTATTTATCAAACGAACATAGAGATTCTGTATTTTGCAGAAATATGATTAGTGTATGCAATACGTAAAATATAGGCAAATAAACAAATGACATTCATCATGGGAATAACAATACAAACCCATATTCACCATGACAGCGACGATTCAATTGAAACAACCAATAATTAATATAAAGCACTCTATAGAAAAAGAACTTTCCACATCCATTTGACTATGACTTACAGTTTCTTTTTTTTTGTCCTGTTTTGAGACCATAACAATAGGCATCAACCTACTTGCTAGGTAAGCAACAGAAGAAACTATAAATGATACCTCGTTTAGGCCACACACAAAGCTTCTCATAAAGAGATGCATCAGAACAAGTTTCAAATACTATATAAATGGCTATCAGTAAAACTGTTGTCCAAAATGTTATACCATTGGCAATTAGTAAATTTACTGCTGGGGATACTACTGATGTAATGTTTGATTTGTGATTTCAAGAATCAGATTCTTAGAGATTAGATACAGGTTGAGAGAGTCATCAGAACATGTTGCAGATACTATGTATACGGCTACCAATAAATTCCCGTCCTTGTCCAAAATGTTATTCAATTGACTGTTAGTAATGCAAGGAAGTTACCGCCGGGGCTCATTACTACCGATGTGATGTTTGCTTTGTGATTTCAAGAATCAGCTTACTAGAGGTTAGAAACAGCACTTCATTTACGTGTTATAGTTCGAACTACAGAAATCAACTTCTGGGAGGAATTTGTGGCAGGTCGACATACAGTAACTACTACCAAAATGGAACACTTGTCCTCTTATATAATAGGCTCTCCAGATAATCAAGCACATGGAATGATTAGCCATGTTTTCCACTAAAAACAATGTAGATCCGCATATAATGAAACATAAACCCGTTATGTACGAATTTTTAATTTGATATCAACCAAACTGATTTATAGGCCTAAATACATCACAATGCTGTCATATGAGAAATGCATATCATCAAGTGGGAAATTGTATTACACATAACTGATGCACCATCAACCATTGAATTTGTAATTCTTGAACCATGAGGGTTATCTATTTAAAGCCCAACAATAGTTATTCTTATGGCAGAGGGAGATGGTAGCCAAACCTCATAAGAATTCAGAAGCAGCCCCAACTTCATTTGATCCTCTAATTGACTTACTTTTGCTTCTATTTCAAAAATGGGGACATTTAGAGTAAAATTGAAGAGCCAATGAAACTGCTGCAGAAGAAATACATTTTGCGGCGGGATAATTGTAATTCCACCAGGAAACCGAAGCACTTGGAAGAAGGATGAATTTCCAAACAATGACGACGTTAATCCAAGAGTTGATTGTCCTATGACTAAGGACATAAAAAATGATCTGAGAATGCTTAACCCAGTTGAAGATATACTTGAATTATTTGGATAGGGCAAAATAGCAAACATAACGGTTGTCCAGTTTGACCCGGCCATGGCCTCCAGATGGATGACAGACACCTGCTCAACAAATGTATAAGTGATCATACCAGCATATGATATATGGATCAAAACATTTGAATAAGGAAAACTTACATACGAATCTAGGACCCCGATTTCTGCAAAGATGTCATACTGAAGCTGTGCAATTTCATGATTAAGATAACTAACTGGCTTATTCAGCCTAAAGCTGGCTACTATGTCAGCTGAAAAAAAAAAGAAGTTACTTTAAGTCAAGACCATTGCAGTTAAAATATTTTATACACAAAAAAAAAGTCTTGCAGCAAAACAACTAACTACTGCTTCACCAATAAAATGCCAAACTTACAATGAAAAATTCAAATGAATCATTCATGTTATTATTTAATGTTAATCACAAGAAAATTCTATAGCCATACAACCTTGCAAAACCATTACGATCAAGTACAATTATTGTAGGGAGTTTAGTAGGCCCTGATACACCTCGTATTCGTTTCAGTTTGAAGATCGAACTGATAGCAGCAAAGCGAATTACTGAAAGAACAACATAATGAAGGTCCTTGATGATCTTTAGTACTTTACCTTGTAAAAGTATCGCACTTTATTCCACTTTCAGATATAAATTTGTAATGTTGCATGTCGTCCTCTCTTTTTTAAATTTCATTTTACCATCAGTTCTGCACTTACAATTGAGCTATTTTACTTCAATAACAGAATCTATTCCAGCCTGTCAAGCATTTTGCTTGAAATTACAGCTATCTACAAAGGAAAATGACACAGTTCAAATACAGGAAGAGAAATCAAGAAGCCAATTCGTCATACTTCCCGCATGATGGAAAGAAACTAAACTAACTTCACCATTCTACAGAAAGGATCAGACAATGACTATCAAATCTTCAAAAATCACAGACAAAACTTGAACTGCTGTGACTCTGTTACAAGCCCCACCAAGCCTCACCAAAGACACTTTGAAGTTACTAATATTATGAGCTGCTGATAATTAAAAGCCAGGACAGCATGATGCAGCATCAAACTCATTAACACAACAGTTACGAAGCACCTTTCCAACAACAGGTGACTGTGAGCTAGAAGAAACTTCATTCTGAATTGCAGCATGTGAGACAATAAAGGTTGCAGCAAAGACGGTCGCGCTTACATGTTTTAAAAAAAGTCAATTATCTATTCCTAATGAAAAACCTTCCTTGCATCTCCGCAGTGGACAAAGCAAGCACTTAAATGTTGGTCCTCCTAACTACTTAAAATATGTGCCCATAAGCAAACTACGACATCCGTGTTTACACATATGAATGCATTATATAAGGTTCAAAAAGAGCAACCCCATACACCTATTTGTGGTACGCAAATGAGGAAAGAGCTGAGTTAAGAGATAATGGCACTTTTCTATATTAGCAACCTCCTTCAAGAAGAATGTGCACAGACTGGAAGACAGTAAAGAAGTAAACCAAACACGCCATTCTTCCATAGCTCCAGCTCATTCTAGTCAAAAGATTAACATGCATATCAACAGTTTGCAGAGAGAAGAAAACCCCCTTAAGCTTACAGCTCCAGATAGATTGAATCCAAAAAGCTATATTAGAAGTCCCAAGGTAGCATTTATTTGAAAAGCACAGCTAGCCAGTTTACGTAGTAAGATTGCTCTTATAGAAAATGAATCAACTAATCAGTTACATTTTCAGAAAACCGCAGAAATACTCCTAACTGTCTTATCAACTCATGAAACAGCGTAATATTAGGAACCTAAACCACTAAAAGGAAGGGAACAGACAACACAAATATATTCTGAAAATCATTTTCCACAAGCAGGTAAACTCTAAGTCATAAATTGGTCATTGCAGCCAATATCCACCAAGCATCAGGAAGAAATCCAAGTTATAGTTTTACTGCAAATAAGAAAATTTTAAGACAATGATACAGGAATCATCCATTTCTTCTATGTACGGCATCAGCAACAAATTCTATATTTCTTTTTCGAGACAAAGAGAAGAAATGTTGTCCCTAAGCCGACCATTCGATGGTACGGGCAGCAATAAACCAGATCCTAGAGGAACCCCCACCTAGACAGTAGAGTACTAGTGACCCACTACCCGCTACCGAGAATATTCGCAGGTTTACTCTATACATTGCAGGGATGGAGAGTGGAGTACTGGTGGCTCTAAGCCGACCATTTGATGAAGAGTGGAGTACTGATGGTCCTAAGAGAAGAAATGCCATCCCTAAGTCGACCATTCAATGGTTCAGGCAGCGATAAACCAGATCCTACAGGAACCCCCACTTAGACAGTGGAGTACTGGTGGCCCACTACCCGCTACTGAGAATATTCACAGGTTTACCCATTGCAGGGATGAAGAGTAGAACCTTAGAAACCACCGCACTGAGAAGTTTCCTGCTAGTCCACCTAATTAGTGGGACTATCGAAAGCAAACAAAAAAAAAAGGAAAGAAAACCATCTTCTGGCATAAATGGCATGCCGTCAGAAGCATTCGGAAATAATACTAAATGGATCAGATGCGTTTCAGTCCGCCCTCATGTAAAACTGTTCACTGATACATTCATTCAGTGCGAACTCTATAAATGCATCATCCACGGATGATTAACCAATTTCCGCCCAATTGCTATAAATCAACATAAAACAACAATTAAGCCAATATGAGAATATGCAATAAAACAACAAAAACAATTAAAAAGCGAAATTGATCCACGATCAAAACTAGATCCAACAAATCCGCGCAATGCCGACACCAACAAAGAAATTCAGCACGTCAGACACAAGATCAAGAATGCAAGCACTAGAAATGACTCTCACCTCCAAACCTATCAGAATCATCGGGATCTCTTCTGACGTGGAAGAAGGGAGGGAGCCAGAAGATTGCTGAGAGTAAAACGGCGAAGCCGAGCAGCAGCGCTGCGGTACACCGCGGCTGCACGATGCGCCCGATCGAGGGGAAGTGGTGGCAAGATCGATCGGCATTGACCTCGCCGGACTCCGGCGACGTCTGTGCACCAACGGCGGCTATAGCCTGTTCATCCTCGGCTTTCCCCATCGGTGGTGAGATCCTCAGTCTCTGTCGTCGCCGCACTCTTCCTCCATTTTCCCCGCCGGTGAGCTCCGAATTAGTGTTAGGGCTTCGAATCGAGGAGAGAGGAAGATAGAGGGAGAGGAAGAGAGAGAGAGAGAGAGAGAGAGAGAGAGAGAGAAATTAACAGCAGAGGAGACGAGTTTCTGTTCTAAATGTTCTACTGTCAATATGTTTCTTTCTGCTTTCTAGATGCTGCTTTTCTTTCACGGGAAACGGGAAACGGGAAACGGGAAACGGGAAACGGGAAACGGGTGTTGATATTCCTATAAACGATTGGTGCGTAAATTAGGGTGTATTGTAGTTAAAGTGCCGCTGTTTTAGGTCTACTTCGTGATGACTTGACGGACCAACCATTGACGCATACTATTAAATGCTCCCATGCCAAAGTCCACCAAACCTTTGCTTGCATTAGGGTGTTATTCAACACCGGCTCAAAATCAAGCTCAAAACCTTATCTTATCAAACAATTATTGGGCCACATAAAGAAAACAACAATCCATCTTTTAACATTTTTGTCAGGCCCACAACGTATAGAGTACAAACATATACTGTCCGACGTCTCTAGATCAAAAGTAAGCTTCCTCAATTTATGAAATACATATTAGTATTACTTATGAATTTATCTGTTATAACGATTAAGGTTATGAACATAATTTTTTTACAAAAAATATTTTTAAAAAAAAATAAACTTTTCTAAGAATAAAGTATTTTTCCATCAAAATTAGAGATATACAGCTTTTTTTGAAGTATTTTTGCTAATGATGAGGAAAGTTTTGTTCTTTGCAGCGTACGTCAATGTGTCTTAAATTCTATTTTCACATGCGACATTTCATGTGAAATTTATAGCCCATCGGCCTCTCATAATAAAGACAACCGCAATAAAAGATAAAGTAAATAGCCGGTGAATTATCCAAATCAGACCGAGACTTTGCAACTATCAAAAAAAACAACAGGGAAACGACGAAGGGAAACGACCATGTGAAGAGAAACGAGACTGCTAAACTTTTTGTACAAATAAATCGCGTTTCTGGTATATATATTTGTGTATTTCTGCCAAACGAAGAGACGGTGGTGGGGGAGAGGAGGAGGGGGAGTTTTGTTTAAAATTTTAAAATTAGGTGCGAGCCAACGACTGGGGACGACTTTCCGCTTACTGCAAGCGCATGATATCGCCCAGGCGTACGATAAGACGCAACGACGTGGTAGTTGCCATCAAAATCGCTCCGAAGTAAATTTTCAGGAATTCTCGTAACAGCCCTTCGTTTTTCTCCATTTATTCCAAATTCAATTCCATGAAAATACGTAAAATATACGCAATGTGATAAGATGAGCTCGGCTACATCGTACATTTTTTTATTTTCAAGATTTGATTTGAAATGGTCGTCTGAAATAGATTTTTTTTTTTCTTTTTTTCTTTTAATATCATAAATTATATGCCTCCGTCCTAGATTTCATGCACATTGTCAAGTAAAGAGTCCAAAATTCTTCAGGTCGCTAGTAAGCGGTGTTGCAATGATAAAGTTGGCCTCATAAAGCTATCCTTTTCCAATTTTGACTCATTGAGCCATTAGTCAGTTTATCGGCCGATGATAATATGCAAGAGTATCCCTCACATAAGACGGATGGTCGTCTTATAGATAGTTACGAGTGAGTCCCTTCCAGTTAAGTCGAATCTAAAAAATTATGGTAACACTGCTTGTTCCTAATAAATATAAGATGACCGATGTTTTAATATAAGGGGTTCGACTTTCTTACAACACTCGGATGTTCTCATTACTGTGCTATCAATAATAACTCGCCTCTAGTTTACTATGAAAATTAAAATTGACATATGACGATTTATTATTGATCGGCACAAGAACAACTTTTCAAAAATTCTAATTAATAAATAATCTATGGTGAAAATTAAAAATGACACATTATTGGTGGCAAGAGATGTTGAAGGAACTCAAAACCCTAGAATAAGATATAAATATGATTATATATGAGTGCGTAGAAAACTGTAAGCGAAGATTTAGGGATAAGTTTTGCCTCATTATTTAAAAAAACAAAAAAAAAAAGATATAAATAGGTGAGATTCAGAAAGGGCAGTGGTGACCTTGCAGCACTTTTTATTTGCTGAAAACTTGACAGGTAAAATTATATTTTCTACGGTGTATGTTATTTATGTGATGGTTATGTCGTAAATTAGATATCTACGTCCTATTATAATATAGTAATTAAAAATCTTCACATATGAATGTCGATATAGAGACTTATTTACAAACTATTTAAAATTAGGAACTGATTTGTATATAATTTCATTGCATTTCCTCTAAAATTAAATTACATCCTCTTAAAATTATATCATTTAAATCACTTCCGATTAGAAAATCTTATTTCCAAATTAAAAAGTCAAGGATTAGTATTTAGAACGTCTTAGATGGGACAAAGTATTGCATATTAAAATAAAATAATTTAAAAATTCTTAAGAGATATCAGCAAAATTCTAAATTAGAAGATCATATCAAAGCGCCGGATATTGTATATTTTAAAATAAGTTCGGTGAATTCAAATAAAAATGTAAAGTATCATTTAAAAAATAGTATCTGAACTTAAGTGATGCAAGAAAAAACGACTGCAATAAAATTTTCCATTTTTTATTTTTCTGTTACTTTCTTCGACAATATTAAGATAAAACTTCGGTATGAACTGATCAAGAATGTAGTCTAATACTCTTCAAAAAGAGTTTAACTTCGGTGTCACCTCCGGGCTAGCTCTTATCATATATTATATAGCTACTACTGTAGGATGCGTTGATGACTATATGGAACTCTATTTAGAAGTATTTTTTTTTGATAAATTTTTAATATAAAATTATAAATTTTGATACAATCTATAAATTTTATATTAATTTTTTTTTCAAAAGATACTTTCAAATAAATTTTTGGAACTCAAAAAATTTTAGCGGATTTCAAGTAACTTTAAAACTTATTTAAATCCGTTAAAATTTTGAATTTTAAAAATATTTATTTAGAAATATTTTTTAAAAATAATTTAAATACGAAAATTATTGATCTTATTAAAATTTATAATTTTTATATTAAAACTTATCAAAAAAAGCCTCCTAAATAAGAGTTCCATATGGTTGTAACAAAAGTTCTCAGGATATATGTGCTAATTTTGTACTTGTTAATAGTCTATATAAATATTTTTTGAAAAAATTTTGAATATAAAAAACAAAAAATAATTTCAATGTAATTTACAAATTTTACATTTATTTATTTTTTCAAAATATACTTTTGAATAAATATTTGATACTTTAAAATCTTAGTGGATTTTAAAATTAATCTGCTAATTTATTAAAAATTTAGAGCCTCAAAATATTAGTTAAAAACTATTTTTTAAAAATTTTGAATATAAAAAATAATATAATATATAATTTTTGTATTTAATATGTTTTATAAAATATTTCTAAATATATAATTTGGACCGTAGAAAAGTTTTAAATAGTGTAGGGCTTATATGTAAATTGTCTTTATTCTCGTCGATAAAATAAGGAGGTGCATGAAGAGGGGGAGCCATGATCTCGTGAAGCGGGGGACGCTTTTTTATGGCAGTAGCTTTCTGACGACGATTTGGCGTGACGGTGAGGGAACATGTCGTATTTAGACATGTTGGACGCGATGGAATTACAATACTGCCATCCTACAATGAATTTACTGTCACTGGGTGGGATCTATTATTAGAGACAAACAGCACACAGCCAGTTAGGTGGCTACGATTTTGCCAGGCGTCCAACAGTTCTTTAGAAATAAATACGAGAATTGTTGGTGTCGTTTTGAACTAAAAAGAATTCCGGCTGGTATGGTATTATAAATATATAAGTTTACTTGTGTATTTAAATAGTTTATTACATATGATCATTTTTATATAGAGTAGATGAAAAGATACAATTTGCTATTTTGATGTCAATTGTATATGACTATACGGCCTTGTATTTTAAAAGAATGATAAAGATAGCTAATTGATAATGAAATTTGATGGTCTATAATCAAGTGTGATATTGACCGATCCATAAGTGCTTGAAGGCTAAAACGGCTCTAAGAAGTAAGGCAAGCACAGTTTCACAAGATAAAATTTTACGTGAAAAGTTTCGCACTAGTTTGAGGTAAAATCATATGCTTTGACACGACCAGCAACAGAAATCTAAGTAATGAGAAAAGTATAAGATACAATCCTCACACACTATCTCTCATTATCATGAGGTCTGAGCCTTAACAGTCATATCAATCTCTCTTTAAGTCCAATAGAAAATTGTTGAATGTTAGATCCTGCGCACCAACGATCAATGGCAACTTAATTTTAGGCATTGCTCGCAAGCTGCTGGACCTGCAATCCGGCGAGAAAAGTGGGTCTAATATGAAACGTGGTTGAAAATGGTCATGTTGAGTTCATAAATCTTTTTCTCTTTCTTTTTTATTTGTGGTGTAATGGGTCCACTGATATATCGTCGATCGATTCGCCGGCACTGAATAATAACCGAGAGCAGTCGTCTGTTGGGGTCAATCAATAATGTCAAACGAATCGTTCGATACTTCTGCAAAATTCAGTAATTTGGACTTGGCTCCAACCTATTTTGGGCAGGGCCTAAGAACCCATGCCAAAAATTTGGTCCGGCACTAGGGGTGGTCCTGTCATGCCCTGACCCGTCTCGAGCCCTGCACCTTCTCCTGTCATGCCCTGACCCGTCTCGGGTCCTACACCTTCCAAGCCATGACTTCACCACATGGTTAGGTCCATTTTCTAACCCGAAAATGATGGATCTACTTGAATGTGCTAGATTAAGGGCTTCCAGGTATATTAACTCAACTCATCCCCCTGCACAAGCGGTATAGAATTAGTCGCGTGCATAGACCCAATTCTGGCATAATCCGTGCACCCTACGAGTTTTCTGGTCAACCAAAATTCTAGGTATTAGGTATCACATTCACCCCACCATAAGACATGACATCCTCGTCGTGCAGAAAATGTCGCAGGTGGAAGCCCTAGCCCAAGCTCTCCCTCGTCGGTGTACCCATAAATGTGCCCTAGTGTGTGTTAGGAAAGAAAATAAATATGAAAGGTTATAACATGATCACATCACTATTTTTTTATTTATATGTTAGTTGCATACGATAAGTTTTGTATGTTTGAAATGGTTTATCTAATGATCGCAACTCTAGCATTTAATCTTGTAGGAATGCTAGAGTGGTTCATTTACTGAGTCTTCATACTCACATTCTTCTATTTTCATATTCAATTGATAAAATAAAGGCTCATGCGACAAACGAATATAGCGAGCGGGGTGACCTACCAATTGCTAAGGTAACAGGTAATATGGATATGTATCTTATTTTGGCAAGTCTTCGGTATGACCTAACTCATGACGAAACTTTCTTGATGTGTATTTTGAAGGTACTTAAACTGTTAGTTCAGGCTCCGCCCTTTTTGGGTTGCATCGGAGTTATGTACTCTTAGTTTGATGTTGCGTTGGATTAACTTGGATTTCCACCAAACTTTATGAACTTGTGGTGTTGCGTTTAAACCATCATAGTATGTCCTGTTTGAATGCTAATAATGTGTGTTTATGGTGTTTGGTTTACACTGGTTTTAGTTTATATGGTTTTAATCTCACTTGGAACAAAGTCTCAAGCTATTTCTGCGTTTCTGCTAATAATTGGTCGATCGATACAGACTTTTAGTCGATCTTTTTTTTAGACAAATTGCACTCTATGGTGGACTGGTCAATCGAAACACAAAAACGTTGACAATACCTCAAAAATTCATGTTTGCTTGCTCTCTATATGGAATCGGTCAACCGAAAACATTACATCGATCGACCGAAAATTTAGAGGGTGATTATAGTGAACTCTGTTTATAGAATCGGTCGACCGAAAGTTGAAAAATGGTCGACCGATAAGTTCATGTTAATAACATGTGTTGCGTTATAAAACCAAAGTTTAGTTGTATTGGACATTAATGGACTATTATACATTTCTAAATAAAGATTTTCCTTGGCGTCATATATGACTTTATATTATTCATCTGGTTTTGGACTGTAGGTGTTAGCAAAACACCGATAACCAATAAGAGAGATTGGTTATGTGGGTTTTACGAGCAACAAGCATAGGAGATGAAGTAAATGTTCGTCTCTCTCACGAATGTTCCTCCGGAGTCCATCGCTCAAACAAGTTGGGAGTTTTTGTTTCGGACATGCCCTTTTAAAAATGGTATTTCATTTCTACAATATTTTCCCATTCTTAAAAAAAAAAGTATATTTCTACTAGACCCCGGATAAGGTGTTACAAGTAAGCACCCTAACTAGCCACATGGCGCCCAATGTTCTCCCGAAAGTTGGTTGTGTGCCATGTGTCATCTCACGTTCTTGTTGCAGTAGCTCTTTTTAACTAGTTGTTGACTTCAAACGGTCTGATTGCCCATTGGCCTCGGGTCAATTCATAGTCCACATTAGGCCGAGGTCCGGAAGAGCAATCCCGGTCCAACTCGCCAAAATATTCTGCATCTTCTCGACTGATATATAGTAGGCTAGATCCCACACTATATCAATCGGGTTTCTCAAATTAAACTGTCACCCCTTATAATGAAGGGAAACGAATGTTATTGTCGCAATAGAGAGTATATATATATGGTGTCATGTAAGGAGCGAACTAGCATCAAGAGAGTAGCATCCATATGGGCATCCGTAGGCATAAGCCTTGTCGTGAATTAAAAATACTCGTCGCATCACATTTCTATAATTTAAGTTGACGACTACATACATACACTGCATAAACATACGACAAAGTGTGTGCCGGAGTAATAAACTCGATTTTAAAACTATTTTAATACATGTTAATCTTTTAAGTTTTACATATCTATTTAAATATATTTTTTGAAAAAAAAAATTCAAATTGAAATTTGTAAATTTTATCAAAATTTATAACGTTTTTGTTAAAAAAATTTCTTAGAAATAATTCTAATTTTTTTTTTGTTTTACTGAACAGTGCGCAAATTAAAATTTGCCTAATTCTCCTGATTGAGACTGGATATGAAGAATGCGGATAACGAGGTCTGATTACGAGCAATCTTAATCCTGAGTGGATATATCCGCCAATTCCCTTAAATATAAAAAGTGGGGGGCTGATTTAAGAATTTCAGTTGCCATTTCTGGAGCTCTAATTCTACGCCTTTGTTACAGAAATGTCTAAACAAATAGAATAAAGATGATATTATATTTTTATAGCCGTATTACTTACTGATTACTCAATAATGCCGCCATAGAGAGCCTCTTTATTGTCCAATTTACGGGTTTTTTTTTTTTTTTTTTTTTTTTTTTTTTTTGTAATTCGTAATATCTCTTAAGAGATTCAAATAATGATATCCGGAAATCTGTAAGGGGGACAAACAAGGTGCTCTCCGCATTCTCCATTGTTTCTAGCATTTTTCCTTTATCTTTATTTGTTCGAAAAAGAATCGCAGATGTCACCAACTATTTATCCTACCTAATAATCTATTATTAAACTTGTTGATTTGTTTGAAATTGTCAAAATTGTTAAATTTACTATAAAAACAATAAATTCATCTAAAATAAATTCAAATGGTAGGTGATTGATGAGATAAATGGCAACAGACACAAGTGGGGCGGGGCTCTTTTTTGTCTACTATCTAAGTACCATGTTAGCAGTTCAGATCGAGACGATATAGTTCAAATTAAGGTGATTCATACTCCTCTAAACGCTCGATTGGAAGGCTCGAACTCAAGATCATTTTCTATCTAGCTGGACCTTTTATTACTAGACACACTCGTTTTGTGGCGGACTTCTTGCCTGAGTATTGCATGTATTGCATCTTGCAGCTCTATATTATATATGTAAATTCCAAACGTCGTCCCCCGCCCATGGGTCAGTCAGCCGGGGCGCTCGTCTCAGGAAGCGAGCGCCCGAGTTCGAACCCCACGGGTGGCTGCAATGCGGATGTACCGGTGGCTGCGAGTTTACAGCGGCTGCGAAAAAGTTAGTGGCTGGGTAACTTCTAGTACTCCATGTCTGGTCCGGAGGCAGACGCCATGCTAGAATTTTACTCTCCTGCGCGCATCTATGTCCAAAATAGTCCTATATGTGTACGTAGAAAACTGTGGTCCGCGAATTAGTGGAGATCCAGGGAGATATTTCGCCTTGTTATTTCAAAAAAAAAAAAAGAAGAAAATCTAAATTCCCTGCTTTAATGTAAGGAAGCAAAGATCTTTAATAAACTATATATTTAAGCAACCCTCTTTGTTTTTTTTTGAGAAAAATTAGGTAACTTTGTTGACAGTTAGGTGTACCTAGTTAAAGACTTTAAAAAGAAAACACATATATTTACTTAGTTAAACCACCGTTTTGCAGTGAGTATTGTTGATAAAATACCGGGGGAGAAAAACAGATAATTGTCTTTTGAAAAAAAAAAAAAAAAAAGAACACGTTGGTGAATTTTTCAGCAAACTTGTAAATTTAGTGTCTATATTTTATGTCTAGTCTAAGAGACTAAGACCATGTCAGATTTTTGGCCAACTATTGAGATCACTGCATGCCGATAGGTGCCCGAAATTATGGTATAAAATTACACATTGAATAATGTGTTTTTAAAAAAAAATATTTTAATTAAAATCTAAAATTGTTTTGGATGTTTTTACAAAATTAAAACAGAATTACTTACTAAACTGGCAATATGGCGCAAAAGTGCAAAACTACGCATTGTCACGCTAGCGTAATTTTGCACGTTAAACAGGCAACATACCCCTCTCTCTCTCTCTCTCTCTCTCTCTCTCTCTCTCTTCTCTCTTCCCCTCTCCCTCCACTCTATCTCTCTTTCTCTCCTCTTTTTGTTTTCCATTCAAATTATTTGAGATGAGAGATTGATTAAGAGAAGAGAGAGAGAGAGAGAGAGAGAGAGAGAGAGAGAGAGAGAGAGAGAGAAATATATCACCTATCAAAGGCGACATTACGCCAGCGTAATAGTACGTGTTTTTGTATTGTTGAGCTGGCTCCATATCGCTAGTTAAACTGTCGATCCGATTTTAAATTTAAGATAAAGAGTTTCGAATATATAACAGAAAGATTTTACCTTCTTGTCTAAAAAAAAATCAAATTAATTCTATTATTATTTACTTTGCGTGGAAAGCAGTAAAAACTTAGAAAGTTAAATAATAAAGTATAAAATGAAAGACAATAATAAAAAAATAGTAAAGTAAAAAAAAGTAATAAAAATACAAATTGCTGAAACCAATGGTCGGGTTACTTGAGATTGACGGCCGAGATTGCATCTTGATTTGGGTTAAAAAAATTTCAGTCGTTAGTTTTGACAGATCCCTACAGCCCGCGCCCTCCCTCCCCCACCCCACGTGGAGTCGCCCACTCGTTAAAACTAAGGAAAATTGCGTTTCAGCCCCCCTAAATTTGGGATCGCGCAATTCAGCCCCCCAAAACGCCACGTGGCGGCACGCGCGCGCCGCCAACGTCGGCGGGAACGCGTTTCGGGGGGCCTGAAAGTCCAAAATTGAAACGGGGGGCTGAAACGAACAATTTTCCCTTAAAAACTAATGGCACAAACCCTTTTTTTTTAAATTACTTTTATACGCTGCGATTCCGGTCAGTCGATTGTTCAACAATTCGATGGCTAAGATAAAAGTTGAACAGAGCTATTCTTAAGGCAAATTAAAATAGCGTCTCCTGTGCGTGCGTGCATGTGTGTGTGTGTGTTTTGTATAATATATATATATAACCCAACTATATTACTAAGTAATCCTACACCATGAATTATATAACAGAAGACATAGAACCACATTACTAAAATATAACTAGGACAAACATACGTTTTACTTTTCTGAATTTTTTTTTTCAAATATGTCTCCTATAATCTTACTTTAAACTTACAATAGTACCCACGATATCTCTGAACTACGAAAAAATATTCGTGATAATTTTGCCACCAATTCGTCCACATTCGGCAATTTGCTGACGTGACATTTGTTAATTATTTTTCATATTTTTTTATTTATAAAGGGTAAATATGTCATGTATCTAAAAATAATACCTAAGAGTATTTTTTTTAAAAAACTTACGATATAAAAGTTATAAATTTTGATGAGATTCACAATTTTAATGTTTAAAATTTTTCCAATAAACACTTATAAATATATATATATATATATATATATATTTTAAGGCTCGAAAGAATTAATTATTTTTTTCACTGGTTTTAAACACATATTTATAAGTATCGTTTGAAAAAAATTTTAATAAGAAAGTAGTAAATTCTATAAAAATCTATAATTTTAATATTAATTTTTTTCAAAAAAATACCCCTAAACAACGGTGAAGGACGTATTTGTCCCTGACAAATTAAAAAATAATCTAAAAACATTTAAAAATTATATGTCATTGATGTATTATAGAGGTATTTTTTAGCAAAGGTTAGGAGATTAAAACTAACTTTTACCAATAAATAAGTATTATTATTTGCAGAGACTTCAAAATGTGAAGGCTCTTCTGACCTAAAACATCCTGAGTCCTGACAAAGCAGACCTAAAATTGCCCCATTCCAATTACTCTTATTTTGCATGATGTGTTGGGGTTAACAAGGACCGGGACTGTGAAGCCTTGCATACTAAATCCAATAACAGATCCACAAAAAATTAAAATTTAAGATATCACACGTGAATCGAGTAAAAGCTGATTATGAATTATAGGAATACCGGGACAAATAAAAGAAAAATCGCTACTATTGCGCCGATTATTTAAGCCGAACAGCGAGAGAAAATGCTATTCGGGTTGTTTTTTGGCTGATTTATCGTGCCGAATAGTTTTTTTTTTTCAAAAAATTAGGGCAACGTTGCAATCATGCCTATATGGTGTTTTTTTTTTTTATGACTTCAACTCATCTCAGAATGCAGAGCATTTATTTATTTCCTAATAATTGAGGGCGCAATCGTCAATTTTTGGACTCGCAACCTCTCTATCAATACACGGCATATACTGACGTGAGAGGTCGTAAGGTGTATCGACAGTGAAGTCGAATCAAACATCTTATATTTGGTTGGATGATATCCATCATGCGAGCCAAAATAGAAAGCCGGATAATCAGGTGCTTAATCACTTAGCACAACACAATTAGACGTCACCGACAGGTTGTTTTAGCTGTACAACATAAATTATATAAAAAATATAAGAAGGTATATTCCACCAGCATCAGAGTGGTGACTAAAAATTTAAAACTCTACCCACAGGAAGAATACATTGTTGGACAAAGACTCCCACTTAACATTATTTGATCCAGTATTATAAAATAGTCGGCTGTACTATATATATTAAAAATATTAAATATTAAATTTATAAATTTTGATTAGATTTATAATTTTAGTATTTAAATATTTTTAAAAAATTTTGAGGCTTTAAAGTATTTTTTTGGAAAAAAAGTTAAATATCGAAGTTGTATATCTCATTAAAATATATAATTTTTATATTTAAATTTTTTTTTTAATAAATATTCTATATATGTGTTTGATACAGTTGTAATAAACGTGACTTCTTTTTCATTTGGGGCACAAACAATCATTTCTCTTCTGATAAACAGCTTTCCTTTTAATTGATACGACAGAGAGGAATCAACCTGTGACTTTTGGAAGCGGCTCTCCTGTTGCATGCACAGCAGGATGCATAATCAAGAACCAATCACAGCTATCAACATTAGCACTTATTTTGAAATTTAAATCAAAATTCTCTTGTCGGTTTTAATTTTTCACTCTAAACCCTTCATAATACAAATTTAAGTATATTAATCTACAATTCTATAGTTTAAATATATTTTAAAAAATATAAAATATGTAAAAGGGAAGATCAATGTTTTAGCTTAATATTTTATTTCTTTTTTAAGTATTTGTACTTTAAATTAAATGTATGGATAAGCCTGAGGATGCACCCTGTTGTACGGAGTGTTCAACCGGACCGGCAACCGGAGACTGAAATACGTAAAAGTCTGGACCGCAAACCGGACCAGGACATTAGGACCGCCAGAGAAGGGACCACAACCAGACCAGGACGGTCCGCGGTGACGATGCGGCGAATTGGGTCTGCGACCGCTGGGACGCCAGGATGCATGCGTGGGCCGAAATAAAAATACTTTTGACCGCTTGGCTGGGCCCAGAGGCATAAATCTTATCAAATACGGTCCGGTCCACGATTTTTCCGGTCCAGAACCGGACCAGACCGAGGACCGAAATCCAGGCACATTCCGGACCGTGACCCAGACCGAATTGCTACCGGTCCGGACAGGACCGGTATATGAACACCCCTACCCTGTTGTGCATGGATAGGGGACCCGCTCCATCACCTTTGGCTGGGCCTGGTATGTTAATAGCCTTGATGATCAGAACAGCTAGGTTCATATGATCACAGACAAAACCTCTAGCTTCAATCCCGAAATGCACTCTCAGTGTTAAAAGATTATGCTTTGCATATAAGCATGGAGTTGTTGGTATAATCCCAACGTAGCTTCAAAGAAATCTTCCGCAGTACATACCCCGTCACCTAAAATTTTCATCCAGAAAAACAAGGATTTGAGCAAACTTAAATTTTGAAGTTCGAGAAATGGAGTTGAAGAATGAAGAGAAGCTCATAGCAAACAACAGCAGATCACCAGGATGATCAAAAACTAGTTTAAACAGTCACTAATGAAAAAAAATGCTGGATCTCTCAAAACTCATGCATGAATTGAACTATGTGCTGCTCAAAACGGGACCATGTGATGCTCAAAATGGACTGGATTGATTTGTGGGGACAGTTCAGGGGCAAATATTTTGCAATGTTCATTAGAAAAATTTGTCACAAATGCTTTTCATATGTCAGTATGCTACTCTAAAATAATTCAAAAAAATCTATTATAACGAATCTGCAATATATCTTATGTAAAATGATACATGGATTGGAAGGAAATATACAACTGAAATTGAGCTAGATAAGAAAAACTGCGGTGATTGAACTTTAGATGCAAAAATCAAGTTTATTTGGCAGAAATCACAATTTACTAGAAACTAAACAATAGCAAATGAAGTAAATTCAAAGATGCCAAATGCTTTTTTAACAATGTATAGAAAGTTAACTAAGAATTTATAGAAACAACAATAAAAAAAATAAAAGAACCTCTAAAAGCAGAGGATATTATAATCTCTTCACCTCTACAAATACCGGCAGCCAATCAGATCGTCTGGTCTTCATGGCAGGAGCCCGTGTAGCCAGCATTATTAGATATCATTTGGGAACAATAACAAATGATTCTTTTCATCAAAGTGTTGCATCATTTGATAAGTCCTCCGAGAAATCGAATAAAACTGTTCCTCAGTTAAATTAATAATTGAAAGATCAATTAACTTCGATTTTGTTTATTGTTCTTAAATTTCTCTTACTACTGTAGCAGACTGTGATGAGATTAGTGGGTTTCTAGAAAATTTTGAGATGTATGAACTGCAAATGGGAACATGAATCCACTGATGGAAATTAATGGTGGTGAAGATGATCAACAAAGTACTCATGGTCGGTTCACTGTAAATAGCATCAACAAGATAAAGTCAAACAGAGAGAAGAGAAGTTGGTTGAGCAGCGGAGCCGAGAAGAACATGTAGCAAAAGGGACAGTGGTTTGGGGAGTTGGTTTAGAAAAGAAATTCTGAAAAATTTAGAAAAAGGGGTCAGGTCCGTTCTACAGGCTTGTTCTAGATGCTGAAAGAGCGTGGTGAAAGAGGGATCATGAAAGAGCACGGTGAAGAGGTGGCCAAAGCTTGTTTTAGATTACTGCACAGTTCCAATCCAGAACTTCACACAGATTCAAGCTAATGCACAATTATGGATGAACTCTGGGTTAAAATTTAGGAGATCTAGCAGTTTCCAATCAACTCATCTAGCAGCAAGTATTGGTAATCCAACCGCTGGCAAGCAGCTTCAACAAGAGCAACCCATCCCTCAAAATCCAGCCCCAGCTTCCTCTTCACCATTTCCTCGAGCACAAGCCAAGCATTTTCCAATCTCCTAGCTTTACCATTTCTGCTACTGCACAGTCCTAAGATTAACCGTTTAAACGTGTCTTCTCGCGGGCAGTGTCTACTAGCCAGCATTACACCCAGCATACAGAAAGCTTTATCGAATTCTCCTTCCTTGCAAAATCCATCAAGCATAATTCTGTATATAGCAGCATTTGGTTCACACCCCTTCAACTGCATATCGACAAACACTTTATAAGCCTCATCAACTCTTTTTTCCAAACACAAGTAGTTGATCAAAATGCTGTATGTAACAATATCTGGCTTCAATTTCCTCCGCTTCATCTCGGCCATTAGATCCATCATCTCCTCGAGTTTCCCGCGCCGGCCACGGTCGCTCATCAGTACACCGTAATTCACGGGGAGTGTTTTGCAACCCCGGTATTCCATGTCAAACATCAATTTTTTAGCTTCGTTATACTCCCCCTCTGCACACAGCACCTCCATTAACATCGCGTATGTCACAGAATTTGGAGAAACTCCTTTTGACTCCATCTCATCCATCAATCTCTTTGCTTCCTCAACGCGATTGCTTTTGTTCATGAACGAGATCATTATGTTGTAAGTAACAACAGAGGGTTTAATATTTCGCCTCAGCATTGCGTCGAACACCTTGCAGGCGTTTTCGAATTGGTTGAATTTTAACCAGCCTTTTATAATCATGTTGTACGAAACAACATTTGATCGTATTCCTAGTTGTGATGATCTCGCGAGGTATTTTTCGGCCTCGCCGAGATCGCCGTTGTCGACGAGAGCGTTGAGAAGGAAATTCAGAGTTTGTGTATTAGGGGAATTAGAAGGACAATTAAAGGAACAAATTGAGTTGAAGAGCTCCACGGCTTTGTGGGGAAGACGAGATTTTCCGTACTGAGTAATTAAAGCGTCAAAGAGTGAATGATTGCAGGCGATACGATTGGATTTGAGAAAACGGAGGAGATTTTCAACGTGATTGAAAGCGTGCGCTCGAGCAAGGCGGTAGAGGAGAGCGGAGCACGCTGGGTAGTCTTGGAGGTGTGGGGGAGAAGAGAAGAAGAGAGAGACGGCGGTGTCGGGGTCTTCAGCGGCGGTGGATTTCAGTTCTGAGATCAGAGCAATGGGCTCGCGTGTTGGTGGCTTGCGCGGCGGAGGGCGATAGCGCCGCCGCCGAAGGGTGGCGCGTGCCGCCAGAGTCCTGGGCATTACACTGCTTTTTTTTGCACAAGGGGGCTGATCTGCAATTATCCCCTGTTTTTTTGGTACAAGCTGATAATGATTTAATAGTGACTTGCGTTTGCCCATTTTAGTTTTTTCTGATATTTTAGAATTATAAAAATATACTTTTTAATTTAAAGTTATATTTTTATATTTTTTAACATATATAAAAGAAATTATTATCATCATAGCGTCAGTCTTTTTAAAAAAATAATTTTATATAATTATTAAATATATAATATTATTTTAAATTAATAATACAAAAGTATAATTTTATATATAAATATATATTTTTAAATTATTATTATGATCATAAAAGTACAAATGCCCCCTTGGGTATATGTGATTCAAGTAATGTCAGCCCTATTCGGTTTGACGAGGGTTCAAACCTGAACATGTTCCAGCAAAAGTTTGCCGCCAGTTTTAGGTTAGGATTGTGCTTGACTACACGGAGAGGTGTACAAAAATTGTAACGGAACTCCATGATAAATATGTTTTTATGACGAAAAACTAACGTACAAAATATTGCGTTTCTCATGGGATTCCGTGACAATTTTTTGGCGCCTCCATGCTCCGTAGTATTTTTGTTTAGGTTAATAGTAGATGTTGTTTTAATTGAGTTCACACCAAATCTTAATTTCTAAAGTAGACGACGGAAAATTTGATCTATTATAACTTAATCTTTTATTAAAAATAATTACTAAACAAAAATAACTCTACGTATTTCAACGATATTAATAAAATAAATAATTAACTAGAAGTATAGATGAAAAAAAAAGCTCGCGACACGCAGTTTGTGTGAGCCGAACCGGAAAACTCGGCTCGCACGTGCAGGGCGAGGCAAGTAGGCTCGCCAGCGGCTCACGGCCCGCCCCGCCTTATTTTGTTATTTCAACTGCTAATAGTCGTTGCAACGGCTTCTCTGTTATTTTTAACCCCTAAATTTTATCTATAAATACACATCAAAATTCTCCAAATTTCTCACAATTCACTCTCACTTCTTCTTTCATTCTCTCCATTCAACTATTTAAGTGCATATATTCTCAAGCTCTCTACTATTTAATAGTTTATTTTTAATATATTTCAATTTTTTAAATTATATTTGTAGACTTTTCATTTCGTCAAAATTAGAATGGATCCATACAATCCTAACCAGTACCCTTATGATTTCGATATAAATTACAACATTGATCCACAAAATCGACCATTTCTATATAACTTCGCTCCAAAATCAATATGTTACTTACCCACATACAAATACCAATATTACTGCTATCCCTAATACCAAAGTCAAAGGTGGAGATCAACCATCAACCGCTTGTATTTCAGCGACTGCTAGTGCATCGATTAGTGACGATACAACTAACGTTCTCGTACCAATGGCTCAACAAAGAAGTAAGAAGCAGATAAGTGAGGTATGATAATATTTTACAAAAATAGATAGACAGAACAACACTCAAAAAGTAGTTTGTAAAATATGTAAGAATAAATATACTTACGGAAAATATAGTAGCACTACTCACTTACGGAGGCACATGCAATCGCATCAAAAGGCTGACGATCGCCAACAATCTAAATCTAAATAAATTGGTTTCGATGATGAACTATTTTTACTATTTGTGAACATAAAAAATTTCATAAATTTATGAAAGTTGTACGATCTCATTCCAAACCAATATCTGGAATCACATATAAAGATGACTGTTCTAGGCTTTACACAACAATAAAAGAATGTTTACTTAAAGAGTTATCTTCCATTTACTGTAAAATATCTCTTATATTCGATATTTGGACTGCTATAACTAAAAGTAGTTATCATTATATTACAGCACATTTTTTTTAATAATCAATGGGTTATGCAGAAACGTATAATCAAATTTGTACAGATCAAATATCCACATAATGCTAGTAATATTTTTACAGTGATACCTAATGCTATTAACAATTATTATATTAGTGAAAAAATTATGCCAGTTTCATTCGAAGTAATAATATAGATGTTGCTGAACTTCTCATAAAATAGTTGCATCCTATGTTAGACGGAGCTTTTTTTCATATTAAATAGTGCCATATAATAAATTTGTGTGTGCAAGATGTACTTCATTAAATTGCTCCTCATATATAAAAATAAAAATAAAAATAAGAGATGCCAGTTTATTTATAAATTATTATGGTTATCGTATACAACAGTTTAAGAAACACCTGGAAGAACGTTACAAGATATACCGCATAAATGGAACTTTACATCCGACATGTTAAAAGTGTATAAATTATAAAATTATTATTACAATCTTTTACAATAGTAAGCAACCAGTCCCTTTTTTTTGAAAGTGATTAGAATGTTGTTGTTAAGATGAAAGACTTTTTGCATGTATTCTTGAGATGTATTCAAGAATCATGAAAGTTACATTGAAATAGTACAATTGAGATGAATTAGACTGAAATTTGAGTTTAAGGTTTGTTAATTTGTAAGGATTAGGGTTAAACGTTATTCAATGATAACATACGTTAAACAGTAAAAGGACTAAGAAAAAAGAAAAAAAAAAATTGGGCCGCTTCCTAGGCCAGCCGGACCTAGTTGGTCCGGCATAAGCCACACGGCCCGAATTCTTGTAAGGACCTCAGAATTAGCCTCAGCTTGGTAAGGTATACATCATATGGTGAAAGGAATATAAGGAAATTAAAAAGGTACCGGATCTCCTCCATTATGACTTTGGCTAGTGCTTAGTGAGTCATTAGGTAATGTGTTTAAGGAATTGTGAGATACATGAGGGCTTGGCACAGATTTCTCATGTGGTTGTTGAACCGACGTCCGTCGACATCTCTTCAATTAGAAATCTTTTTGGTTCTTTTAGAACTTAGGACTTATCGGAGAGATCCGTGGCGTCCACTACCAGATTTATCAGTTGATCCCCGTAATCGATTGTAGCGTCCAAAGGTATATACTGAGGTTCTTGTCTCTCAATAAACCATGGGTCGAGATGTTTGGTATACTCTAAGATTTTTATCTCTTTATAGACAATAGGTCACGGAGCCAATCTATGTGATTTATTTTATTAGTAGTTTGCCTGAATTCTAGTAGACTTAGGAGTTTTCGACAATCATATCAAACATAAACATAATCAGTGTATCGGACTAAGCTAAACGAGCCTATCGATGTTTAGGCGATACCAAGGTCATCTACCGATATCGACGTCAGCTACCGACATCGTCTCGAGCATAATTCTTGTAAGGACCTCAGAATTAGCCTCAGCTTGATAAGGTCCACATCATATGGTGTAAGAAATATAAGGAAATTAAAAAGGTACCGGAGCTCCTCCATTATGACTCTGGCTAGTGCTTAGTGAGTCATTAAGTAATGTGTTTAAGGAATTGTGAGATCCACGAGGGCTTGGCACAGAGTTTTCCTGTGGTTACATAACACCAATACTACTGAGTTTGTTTGGGTTTTCCTTGTCAGAACCAACATGAAATGGTGTAGCATCAACAGATAAGTTCAGATTATGATTTGGATTCAGATGGTAAAGAATGGTCCAACCTCGCCAGTGCTGGATAAGCAAATTTGCCTAGCTTATGATTTTGATATCTTTCACGCCTTCGCTGACAGTTTCCGCTTGTGCAGATCATGCGCCTATCTTTTTATAATTAATGGCTTAGATAGAGTTTTATTTAGCTAAAATTAAACTTTAGCTCCGAATTCAAAATGGATTAATTAGTCGAGATAGCCCACCACAGCCTACTGCTAAACTCTATAGAATCATGAGCATATTCATGTCAAGCTCAAATTTAGATTAAATTTAAATGGCAAATGTTTAAACTTTTGTTCAAGCTGGATTGGAGCAACTTGACTTTTGTTTTTTGGGATTATTGTATATCAGTTTATAAATTTAAAATACTTAGAAATCAGCCTCTATTTCAAACTTTATACTAGAAAATTTCACTATTATATAAGTATTATTTGAAAATTTTAAATATATAAAAAATATCTTTCAATGTGATATATAATTTTTATACTTAATATTTTAAAAAATATTTCTAAATATATGCTTGCGATTCTAAAATCTTAACAATGTTAAATAATAATTTTGTAACATGTTAAAACTTTAAAAACTCGAAATATCTATTTAAAAAATATAAAATTTTGAATAAAAGTTTTTAAAATAATTTATAATTATTTTATAAAATAAATATTTTAAATATTAAAAATAATGTAAAAGGGTAGATTTAAGTGATGGCTTATATCCAAGTTACATTTTTATTAGCTCGAATTTCCATTTAGCGAACCTTAGTCCCGTTCAAGGTCGATGGTATCCTACTCCAGACCCACGTGTCGCCATCAACTTCGACTATGACGCCATACACGATGGACCCTACCTAATCTACTGAATCGTACGGTTGTGATTACCTCCCGCTGGTTGATTTGATCCAGAAACGCATTATTTTGTACACACTACACTGATTAGCCACTAAACGCTCGCGATTCCACGCCCTCCCATTATTAATTTACTTTATCTTTTTCATTTTTTTTATCGCCGAAATTCGGACTTCTCTTTCTCCGATCCTATCTGCACCTGCCCCCAATATTCTGCGTGATTCTGCGGCGCTCGATTCTTGCTACAAAAGGGTATTTGAACCTAAAATTTCTGATTCCTAATCTGATTGATTTTCAATTGTTGTTGTTTGCATGTGCTTTTTAGTTTGCTTTTTTCTCTTCGTTGAATTAAATACTGAAAATTGGATATCTGTTGGGAGATTTCGATATATCAAGTTAGCTTACTCATCTCTTCGTCTTAAATTCATTTTTGGAATCTTAAGATCTTTTCTTCATCTGTTTCAGAGTGTATATTTATGCAATTTTTGTATACTTTCTATTGAACTCGGAAATGGTTTATTCATCTGTTTCGGAGTAAATTTATGTAATTTGTGTATTCTTTATATTGGATTGGACATGGAGTTTCCATGTAAGGTTGACTTTTTTTGCGACCTCGATTTCTGTAATTTAGAAAGTACTAATAGTGATTTGTTTACTTCAGCAGCTTGATCATGATCAATCATTGATTTTTATATTTTGAATTTTGATTCATATTTATTATTATTTTTCTCTTGCATAGTAGAGAATAAAATGCCTTTTCACATGCTTCCATTATCACTATGAGGCAGTGGCCAAGTATAAAAAGGATTCATGGAATTGCTTAGTTTATTAGTTTCGACCTTCCTATTATGACAAGCAATTTAGGAGTCTGAATAGTATTATGGCCGTCGCCGTCAGTAAGCAGTTCCTACATTAACTTGCTGCTATGGCTTTTGGCGGATGAATTTGATACCTATGCTCAGACATGAACTCATAAATCAAATTTCTACTAGCAAAAAGAGGTTCTGTCAACAGATTCTAGTTAACATTGAGTGGGGGTGTGAATGACTCAAGCCGCTTGCGAGCGGCTTACATAAGCTTAGTTTGAGCTTGGCTCATTTAATGAACGAGCCTAAGTGCATGATTTGAACCCCAATTCTAAAACAAGCTTGCACAGAGTGTAAGAAATTTCAGCTTCTTTAGACTCGCAAACTATTCAAGCTTGATTATGTTTAGTATATACACTTAAAGCGCAGCGACCACAATCCGCCAAATACATACATAATATTTTTTTTTTTTCATGAGTTTCAACAACTTATGCTACTATGCTGTTTTTATAAGTTCAGTGCTTTTAATGACAGTTTTTGCATAGGAAAAATTTTATGTTACCGACATTGTGTTTGACAAGGTTGCAAGCTCTGGCAAGCCTAGCTCAAGTTTGTCATGCTTGATAAGCTTTAAGCTCTTAAGCTTTTTGAAGCTCGACTAATTAAACGAGCTACGAGATCCTTTTTAAGCTCGAGACAAGCTTCATCTTAGCTCAAATTTGGTAGATTTTCCCTCGAGTTCTGGTTGGCTCATTTACACTCCTAGTTTACAGTCCCTTCTTTCAGATTTTATTTGATTCTAATTACTGTTAATTCAAGTTGCAATATAGAGAACTCTTCTAGATTCGGGTTTTGTTTAGTTCCGCAATTTGCAACTCTACTGTTTTTCTTTCCTTTCCTTCTTCCGGTGGCTTGAGAATTTCTAACTTAGCAATAAATAGCGACTTAAGATATTTTTATATAATGTTATGCAGTATCTTTCTCTTAAATGCGATATGGTATATATTGTTAGATATGCTATAGATGCTTTATTTGTTACTTTCTCTTGACTGTTTAAATTTTTTAATTTGGAGAAAGCTAGCAGGTTCTAAAAATTTGTATGTCAATATTTTCCCGTGCAGATTTGCATTTTGGTTTTGTAAACAGTAATGTCGAGTACTTGGATTACGCATTGGTGCTACAATTGCAGGCAGACAGTTAGTCTTCCGGAAAATCATGCAGTGTGCCCTATTTGTGATGGCGGATTTGTGCAAGAGCTAAGTGAAACTGATCCTACCAATCCGGATCTGCTTGATTTCGTGAGACCAGACGAAGATGACCATGAAGGCCTATTCGATTTTGCCGAGGTGGTTTCTTCGTTACTTCAGAGGATGTCTGGAAGGGATCATGAGTTTGATGTTCGTGGTAGACCTAGAGCAGTGGAAGATAACGAGTGGGTGGTTTTTGGCGGCATTCCTTTCAGGGCATCAGAACGTGGAGTAGAGATTCTTACCAGTGCAACTCCAGGTTCTGGAGTACGAGCAACTAGAATCGCAGAATTAATTGCCAGCCAGGGATTAGAGGAGTTAATCCAGCAGCTAAGTATGAACGATAGACGTGGGCCACCACCTGCTGCTCAATCTTCCATTGATGCTATGCCTACCATTAAAATAAACCATCGGCATCTTCATGCCGATGCTCACTGTCCCGTCTGCAAAGACCAGTTTGAGTTAGGAACTGATGTTCGTGAAATGCCATGCAAGCATTTATATCACACAGATTGTATTGTTCCTTGGTTGACGCAGCATAATTCTTGTCCAGTTTGTCGCCACGAACTACCACAGCAGAACTCTAGGAGTACCGCCCCTGCAAGATCCAGTGGCAGATTAAGTGGAAGAGGGAGCAGCAGCAACGCGTCTAATAACACCGAGGAAAGTGGTACTGAAAGACGCAGAAGTTCTCTCCCCTTTATGTGGCCTTCTCAGCCTAATTCAAATTCCAGCACTCATCAGAACGGGCCAAGCGGGAATAGCTCAATTCATGAAGATGTTAATCAGATGAGTTACTCAGGGTGGCCTTTTGATTACTGATTTTGCAAAGTTACATCGGAAGCAAACTCGTTAGCTTGGTCGAAGCCCGTTACACCTCAGAAGCTGCATCACAAATATATAAGAGTTGGTAAGTTGTATACTAATAAATAATGAATTTCTGTAAACGCATCGAATCTTTTGTTTCATTTCTTTTTTATGTTTATATCTGCTTGTGTCGAGCTTGCTGGCTTCCAGAAAACATGAAAGTTGTATGTATCCATTTACAAATGGAGTTAAGTGTGCTTAAATTGTTATTTGATGTTTAAAAGGATTACCCTGTTTCGAGTATATGTTGTCGCTGGATATAAGAGAGTAGTTCAGCTTCTCGTTTTGTGGACAATTGGTACGTGAACATATCGTTGCTTGCTTCTCATCCAGGTATTTTGAAAGTAACATATTTTTACTAGTGGTCTCATTTTACTTGCTTATTGTTAATTCTTGTCGATTTTCCGATTTCTTTTTCAAAATATTTTTTAAGTTAATCCAATCTAAAAATACTTTATCCATAGACCACACTCTCTAATACACATTCATTCATCACCTTTGCACCATCTCATCTCTTTGTACCTTACTAAGTACTCCGTTTCTATAATATCTAAAGTAAGGAAAACTCATTGTTACTTGCCACATGGATGCCGCGGTTATTTGCCACATGGCACCCTCAATTGGTCTCATTTTCCTTGGTTATCGTTAAATTTCTGCCAATTTTTCAATTTCTTTTTCAAAATACTTTTTATTTTAAGTTAATCCAGTATATAATTACTTTATCCATGGACCACACTTTCTAAATTACATTCATTCATCATCTCTGCATCAATCCCACTTTTATGTACCTCAATAAATAAAATAGTCAGTATCTATAATATATCTAAAGTAAAGAAAATTCATAGTTATTTACTACGTAGATGCCGCGATTATTTGTCACATTGCGCCCTAATTTAAAACTTCTTACACTTCATACTTCGATTTACTAATGCAAAAGGCTATCGATTTTCATCTCTTAAAATTAAAGAGTTTATTCATCTTCCAAAATTTATAATTATTCAATTTTTTGTATCATGAAAGATGTCTTGACTTTTAATTGTACTGGTATTGATCAAATTGACGTTATAATTTTTTTTTTTAAAAAAAAAAACTTTTTAGCTCAATAATATAAAATTGATTTATTAGATTTTTTTTTTTATTACTTAATTTTGACTTTTTAATTTTTAATATTAACCGATGCTTAGATTAATCGAATTGATGGGAGAATGACCTCCCTGTCAATTATTGAATCTAAGAGACCCCCACGACTAGCATATTGAATGCCATAGAATGCTGGCTAGAATAAGCACCTCATACGGGATCTTTACTTTACTCCGAACCCCGTAATCCGACATTTTCCAGATCTTGCTTCCAATGCTATATCCCCACCTTTTCGGGATGGGTGCGAAAAGTGAATGGACGAATGTGATTGGACAATAAACATTAGGATAAGTAAGTAGTAACTAGCATTCGTTCAAATGAAAGTACTAAAAGAAATCGAAAAATGATTTAACAAGTTAGGCATTCTGGTCATTTGGCCACGAGCGAAAACACGTGTCAGAATCACGGATGTCAGATCTCAAACAAGTAGTGCATATTCATGTACTAAACTCGACTAGCTCAACTGAATGGGAGGTATATCAAAAAGTGCCACTATACAGATTTGTATCTGTGTAGAATAAAATTTCTCGTAGAATTTTTTAAAAAAATTTCTGTACGTTATGGCAGCAGCTACTGTTTATGAAAGACTTGTATTTGGATCCAAGAACGTTAGTCGGGATTGAGTGCGAATTTTTTTTTACGAATTTGATGTCTCTACAGAAGCGTACGCTCACATTAATCTTTAATGTTGGATAGAAGTACACTAGTTAGCTAGCTACATAAAAGAGCTATCTTGTGCTATGAGTTAAACTCTCCAGTGTTTTAGGGTGCTTATTGTATACATGTGACGCTTACCTGCTGACGGATTGGATTTGTTAAGTAAAATAGGTATTTTTATAATAAAAAAATATTAATATTTTTAATTAGAAGATTGCTATATTTAATTATGAAGACTTTTATATTAGTAATCAAAGTCTTATTTAATACAAGCCAATTATATTATAATGTAGAACAATTATTTTCTAGAATGTATCAGAGTATTAGTTTTGTCTGGGTCATTTAACTATACTCGCTCATGGCTAGCTTTATTTTTTGGCAGTGGACGAAGCTACACTACGAGAATACGGCTTCAACACTTTCAAATGATGATATATTCTTCATGATTTTTCGCTGCGAGAACTCAACGAAGTGCAGAAAACTTTTATGATATATGATTATTCTATCCCCTTGCTCTCCAAGTGATTCTTTGTTTTCATCCTTCAACATATGAGTACTTTCCCTGTTATCGACCAAATTTGACAATCTTCAATTCGTCATTCCAAAAGTTTTAATGACTATGAATCTACGTCTCACATGGCCAATACGATCGCAATCACATTCTTCTCGACTTCGTCCTTCAACTAGGTGTCTTCTTAATTTCTCTCGATCACCTCATTGCGGATCATATTCCTTAAGCAATGAAATGGACGCACTCGATTAAGAACATGATCCACAATGAGGTGATCCGAGAGAAATAAGAGTGGCACCTATTGAAGACAAGATGAGGGAATGTCGATTGCAATGGTTTGGCCATATGAGAGGTAGACCACAGATGATAACTGTTTAGAAGATGTTGAAACATTCCGTAACGAGCGGAAAAGGAATAGGCGTGGTCACGAAAAAAGCTGGTGGGAGATCATTAGAGGAGATCTGAGCTACTTGACTTCATGAGGGATATTCGTCTCGATAGTGTAGAGTGGCGTCGTAAAATTCCTGTTTAACGATATTGTTATTCAGTCATATGATGCTATTACTGTTATTTTATTATTTTTTTAGTACTATTAGTAGCACTATTACTATTATCACTATTACATTATTATTATTATTATTTGTACTACTACTATTTTATTATTATTGTTACTATTATTTTTATTATTAGTGTTCTTTTTTATATGTGATTCACAATCTCAACTTGCGTGTGTGAAAATTTTTTGCGGCATTTGCTGTGAGTGGCTGCGTGTATATTTGTGGCTCCCGGTCGAAGGTCCATCGGAAACAGCTTCTTCGGAAAATTGCTGCGTACATCACCCCTTTCCTAGACCCCGTCTCGACGGAATTTATTACTGGGTTGTTCGTTGTTGTATATATATATATAATATATAATATATAGTATGTGTGTGTGTGTGTGTGTGGTGTGCAAAAAAGTAATAAATTTTATAACTTTCTCGAAATATAAATTTTTATATATTTATAAATAAATATTAATAAATAATTTAAATTTATTTTAATTATTAATAGTTATATTTAAAATAGAAGTTTTTTTTTTTTCGCTTTATTTGCTATTATAGATAACATATAAAGTACATCACTTGCGAACTGTTGGGTCTAGCATATCGCGGTTTTTCTCCTCGAGCTCGATTGGAAGAGGGTTTTGATTCGTTAATTGTTTAGGTTTTCTTTCGGCTTCCACCGATCATCGCCATGACTGCTCAATCGCAGGAGGAGCTGCTGGCCGCTCATCTCGAGCAGCAGAAGGTCGACGTGAGTTCCCTAATTTCATTCCTTTCTCATTTTTAATTGTTTGCTCGTAAAATATTGTTGCTTTATCTCCGTAAACCGAATCTTAAACGATAATTTGATGTCGATCTGTTATGCTGCCATTCGTTTATAAACATTTGTTGTCAAGCTGGATAATTAGCTCTTGATGTAGTATTAACAGGCTCTTTCTGATTACATACGGAAAGTTAATTTGAGAAGCTATTGCTAAATCAGCGCTGGAGGTGAAATGTTAGAGCGAAATGTCTTCCTTAACCAGGAAATGGCACAAATGAACTACCGAAACTGAACTTGGGAATTAACTTCTGAACTAACTCGGTGTACTATAGAAGCGCGCTTTTTATATATGACCGAGTAATCTATTTTTATTGATTAAACATCTAATTTTAGTTTATAATTTGTGGTCATCTCATTTTCTATTCATTTCGTCTTCATAAAGAATCTTAGGGCTTTAGATGATGATTCTGATTCTGTCAAGGAGTTCAATTAGATAAGCTCAGTAACTTCGAAAATTAATTAGTAGAATGTCATCAAGGTGTATGATTTCTGTGAGTTAGAGATGTATAATGTGTTCGTGGAACCCCTTAATGGTTGTTAAAACTTATATTTCTTTTAAAAGTTTTGGTTATATTTATTCACATTCTATATTTTTCGGTTTACTTTCTGTATAGACAGTTCGGAGAATAGCTGAACTCCTTTACATTTTTGTGGTTGTCTCATTCTCTATTCATTTGGTCCTAATAGTGAAGCGTAGGGTTTTAGTCAATGCTTCTGTCAAGGAGTTCAATTAGATAAACTAATAACTTCATAAATTGATTAGTGGTATGCATCAAATTGTCATATCTGCAAAGTACATAAACATAAGGTATTCTTGGAACCACTTAATGGTCGATAAAGCTCATATGTGTTTTACAATTGTGATTGACTTCATATTCTATATTTTAGTGGGGTTACTTTCTGACAGTTTGGAGCATAGCTGGAGTTCTGTATAGCTTTGATTGTGATAACTTGGTGACTTTGAGCAGGATGAGCCTGTGGTAGAAGACGATGATGATGATGAGGAAGATGAGGACGATGAAGACGATGAGAAAGCTGAGGATGGAGAAGGTATCTCGAATCACTTGAAGAAAACATTAATGAAAAGAGATAGTATTTATGATTTCAGATGGCAATGCTAAGAAGATAAAATTGCTTTTTCTTGTTGGTATAGTTACCGTTTTTTGTGCTGAAAATCTGATAACTCTAAGAGCAACTTTTTTTTTCCAAACCATGTGGTGGTAAGAAGGTGCTTTCTTGGGTCATAAACAATCCTGCATCCTTGGACTGGGCGATGTGGACTAAATAACCAATCTCAGCTCCATGTTCAAGGAGTCTGCTTTGTGCTGTTGGCTTAGATCCAGCAGCAATCCTTCTTGATAAAAAAAATCTCCCTTTTCGGGTAGCAGATCATCCTGGCTAACAATCTGAACTGCTACATAGGAGCAGCTTACCAGCATCTTTTGTTAAAAGTTCCATTTCTAGTGAAGTTAACTGGCTAATCTGGATCATGCATTTTGTGGACCTAACACTCTGACTTGCTGTAATACAATGCTTAGAAGCAAATTTTTGTCTTGTAAGCTAGGTTGTTGCCTTCAGTTGACAAGTTATTTATTTTCGTTTCAAGCCTGCTATTTACAGGAAAAGTACAGCATACTTTGGGGTTTGGATTTGACAAGTTGCCAAGACAGTTTACATAATTGTCCAAGCAAAAATCTTGCTGGGTTTTGGCTTGATCTTGTCATGTGCTCTTCCAAACTACTGTGCAGCATATATGCCTGAAAGTTTCAGACTGTTGTTACTGAGGGTGGTCAAGAAATGTGATTTCTTACAATAGGCGTATGTATGGCTGGATTAAGTATAATCATGCTCAACTCGTATATATGTGTATGCCAGCGAACTCTGAATAATAAACCGTGAACTGCATTTTGTTTTTGTGAATGCCACCTTCTGATTGTATAAGCTATTACAGAACTTGCTTTAAGGAGCTAGAGAAATGTTTTATTACTCACTTTTCACATATATCCGTGCCCGTCATCCCCTAATACGGAGCTTGTAACATTATTCGGTTTCTGGCTTCTATAGACTCAAGTCTTCTTAGACGAAACATGCAACTATGTACGACAAAAGAGATCTCTAACGTGCATTGATTACAAGATTATTTGAGACTCATTTGTCTGACATAGGAATGTCTTTAGCATGACTCAGTTCTTTTGTTACCCGAACATTGCTCGACTTTCCTCTGCACTTGTTTTTGTTTGGTAATTACAGTTACTTGTATGCAGCCGAAGGAGGTGATGCCACTGGAAGATCAAAGCAGAGTAGGAGCGAGAAAAAGAGCCGTAAGGCCATGCTGAAGCTTGGAATGAAGCCCATCACCGGTGTCAGCCGTGTCACGGTTAAAAAGAGCAAGAATGTAATTTTTCCAAAACATGCTCTTTTTTCGGTTCATAAATTTAGAAATGCAATATTTCTTACTTAATTGTTTCTGGTGTTTTAGATACTATTTGTTATCTCAAAGCCAGATGTTTTCAAAAGCCCAAATTCAGACACCTACGTTATCTTTGGTGAAGCCAAGATCGAGGACCTGAGCTCCCAGCTCCAGACCCAGGCTGCAGAACAATTCAGGGCACCTGACCCATCCCAAGCACCATCGAAAGCTGAGGCGTCAGGTGTGGCTCAAGATGATGAGCAAATTGATGAGACTGGAATTGAGCCCAACGATATAGAACTAGTGATGACTCAAGCCGGGGTTTCACGAGCTAGGGCTGTTAAGGCGCTGAGAGATGCCAACGGGGATATTGTCTCTGCAATCATGGACGTTACCAACTAGTTTTAGTTATTGGGAATTTCTGGACTTAATAAGGTGGGTTCTCTGATGTGTGCCTAGGTTTTTTCCATGATTGTTGAGATACAAATCAAACTGCTCCAGTTGGCCTTTTAATTTTAACGACATCTGCTTTAATTCGGTTGTGTATTCGCTGTGGCTTCCATGTGTTTCTCCTTTCAACATGTTAAGAATCTGTTGTAGTTGGGTTATCAACTAAGCTTTTTGTTGCAAGATTTACTGAACATCGGTTGGTTGCGAGCATGTTGGTTTAATGTATGGTGAAGATTCGTGTGTGTGGTTTAATGTATGGTTTGTTGAGGGTGAGTAGTTTTTTCCATATTTAAAGCACAGATTTTTTGAATTTGACTGTAGTATTAAGCTGTATCTGCTAGATTGGTTGATGGATATATTTAAAACACAGATCTTTGAAATTGATTGTAGCATTTCTATGCTTTTTTAATACCCTTTAATTCAAAATGAGATTTTTATATTCTTTAATTCTATAAAATGACGAAAATATTATTGTCAAATTAACTGTCATCGTTTTTTAAGGAAAATATAATAATATTTTTATGATTTCATATAGTGAAGAGGATATAAAATGCGATTTCGAATTAGGGAATATAAAAAGCTATAATTCCAAGTTATGGAAGGGGTATAAAAAACTATAAAACTATATATGTATTAGTTATTCTTACCGTGTTTGATGCATATTTGGTTGGTGTTGGATAGATATCCATGTCTAGAAATTTTTAGACACGTACATACGTGATAGTGCCCGAATAGTTAGTTTATGTAATGTTTAATCTGATTTGTGCTATTTTTTGCAATTTTGATTGACCGAAATTGAATATCGGTCGGTCGATCGAAAATCTTGGCAAAGACATGTATATATATTGGTTTAGGCGGTGCAACTTTTATTTCATTCTAAATCTGTGCCGTCTCCTCCCTACATGCTTATTTAGAGTTCTCAAGTCGTTTACTTCGCATTGGAAGGCTTGGGATGCAATCAAGCATAAATTTGAGCTCTCTTGATCATTATCTACGCATGACACCAACTTTTTCGGTTTTCGTCAAAATTTGACGCATGGGACGATTAGATTTGTATTTGAGATGAGCAGTTCTGCACTTGTGTGGTGTGTTTGATGAGCAGTTCTACACATAAACTTGAAGTTTTATATTTTATCAGACAATTGTAGATATAGAAAATACACCGCATGTATTTTTCTTCAAACACATAATATTCAATAATAAGTTTACAGTAATAAACGGTAGAAATCCGAAAGGCCTAAAATAAATGCATAGTAATCTACAGTAGCAGTGCAAATTCAGTGGGCCTAACATAAACGCCAGAGCCCAATTATTATCTTTGAAGCCGCAATCCTCTATCTAAATCAACCTCCTCGCCTGTTTTAGCGACCTTCTCTCCAGACCATTTTTGCAGCCTATTGAATCTCCTCCTCCCACGATTGCTCTGCCTCCGGCTTCCGATCCCGCCTGGGAGCGAGGTATGTATCAACGCCTTTGGCGCCTTAGCTTCACAGCATTTGAGTGCGGGCAATTGATCCCACTTGCTATTTAGTGGATCCGCCCATGGGGTCTTCTAATATGTCTTTCTTTTACAATAGTGCTCTTCACATTTGACATTTTATTCGATCCTAATATCTTATCTCTCAAATGCATATTTTTAGCTGTGTTTTAGTCTATCCAATACTTGCCGACTCCTTATGACAGTTTATCATAGCTTATGCATCTAGATTTGCTTGGATTACTTTGTTTCATACTTCAACTGTCTTACCCTATAATCTATGATATTAGTTTATGTATGTCTTGCACGTTTCATATATACATTTGTCTATTAAAGGTGTGCAAGTGTTTGCCGGAAATCATAACTCTTTATCATTATGAACGAACTTCAGCAGCTGATTCCATGCAATTTTTTTTTTTTTTTTTGTATTTACTTAATAAAAAAATGGTTATTTTTTTACTTTTTAGTTTTTGAGATAAGTTAAAGTATGTTTTATTTGTGTGTGAGCAGCAGGTTCCCATTATAGGGAAGTAAAATTTATGACTTATTGGATTGAATGTCTGATAGAAGAGTAATAGTATCTCTTCATCCTACTTTTCCTCCTTATATTGAAGGGATGAAGTGCAATTTATATTAAGGATTGGTGCGTTAAATGAGATTTAATGGTCATATGTTAAGATAAATGGCAAAGAAATTTTTAGGGGAAGCGTAGAGCAAATGTCCCATCTCTCCTAATAGAAATCAAGTTTCGCATATGCATTTAGTAGCTAGTGGTCAAGCTACCCTCATAACAGAAGTGTCTAGGTTCAATTTTCAAAACAATCCAATTGACAAAAACTTCAAAGATCAACTTATGCTTTATTTCTCGTTTCAAATCCACTATGTTAACCACCTTGTCGTGGCTGATTGGTTTGCAAATTGGTGTTTTGGTGATCCACAACTTTAGTGTTTTGGTGATCCACATGGACCAAAAGTCAAACAACAACATGGTTTAGATAGGTCTGCCAGTTGGGGCTTTCACTTTATAATGTGTACGTCTCATAATCGAATTATGTGTCACCTGCAAGTGTGGGAGTTCATTCTATTATGCCCCGTGAAGGACGACAAGGATCTTCGGACTTGTCTAGAATGAAAGGCTGAGATTTCTCGGTTGGTGGACTGATGCCATTTTGTTTATCTATTACGACTATCTCAACAAATGAGCTGATTACAAACAAATTGTTTTCATGATAATATAAAATAAAAAAACACTTCAAACCCTGCTGCTCTTAAATGCAGTACACAAACTTAACCCCAGTTAAAATTCAAGTTCAATTTCTGTTCTATATCATAGTTTTGTAGACTATTTTAAAACAAGAAAAAAAAACACCTCTAATTGTTATATCTAAGCTAAGCTTTGAATAAATTTAGATAGTGGAATGATTTGATTGATGCTAGGATGATTTGATAGATGGTGGGTTAACAAATGATAAGTTGAGTTTAGAGATGGATTTAGTGCTAAAAGTTACAGACGTGTAGCATTCTTCAGTTTAGCAACTTCAATATTGATTTTTAGATGTCAAGAAAAGTTTATGATATCTAAATTAGAACAATAAATCCACCCTCTTCTTCCTTCCACACTAACTCTCGCTATCTCTCTCCTAGCTCCATTTGACACCGTTTAACGGTCATTCAATAACGGAAAATTCGAGTTTCTGATTGCATGGTATGTGGAACTAGTTTGACTGCAACCATTCCTTTGTCGAGACTATTTCATTGTTCATAGCTTTTAATAATGTACAGATTCATATCAATGAAAGGTTTCTTAGATAAGCTTGTTTTAATTTTCAAAGGCAGTGAGCATGCGTGCATTCAGATGACATGCCAAGGGCAGTTTGCCAAATTCAGCGAATTCGATATGTTTTGATTTCATTGTCACATACTTATCTTCGGGATTTGTAACTTTTTATGCGTGCATCCTGAATTTCTGGTGCCCTTTCTGTTTTTGTATACCTTCAGTTCGTCCTCTTCTATTTTTGTAGCGAAAATAGTTGTTAAGCCCCTTTATTTGTTGATATTTAATAATGAAAGATAAGCAAATACCAAATTTGGTAGTATTCGCTTTCGCTATTGCTACGTGGATGCTTTTGTCTGTATGTTGGTGCAAAAATTTGAACTATGCAGGTATTTTAGTCTCTCATGCTTTTTTCATGTTGTCTTGATACAGGGATGGGAATTTTCAGTAGCCTTTGATGACAGTTAGCATGTCACGAAGAACAAAGACAGTAGGCATTGATTCCGCAAAAAACCGATTTTGGGGAACAATTTTTTTGCTGTTTGGCTTGATATCATTTGTTACATTTTCTTATGCTGCAATTATTTCAAAGTTTCTCCCACCATCCAGAAACCATATGTATTCTGCCATTCAAAATGACAGGTATATCTTCTTTCTCCCAATATATTTAGTGGATGGGTTATTAACTTTTTGACATGTTACTATACAATGTTAAAGTTTCCAGCTTAAGTAGTCAATGAAACTCAATTTCTATGGATATACTCAAGCAATTGAGATAACCTAGCATTCCGCTTTACAAAAAGACCTTTTAATAACTACTAAAGTGGGCGATTTTGATATCACCAAATGCCAGTCGGTTTTTCATGTGTCAATTATGTGTCTTGTTTTTTGTATTTGACTGCCCTATCGAGTCCTCTGCACCTGAAATCCTTGTGGTTAGAAGTTTTTGTTGGCAAGATGTCTTTATGTGTAATACTTTTTCCTGTGCTTTTATATGATCTTTGGTGCAGAAGTAATTGAAATTTATGCTATCAGTGAAGAACTGATCTAAAAAGATTAGACTGAAATGTCGTTATACACTTTGAGGGAAAATTGTTGATCTTATTTTCTAGCAAAATTTGGTAAGATTGATCACGCCATCTTCTCAGCCATTGTAATCATAAATTGGTTACTCAATGTTTGGCAGTTAATGGTAATTTATCAACATAGTAACACAGCACAGGATTAGAGCTTGAACTGAAGTGCTTCAGATATTTAAATCATTGCATACCTTCACTAGTTTTATATCTTTCCACATAAATGGAGGACATATCTTCGTTTTATATAATTTACTTAAGAAGCTAATGACTTATTACATGCTGTCCTGCAATGGGCTTTTCTCCTTCTGACTTTTGCTTTAATCTTTTTGTTGTATGAAAGATACTACTGCCTTTTGGTACCGGTGACGATGCTTGTACTTGTAGTTGCTGTGTACTTCCATTGGCTCAGCATGAAGCTCTTCAAGCATGCCTGAATATGTTCCATCCAATTGTTGTGGACCTTTGATGCCCACATTGGTATGTTATTTTTCTTTCTTCGCAGCATGAATTGTTCCTTATTTGGATTTTTCCTCAATGTTTATCCAACTATACAAAACATCCAGGATGGTACCTCCTATAATGTTCTTGAATGTGAAAACCGACTTGTTGGGAACTAAAATCAAATATACTGATTTGGCATCACTAACAAGAAGGAATTTGAGTTGACAAATTTCAAAGACTTTTGCAAGTTATCTAGTGATGTCAATAGCGCGGGCCCGGCCGCGCAAGCCCGGGCACACGGCTCAGCTTGTGATGGGCTGGCCCTGCCTAAACTGCCAAAGTAGGGGAAAGTTCCGGTTCGGACCGTTGCTACAGTGCAGGCCGGACTTGGCTTGGACCATTTCGGAGCGGTTCGTGCTACGGTCCCCGCTGTGTGGGCTGCGGGATTTTTGTATATCATTACACTTAGCTCTTATTGAGACCAAATTTGATACAAATTACTAGTCAGTGTGTATAGGCTAAATCTCTAAGAATTTCATAAAGCATTTATGAATATGAAATAGTAATTCATTGTGCTATCATCTCAACTTCTAGTATATTCTTATGGTTTTTTACTTGCAAGTTTCTCGAACATTTGAACAACGATATGGAAACTGATGTTACAACTTCGATATATCTTTTGCGTAGTTGAAGGTGTGCTTTCACTGTAGATATTGAGCTGAATGGCTGAAAACAATGGTGTTGCGAATTAAGCACAGTGATGAATGTTAACTTAGCTCATGTTGTTGTATAATGTACACCTGACTGGAAGCTGCTTTCTCCCAATTTCCTTTTATGTGATAAAATCTGGAACCTATGAGCCTGGTCTTGAGGCGGGCGCTGTACTAAAGGCGCGCCCGGGCGCGCCTTTTGTACACCTTACAGCCCCCTCGCCCAAAAAAAAAAAAATCTCTTTTAAACAACCCCATTGGGCCCGTGCCTCTGACCCTTAAAAGAAAAAAAGAAGTTTGAGATGAAACTTTATTTGAGATGTGTAATATTTGACATTTGAAGTTATTTAAACTATTATTGCTAGCTCGCTACTGCTTAATATGTTTTAAACTATACAATAATTCTTGATGTGAACTGTATTTGACAAAGGATGGTAGGTACACTTACGTACTTCTTTTGTGCATTCATTTATCACTAAGTACTGCTTCTCTTATAAACTTTCAAAACTACGAATTAGTTATATATAATTATATATATATATATATAATATTAATATATATTTTATAGTATATGTCATTATAACAAAAAATAAAAGTATATATATTAAATTCATTGTCAAGATAAAATAAAGTACTTTAGTGACTATTTTATTACAAAAACTTGATATACACTATTTTGAATGGGAATATTTTTTTGCATCTCATTAGGAACATGGTGCGCCTCATGTGCATAAGGCGCGCGCCTAGGCTCCAGAAAGACCTTTGCGCCTCGATGCGCCTTGTATATCTAGTTATAAACTTCTCCATTTTGAAGAATTAGAAAATATAATTTTCTTATATTGCTTTTCTCCAGCTCTCTTCCTTATTTCTATGGGCGCCAATCTCATGTTTACTTTCTTATCAATTTTATCTGCAGGTCCTGCATGCGCCGTAGGTCTAGGACTCCTCACCGCCTTACCTTTCCTCATGACCGATCTTCCACTCTGCCTCATCTCTTCTTACCTTCTCCTTCCCTCCGCCACTCCTTCAATCTGCTACAACCGGTATGATCGAGGTAAGTTTTGCTTAAGTTGTAAATCAGACTATAGAATTGAGATTTTCTTTTTTGGCATGATCGAACTATTATTTACTTGTTAAATGAGATTGTTGATCTGAGTTTTTATGTGATTTGAGAAATGGCTTAATGAATTTACATTGATTATATGATATGTTCGCGTAGCATATTAGAACTACTAATAGCTATACATTGCAGATTTGTTAGGGCATATGGTGTTACACTGATTCAAAACTATGAACTACTTGGCCAAGTTTTTAACAGTCTACGGAAACCACAACCAAGCATCTTTATTATGCTTCCACACAGTTGCACCCGATCTCTGATGAAGAACGACAAAGATTTTTTTTTTTTTTTTTTTGGGGGGTGTGTGGAGTTGTCCATGTAATTGATGGTGAAACTTCTTCCGCAACATCTAAAGGAAAATGATGTGCCGTGAAAAAGAATATGATAGTTTTTTCCAAGTTAAGAAAGAATATTGTAAACCTAAGAAGTTGGATACATGTGATGAACTTTGGGGGAGCCACATCTCATAAGCTAGCTTATAAACATATACCTTATATCTGGCTTATAAACATATACCTTATATCAATATTCCATACTATTGATGTGGAACTATTTAAGCTCCCATTCTATATCCTATATGTAGTGTGGCCAAGCCCAGGATCGTAACGTCCTGTCACGTTTCATAGTTAGCATCCATGATGCTAGCTGTGTGTGGTAGTCCCTAGCCTCCGATTGAACACTGCTATACAAAATCACTCACTCCACATGGATTGTTTGTATGCTAGACCTAGTTCCAGACGAACACTGCTAGCAGACGTCACCATCTATGAGACACGGCTTAGCTTTAACATCACTTGTTTTGAACTTCGGGAGAGCCGCATCTAAAAACAAGGTTGTAAGGAGCAAGAACGTAAAGCAATATATACCTCACATCAATATCTCATTTATTAATGTGTGACAATTTAGGCACATATCCATATCCCATATTATTTATGTGGACCAAGCCCAGAAAAATAACAATGCATGTTTGTAAATATTGGAAAATCTAATTGCTGCTGAAACGGAGAAAGAGAATACTAAAGCCAAGGTATACCACGGAAAGAGTTTAAGTAACTACAAGGTCTCAGATGATCCATTTTTCTATTAATGCATGCATGCATATCCCTTCGATTACGGAGGAAATCTCCGATGCTTTTACAACAAAGCCCTTGAAAAGTTCAATGAAGCAAATTGGAGAAATATGTTTGTGTTGATGCCAGATACTATGAAGAAGGCTTGGAGTAGATTATGTTGTAAGGATTTCTTTTTGGTTACGTGATGTTATCCCATTTCAGCTTTCATCATATAAATACCAACTTAAGCTTTTGGATGTACCTTAAAGCAATTTGAATGGATTTTGGGTTGGAAGTCTTTGAATTGTTGCTTCAATATTATTTTGTATTTTTGTGCCGGCTTTAAGTGGGATGTTGATGCTCTGTTTTACAGCAACTTTTTTGTTGAACTTGTGTTGTCTTCTGTATAATCTTTATCCTTCTATCAAATTGGATGCTTTAGGGTCATGGCAGATCATTCAAGTGTGTTTTCCAAATTTTGCAGGTTATTGACACAAACTCATGTAGCAAGTATATGCTTCTTCTGATGATTGAGTTCAGATACATGGAGAGTTTATATTAAAATCAATGACGGCAGTGTGCAACAATCTGAAAAGGAGACATTACTACATAGAGTTGCTGCCGTTAGCCCTCACATATTACAAAAATGTTATTGTGGAAGTGGACGGCCGATGGGATCTTCTCTGTCAAGAGTTTTTTATATGTTATCTATGATTGTGGTGTAAGATGTGGTTTCACTATGGTTATTTAAAAATTTCCATACCTAAAAATGTTAAAATATTCATCTCGCTGGCTTGTAAGAAATAAGAATAGAATCTTACTGATGATAATCTCTCAAGAAGAGGTATTGTTGGTCCGAATACGAGTGTTATGTGTAAAAATAACACATTATTGTGCCTTCTTGATAATAATTTGGAGATGCCTCCCATCTCCTATTTTATTGTGCCATCTTGATACCACTTTGTCGCACACCCCTTAATAGAATTAATGGTATTGATTTGTCCACCGCTATGACAGATATGTGGCTAAGTGGAAATTTTTCGAAGAAGCTCATATCAGGTTGGGACTTTTTTGTTGCCGCTATTTGGTGGGTTTGTTGAAAGAAACGTAATACAAGATTGTTTGAAGATAAGATAAGGTCTCAAAAGAAGAGTATGACAGAGATTGTTACTTTTTTCTCTCTGGATGACATATTACACCAATAACAAAACACTTTTTTGAGAGAGTTTTCTCTTCGTATCTTCAAAATTTTTTTATATATTTATTTATTTTTTCTTTTTTTTTTTGATAATATTTATTTATTTATATATATATTAGTTTTTTTATTTTTTCTTTTACAATGAGCTTTTTAACTCTTCTATTTTACTTTATCGCTTTTTCTTCTTAATGAATACATTGTGGTAGAGGGTGCTTTCCCTTGTCAAATAGTCTGCTGCACTAGTGAGAATGAAGCTTAAACAACAGTTTGGTATCTTGTCTCTATTTTTATATTATTTAAGCAAACTGATAAATAAATTGCAGTATATTTTAAAAACTTTCTATTTAAACTTTTTTGAAAAATATCAAAAAACATGCCGAACATTCTTCCTACTACGGCTTCTTTCTCGCTACTACGGCTTTTTTCTCGCTACTACGGCTGCTTCTTTCTCACTACTACAACATCGTTCTCGCCACAAACTACCTCAAAATTCTCAATAAATAGCTTATCTTAAGAGTTAAAAATACTAAAAACTATAATATATTAAGTTTGTTATGAATGTGAGGACGACCATTTTTTGTTGTTTGTGTTTTGGAACAGGCTACCTGAGATCGCCTGTATGGCACTTCCAGCGCATTAGTCAACGCTAGACCAAGTTTCTAGTTTAACTGAGGACCTGATTTATTTTCACAAATATTTAAAAATTAATATTAAAAATATAATTTTTTTATTAAAATAATTTTAAAATAAAAAAAAAAAACAGCAAATAGGCCACCAAGAATGTTTTCTACCCTAAACCTAGTGCAAAATTAGTCCCTAACTTTTAAAAAAAAAAAAAAAAAAAAAAACCAAAAACTGAACATTGAATAAAAAGTGAATTATGAGCAACAAATGAACTTCCACTAACTTCGGATACTGTAGTGGTACTCATAGATTATAATTCTTAAAAATCAGTTAACTTATCACACAGAAAATTAATATAACAACGAGGCAAAAATAATTAGATTCTGTACTGACATAGAACACTACAACCACCATGACAAAGCTTGAAAAGCCTAATGACTTACATAGCAATTCTTGGAACAATGCCAAAGGGTTTCAAAATTGGCCCAAATACACATCCAGATGCCTATTCAGAAAAAGGGATCCTTTTCACCCATCCCAAGGGCTGGGGATCAGATTTGGGACAAACTTGGGCCCAATTTTTGTAGCCATCAGCATTTCCAGAGTCTTTGTCGGTGCGATCAGGCAGCTGTCTACATACACCTACTGTGAGGATTGTTCATGCCTTCTCACAAAAAGATTACTCATGTCTTCGGTCACAACGTTACTCCTGTCGCAAGACATAAAATAGGAGTTAAATAGAGGAATAGACTCAAGAGAGTTAGCTGATTTAAGCTAAGATAAATTCTAACACCCAATAACCACTTATCCAGAAACGTAGCATGTAAACAAAGCAAAAAACTGATCTCAGTTTGAAAAGATCCCAAAGCAGCACGGCAGGACAAGATAAAACAATAACACTAAAGGATTATACTCACTCCATATAAATAGATTCTATATCTATAACTCTTAAAAAAATAAGAACTACTAAATCTAAACTCTTTCCTATCTAGGACTCTTACAAAATAATAAATATTTTCTACTACAACTTTCTACTGAAGAATAATGCTTTCCTAGACTCCTACTACCATAATTACTACATTAGAATCAACTAGACTTGGACCAAATTACAAAAATAAAATCCAATAATGCTCAGTCGTGTCACATCCGATCCATAACATACCACTCCTCTCTGAAACAACCTTGTCAACAAGGTTGACAGGCTCAAAAGTTAGAATCCTCCAAACCACCAGATAAATATGCCGAACAAATCTTCAGTGGTTGCGGCTTGTAAAAATAGGGGCCATGATAACATATAACCATTGAAGAGCAATGCCCAAAACTTGTAGGAAGTATTAGCAAGAATTTCATGGCAGATGGAGCAAGTATTTAGGACTATGATGGAGCGATGAAGCTCATCAAAGTAGGGAGTGCATTACAGAGGATGGATCATCGATATCGGAATTAGAATTAGATGAGATGGAATCATCACCATCAATATCGTCCAAAGACCACACACTCTTCTTCTTCTTCTTCCTCGACCGAAGACCTATTGTAATATTGATCAAAAGGAAACTTGGTGGAGTCTAAGGATAGTCTAGGATGCTTGCAGAGAGGACCTTCGTAGTATGACGTATAAGGTAATTGTGCATGTAGCATTGGCAACGGCTGTAGGTGTTGGTTGTATTGTTGTGGCCAAAAAAAATAAGACAATGGTGGGTATTGACGCTGTGTGACATAAGATGCGGAACAACAGTGATCTAGTGTGACATAAGATGGTGCTAGGGCGTTGTTGTGGAACAACAGTGAAACGAAGGGCTCTCGCTTTATTGCAGCTTACCAATACGTTAGAGGACTATACTACTCACACACCAGTTAATAATGTGTACCAATATGGGTGGTGGTGATAAACCCTCCCATATGATTGCAGGGAGTGAGCACGAGAAATTAAACACTCAAACAAACTAAACACAAACCAAATATTATTCTTCTTCCATGCCCTAAAAGGTTATAAGCATCCAATATTAATAGACTCTAGACCTATAGATCATTAACAAATAAGAACTTATACCAAATCTAAACTCTTCCTATCCAGGACTCTTAATAATAAATATTTCCTGCTACAACTTTCGACAAAACAATGATGTTTTCTAATCAAATCCAGTCCATAACAGAAAACTTCCTATAGTACTAATATAAAATAATAAACAAAACTTCCTATAGCAAATCTTCACATGTGGTGGAAAGAACTGAAAATAGTTTAGATGGTTTAAGTACTAAGCAAACGAATGCCATGACACGCATGTTTGGGCCAATAAACCTCAATTACTTTTCATAATGACATTGACAGTCATGAACTGTTACAATAGGCGATATTACACACAATAATACATCATGGTTACATAATATCCGTTAGATATTATTTATTGAATTGCACAAATACGTAACTGCTTTTGCTCTAAAAAATGCAAAAGAACATTGCTACACAACCAAAAAGACTCTTAAAATATGAACAGGTAAAAGCTGCATGAGAATGGTGCAACTGTGGTACTAGGCTTCTAGCAAACAAAGTTTACTTGCTGAAGATATTAATAGATCACGAGATTGTCTTAAATCTTTATATGGAAATGTAAACAGCAAAAAGATGATAATTAACATATGCATCAGGCAGTAATATGAGAGGATTTTTCACATCTTTTAAGTGTAAAAGTCTAAAAATCTAATCTATCTAAAAAGTAAGTACTTAAATAAAAGAAAAGTGGTTATACTGACCTCCCACGGAGTTGAGGAGGAACCAATGCACCATCCAAAGTGTCGGGTACATTCCTTGATGGTGGCAGATTTCCTCTGGGAACTTTACTACGTGGATGAGATTTAGCTGATCCATTTGCTTCTCTTTTCCTAGATGCGTTCCCTACCATTGCAGCAGAAACTGTAGAAGAATGGTTGTTCATGGTAAACAGATCGGTTGACAATGATGGGGACCCAAGTAACACTGACGCATCGGGAAGCCTCTCCATGGATGACGGTACTGATGAGGTGGAAGGACTTGATTGTTGAACATTTGATGTTACAGTATTTCTGACAATTTTAAGATTGTTGAACATTTGATGTTACAGTATTTCTGACAATTTTAAAAAAGTCCAATCTTACTTTTTCAGATGAAATAAAAGTAGCAATCTTTAAAAATCACTAGGATTCAGTTCAAAAGGCAAAGGTAGTGAATCAGTGATGATGCTGAAAAAGTATATGGAGAATCTATTTCTGTTGCTTACAAGCACGAGTCACCTTAGCAACTCTAGAGACATCTAGCTAGGTTGAACTCTAAATATACATCTAAATGAAGGTGGGAATCATCTCCACCACGTAACTAGCACAGGTACTACCATAACACTTAAACCTGAGATGGTGGCTATTATTCACTTGTCAGTATTTCTTAGATTTCATTTCATAGGAAAGCATTGCTCCAAGCAAAAAACATACAGCAACAAAGAATGGATATCGGAAAAAGACATCAGATAAGCGTAACTTTGTGAACATTACAATGAGACTTGATAACGTCAAAATATATACCATTATCTTGCAATTACCAAGAAATTGGTAGATTCCTAGAAAGTGAAACATCTGCAATTCATGCTTATTGATAAAGAAAATTACTGTTACTACTGGTCATTGTAATCGACAGCCGCACTTGTGTGGCATAATCACAAAATGGAGCTCCATGTCAAAGCTATCAATTTGTCCCTTTATAACTTGTTCTTTCACACCTCTAATGTGATTAGAATTTTTCAACCCAATTTATAATCATTAGATTGAAATCATATAACATGTCAAAATAGAACCAATTTTGCTTTGGGATTAACAAGGGGAAACCTTGCGGTCCTTGCATTACAGGTAAAAACACGGATGTCCCCGGCCACAGTAAGTTCACTAGCAAATATAATAACACCAACTGACTGGATGAAATATGTGCTCAAGCAGGATGTTTTTCTTCACCTAATTCTACGAACTGCTGCGCGCGCATGCTAATTAACGTCAGAGAAACAAGCAATTACCTGCTTGGTTAATGCAAGAGTTGGGATACAGTACTCACCGGCCAGGGCGATTGGTCAGTGCCGGAGATAGCTGCGGCGGCGTCGGCAGCGGGGGAAGTGGTCGTTGTTGATTGTGACTTTGATGTAGTTGATTGAGGCTGCGGTGATCTTCTTCGTTATCTTGTTCGATTTCGTGGTGGTCATCTTCAGAGTCAGAGGAGGCGTAGTCTACCAGCGACATCGCTTATTCAAGATCTCCTCGCTCTTCAGACAGGGGGCACGTGGCCGGGGGGCGCACTTACAGAATCTGAGAACGTTTTGTGGTTTTGTAGAAACAATTCCTGGTTCTCAAAGAGTTTTAAAATAAATTTCTCATTTTTAAAATTTACAAAATTATTTCAATATATATATAAAGTTTGGTGTATCTTTAAATTTTTATATTAAATTTCTTTTAAAAAGTTTTTGAAGCTCGAAAGTTTTATAACTTAGTAAAGATTCAAGACTTATAATATCTATTTAGAATTAGTTTAAAAAAAATTTAATGCTGAAATGGTAAAACACATCAAATCTATTTTTTTATATTTATATATATATATATTAGCTTGATTAATTAATTATCAGACATAAGTATAGATTTATTTAGAAAAATGGTACAAAAATAAGGGTTAATATGTAATTCCAAAGTTTTTGATGCAGTAAAGAAGTATAGGTTGCGCACTTGCATCATCTTCCCCAAAAAAATATAATAGATAAAAAACGAAACATAAGTAAAATGTGTTTTTTTTCCAATTTTAAAGTTTAGAATTAAACAAGCGTGGTTATGCAGCGCGTTGCCACGGTCGTAGATGTTGAATGTAGTTACGAAAAGATAATTGTATATTCATACTCATCATTTAATTTTATATATATTTTTAACTTTATAAAAATTAAAAATAAAATTATTATTGGTACTTAACTTAAATACAATATATGGTAAAAAATGAGTCGACGTATTTACGTCAATAAATTAAATATTTTTATTTATCTATATATTAGTACTATACAAAATGTTTGACTATATTTTAACGTACAATAATATTTGAAAAAAATGTTCAACATAAAAATCGTAAATTCTGATAAGATCTATAACTTTTATTTTGAAAATTTTTAAAAAGATATTTCTAAATAAATATTTTAGTGATCCGAAATCTTAACATATTTAATATAAAAATGAGTTATAATATTTTCCTAATAGTGGTTGAACATGGTTAACTACTATGCATGCATTCGCTTGATGAGCACTAATAAATTGCCGTTCCTACTATATAAAAATGATTAGTTAATTACTTGTGTTCTACAGTGTAGAGGGAGTTTCTACAAAAACCCCCAAACTAAAAAAAAAAGAAAAAAAAAGAAAAAAAAAAGAAAAAGAAAAAGAAATAATTTCTCTAATAACACCACCAATCAATCATGAATAGTTCATAAGCTATTAAAATCAACATGATAAACTTCACTCATATCCGGATGGTACAGCCCAAAGTTCTGCTCTACGCCAGCGGGCTTCAAATCCTCGTTAAACATGGCGAACAAATACGTCTCCGTCTCGATCCCTGGTCTCTTCGGAGTTCCACTTTTCGACCCAACATGCGCCATAAGATTCTGATTGTACGTTCTCGCATTCTCCAACGGTCGCGCCGCGGGCGCCGCCTTCGGGCGGCCACCTGTCTCGCTTACCACTATCTTTACTCCTCCTCCGCCCACCTTCTCCATCGCTGAGTACGCCGCGTCTACCATCGCGTCGAATAAATTAGTGTATCCCAGCGAACCATCTCTCACGACGACGCCGTTAGCCGTGAATAAAGCGTAGTCGAGCCTTACGTTCTTTACGTCGTTAGCGTACGTGAAGTAAGGGTAAACGTTGAGAAGCAGCGGCGCACCGGTGGCGGCGAGGAAGGACACGATCGGCGCCATGAAGGGCGCGGCGGCGGCGGAGAACACGCCCTGTGATGGCGGGTAAGACGTCCCCAGCACCAGTGCAGCGACGGCAGTGGTGACGGGGACGTGGACGCCGGCGGCTTTTAACGCAGAGTTCAGGTTCTGCATGGCGCCATGCACGTAACCAGCGAGGTCACCGGGGATGACCTCGTTTCCAGCGCTGATGTAACGGAAGTTAACGGCGTCAGCGTAGGGGAGCACGTTGGTCTGGACCCATGTAACGGCGTAGGAGTCGTCGGTGCTGAGTTTCTGGAGGTCTTGGTTTAGGGTTCCAAGTACAACTTCAATCCCAGAATTTTTCAGGGCGTTTAAAATAGTATGATTTGGATCAAAGAGACGGATTTTTGCGATGTTCTTCGACTTGAACAAGGCTACGACTTTCTCCGGAGGTGGCAGATTATCGCCGAGGAGACCATAGTTGACGCCGATGCCTTCTGCTCCTGTTCAAAATATGGTTAATTGTTAGGGATTTTGTGGAAAAAAATTCAGCTTTTCAAAGCTATTTCAATTAATCAAATCTCCTGCTCTTTTTTCCCCTCAGTATCTCGACCCTTTTAGGGAATAAGATTAATCTCGTTTGAGAAGTACTAGAGCACGGTACCTCTCCCACCGGCACGTATCTCCTACTTTTTCAGAAAAAAATATAAAAATCACTCCAAAAACTAATAATAAGTTTAAAAAAAAAAATTTGAATACAAAACAAAAAATTTGCTATGATTTATGATATTTGTATTAACAATTTTTTTCAAAAAACACATCCGTATGGATGTTTTGTAACTCCAAAATTATTGTAACTATTATAGACTTTGAAACCTTAACACAAACTTAAAGATATTTTTCAAAAAACTTTCAAATATAAAAGTCGTAGAGCACTTTTTTTTTGTATTCAATTTTTTAAAACAATGAATATGTATTTTTGCTTAGTTTAATAGTTATAAGAAAACAAAGGAATTTGTTTGGAAAGGAAGTACAAAACTAAGGACTGATTTATCATATTTTCTAATTATTGTAATAGGTTTAAGAGAATACGAATGTTTGTTATTAATAATTATTTTTGGATTTATTTTGAGGGAAAACTTATGGGATTTATGTTTAATTAGTCGAATCTTGAATGGGATTTATGTTGAATTAAACGAATTTTGAGTGGGATTAAATTGAGATAATTTTTGTGGTGGAATAAGCTAAAGGTTGAGTTAGGTGAAACTCCTCCGCTAGGCACCAAATTGATGTGTCCTTTTGTAATATACTAGAGCTTGGTGGGTCACATAAATGATATATTGCTTGTACAATGTCATTAAGCAATATCTTGCATCCTTGTCACTTTATCAAATATATTTATGTGGCGATAGGTACTAAGATATGGTAGGAATTTGAATTAATATGCTTGGTTAAAGAAAACTCAGAAATTATGACATTCCATTTATATTTTACTTAACCAAAAGATGGAGAATGAAAATGGATATTTCTAGCTCATTATCGATTGGCAACTAAGGAGCAATACTATTAGCTGTTGGGATTCCGCTCTTCTGAAATAATAATATTTATCATATTAGTTTACAACCAAATACCCTTTTTCCTACATGCGGTTATACAATTTTCATACCGATGGTTAAATACTACGAAACACCATATTACTAAGTATTCAGAGGAAAGACATGACTTTTGAAAAATCCACCCTTAATGCATGTCTTCTAAAAAGTTAATTGTCTTTATTAGTTGCATATAACACTCATTTTTACAATTCCTTCGCAATACCCCCAAGGAAATGCCGAATTAGATAAAAATTTGACGGGTTGGTGTGAGCTTGTCATGCGATTATGAAGAGGAACACCACTTTTGAATAATCCACCCTTAATCTACAATTATCACTTCTTATACTCTCTTCTTCAGTAATTAGAGGGAGGAACATAACAGTTTTCCTAAAGTGCCATCTTCTAATAAAGTATATAGAAAAGAAGATAGAAATCTATCCAAGTTTAACCAAGATTAAGAAAAAAAAAAAATTTAATACAAATAATTTGTCTTTTATTTTGCTTTAAAAATTACCTGCAAGATAGATGAAGCTCAGGACGAGGATTGGCACAACGACTAGTTTATGTTCTACAAACGCCATTTCCTCTCGCGATCTCTGAATTTAGACGCCGCCTGAAAGATATGTATCTCCCGCGAATAAAAGGACAATACGATGGAAGTCGAACCTCTGATCTTTCTTTCGAAACAACACGATCGGCTGTGCTTAGCACTTTGTATGGCTGAGATACATATATATAGAGATCGATGTGGAGCTAGATGCTGACCAACACCAAATGAAAAGGTCAGCTCTGAACCAGCTCTTTGTCCAGGTTAGAGAGGGAAGGTCATCCATCCCTAACCCCTATATATATACAATTTTGGTTGAATTATTCAAATCAGTAATTACAAACAAATAATGGGTGATTATTAATTTATTAATAAAAATTCACTGCTGGTACTGAATTAGTATTTTACAGAGAGAATTGATAGGGTTTATGTAAAGTTGTTGAACTGTTCATCTTGGCTTCACACTTAACTTCTCCTTTGTCTAGTCTAAGTTTTATAATCTTTTTTTTCCTCTTCCAATAATACATCTTACCTTTGTGTCATTGGGTGATTTATTGGGAGTTCTTTTGGTAGGTATAGACTTATTCTTGTAGACGAAAAAGGAAAACTCTATTCGTACCAAATGGTTTGAACTACTTAAACTATGTCACTGACCCCAACTCCACCATTTGAACAAGCTTTTGTAATATATATGCATACAAGCCGGCTTATTATGAAATTTAAAAAAAAAAAAAAAAATCATAATTCGGAGGCATAATTTATGACCCTACGCTTGACTATTGGATACCATAATTTATGACCCTACGCTTGACTAATTAACAACACCACTAAGAACGGCAAATCTAGCATTAAAATAATTATTTCCTAACAAGCAGCTGGTCTGTCCATATGATAGCAAGTAAGAATTTTTCTTGAACTGCTACGATACGAGGTAGGGATTTTTATTGAACTATTAACGTAGTTAAACATCATTAGAACGACCTATGGCCTCTATGAGATTGGTTAAATCACGTAATGAAATTCCCATTTGACAATGCCAATATATATGGGCTATAAATGATGGTGCATGATTTGGTGGAGTCCACATCAAGTGATCAAAATTTCTCGTAGATTTCAAAATGCAGCTACACGACTCCACCAAACCTTATCATTAAGACGTGCACATTAGGTAAAACTCACCTAATTCTGATTTATTTCAATTACTGTAGGCTGTCGCCCCCTTAGTGATGAGAAATTTTATAAAATTTTAGGTACAAGTTTCATTACTTGCACCTATTTATTAAACTTTATATTCATAAATATTTTTAAAAATAAATAAATTATAAAATTACTTTAAAAAATAAAACGGAGTAAATTCATAATTCAAAATATTTTCTGAAAAGTTAAATGATATGTTATAAAACTATGTAGAAAAGTTAATATTTATACCATTACTTCTATAATTTTTTTGGTATATCATATAATATTCTTAGAAAAAAAAAATTGAACTATCTAGTTCATTTTCTGAATAATTTTCTAATTCATTTTTTTTTAAAAAATATGTATGAGTTTGGTAGAAATAACAAAAATTTATACTTCAATGACCCAAACATCTAGCAGAAGTCATTATTTCCATTCAATGCCTTCTTGCGTACGTATATTTTCTACTATGCTTTGAACTTTTTACTGAACAAAAATGTTTTTGGCTCCCAAAATGAGGAATGAAATATTGTCTTAGATTTAGGAAGCACGGATACGAATACGTACTTCTTAGGTCCATATTTGAACTTGTTGTCAACTTTTATACTAATTTATAAACAGTAGCCGCTTCCTTTTCTGAAAATATATAATAACTTTAGTAATTTTCAAAAACAAATTATACCATTTGATACCGATTAAGTTCCACCTCTTTATTCTATTTTAGTTTATTTTTTAACATGAGATGAGAATGAAAAATAAGCTACCATTTATTAAAAAAAAAATTTCCCAAAAAAGAGTTCACGTCGCAGTTGCGTGACTTCTCAGTGGCGTCTTTCATAGAAAGTGCGCATTTGTTATTGGACACCTAAATATCTATTTCCAGAATAAGTTTAATGGGGGCCTCTTTTGAATGAATAATTTTCTCCTTATATTTTTACAAACACTCTTTGAATGCATCTTTAATCTTTAATTTCTAGTTGAGAGAGAAGGCCAAATGATTCACATGAGCACTTATATTCTGCTGACGCCTGATGCCGTCAGGAGCCCTAGTGCCTTGAAGATTTTTTTTTATTTTTTATTTTTTTGAATTCACAATTCTTTTGTCTACTTGGATAATTTGATAGCGCATAAATTATCAGATGGTTTAGTTCTCAGCTCCAATGAGAACATAACCCGGCTCGCTAATGAGCCATGAGTCTGCCAAACCAGCATGTGGACGTCATATATGTGATATTTATAACGATCAATTTTAAATTAGCTCCTGCTTAATTTGTACCATTCTCTCAAATAAACTTCTAATTTCTCTGATAATTACTAAACCAAATTATATATATATATATATATATATATAATACGAAATAATATATTTTAATATGATCTATAATTTTAATATTTTTTTTAAAATATCTTTAAAATAGATATTTTGAGGTTCCAAAATTTTTACTAATTATAAAAATTCTGAACCTCAAAACATCCTCTTAGGAATATCTTTTTTTAAATTATATATATATATATATGTTTGAATAATTTTGTAAGTTTTTCAGAAAAATAAACTTATTTGATGTATATTTCATAGAGCATGGACTTCTCCTATTTGTAACTCATTATTCAGATGCCTAAACATTAATATAGGAGAGAGATGGTTCATACATCAGTCACATCATAAACTTATAGATTTCTTTTCTTTATATGTTTTTTTTAAAGATTAAACATATGGTTCACAGAAAGTTTATTTTTCTTTTTTTTTTGGTGGATAATTTGTTTCACAGAACTTTTGTTGAAACTTGTAGGTGAGAGCGCTTATTGCAGTCAGATAGCGATGAGCGAAAACGGTGATAGATGAATATGGCCATGATTTCTATATAATTTTAGAAGGCAGTCGCGAACTACTCCTTCGCCGCCTCCTCGCTTTGCTTACCCACCATCCCCATCCGAAGGGTTTAATCTTAGGGCATGGGGGTGGGACAAAAATCCTTTGCTTCAACTCTAGTTATGTCCCTAATTTCTGTTCTCACGCTCCAAAAAAATATTTTTAAATTTATTTTAAAAAAAATTAACATAAAAGCTAAGAAGTACGGACACGGATACGGTTACACGACACGGCACAACACGGAGACACGGCATTTTTAAAAAACTAAGTACGGATACCGGTGGGATCAGGTTAATAAAAAAATTTATAAATTAATTACAATATTTTATACGAAATTATTTAAAATATCTATAAATATAATAACATTATAATATTTACATAGCTTTTATATTATTAATATGATATTTTACTTCTTTGGTAATTAAATACCAAAATTTTATTATTATCATTTAAAATAAATAAATACAATATTTGATTATGTAAATATATTATATTACTTATAATTAGTTATATATAATATTATATTTTTCTAAAAAAAATATTTAAAAAATTGATTTTTTTAAAAAAAACTTAACAAAAATAAATAACGGATTCGCGTGTAGGACACTTCTGCCCGCGTGTCCGAGCTGTGTCTCAGGTGTGTCCGACCTTATTTTTTTCTTTTTTTTTTAGACACGCCATGTGACGTGTTGGACTCGCGTCCGACCGTGTCCAAGGCGTATCCGTGTCCGACACTGTACTAAAACTGCACCGGGTGATTTTCGGAGGTCCGTGCTTCCTAGCATAAAAGTTATAGATTTGATAAAATTTATAATTTTAATGTTGAAAGTTTTTTTTTTTTTTTTGTTTAAAATATTTTTAAATAAATATTTGGAGGTTCAAAGTCTTAAAATATTTAACAAAAATTTTTAAAAATTCGTTAAGATTTTAAGATTTTATAGCCATTCGTGATTAATCAGTTTATGGAACTACAGCTGCAGGTCGAGTCATTCGTGATTCATTAGGTCATTGGCTTGGGGGCTGTGGGTCATACTTGAAAAACTGCTATGTGATTGAAACTGAATTGTAGGAAAGGAGCATTACAACTTGCTTGGAATTTGGGATTCTGAAAAGTCACTTTTTTAGACTGATTCCTTTTTTTCCATCCACTATCTATCTATATATATATATATATATATCCTACCAGAGGGCCATAGTAAGAATCTTGTTATCGGATACCATATCACTTAGCAATGCGTAACACCTTACCTTATTTTCTTGTGAGCATAACATTCAAAGAGAGATTTTTGGGTGTAACGGCTACACCATATCATTCTATTTAACGGTTTAAAAAAATTTTATTTAGAATAATTTTTTAGAAAAATTTTCAACATAAAAATTATAGATTTTACGAGATTTATAACTTTTATATTCAAAAGTTTTTCAAAAAAAATTACTTCTAAAAATATATTTGGGTGCTCCAAAATCTAACGTGTTTGAAGCGAGTTTAAATTTTTTTTTAAAATCCATTGAATCCGTTAAACTTTTAAGTCCCAAAATATCTATTTATAAATATTTTTTTCAAAAATTTTTAAACATAAAATTATATATATCATCAAAATCTATAAGCTTTATTTTGAAAAAAAATTCAAAAAAAAATTATAAAAATTATTTTTTGAATTTAAATATGAGAATGATACATAACGATGTGTATAAACATTTTATTTAATTTTTTTTAACACTAAAAAGAGCGCTGCACCCTTGTTTTTCCTCACAAGTACCTTGATTTCAATGCGAACACCATTACATTCTTTGCTTCATCACGATACCTGAATGCAGACTGTGACACTCTGATTCATCCTACGTAGTTTTTCTTAGAAATTGGTCTCAGTGACGTTAAATTTCATGAAAGGGACCTACATTAAATTCGCTCCTTTGTCGGTGAAAGGCTTCAATAGATTCCTGCAATCAATTTACACAAGCAACATAAGCCGTAAATAATTTTTATTTCATTGTTAGATGTATAATTTCTACCCTAACACATGACAGACATAGTGAGATTGCAGAATGCAAAACACACCTTGTCTTCGGCAAGTAGTTAGACCACCTTTGGTGGTCCATGCAAAGAATTAATGTATAATAGGCAAGCGCTGGGATGGGTGAGGGCTCATGAGCCTTATCATCTATTTTCAAATTTTCTCCTGTCAGTTTGAGATGATAAAGCACACAAATGTGCCCCCTCAAGTGCACCAGAAATTTTATCTGGATATCGAGCCTAGAGTAGTCTTCATTCAGATAGAGTCAGATCCGGAATGAGGACAGTGTCTGTTTTTCAAAAAAAAAAAAAAAAAAAAAAAAAAAGAAAAGAAAAAAAAGAAGATGACAATAAGCCAAGGTACATTATGGAGACGGGAGAATTCAAATGACTAGTTTCAGATTGTTGTCCAAGTAGAATGGAGAAGTTACAGGAATGAGAAGCAATGGCATCAACGGTCTTAATTAGTTAAAAATGTTTTGCTTAATCTACTCCTCTTTATTCTACCAAGCAATGAAGCACAGTCTTGAAACAATTTGCAGGCACTTTGACAATCAGCGATTAGCATGCGCACTTGCTTGGAGCTACTGTACAGGATCTAAACCATCTATTGGATTATGACAAAGTGAAAGGCCTGTGCACAGATTTTTTGCTAGCATGGCTAACTCGACCGGTTGGAAGGCGTCTCAGAAAATATCACCATCCGTATTCGAGGTTATGTGGGGTGAAATTTTCGGCACATTCTTTTGAATGAAAAATTCTCTATATTCTGTGCCAGGAACCCCTCCCGTTTATGAAAAGCCTGTATTTAGATTCTAAAGTATCGGTCGGGGTTAATAGAAATTTTTTATGAGTTTGAGGTCCCTACAGAGGAGGACATGTGCTTTCACTACGGATTTCACTTCTATAATAATAATAATTAAAAAAAAAAAAAGGGCAAATCCCTAGAAGAGTGGAAGGTCAGGGATGCACATTTTCATGTCATATACATTAGAAAATACTGTTTATCAAACAAATTCCTTAATGCTTCGCTGACATTCTCCAATTCAAGCAAGTTAAAGACGTGCTCTCAGTTTACATACTATCTACAAAGGGTGAAAATGAGCCAAGCTGCCCACAAACAGCTCGGACTTCAACTAGTTTAAGCGTAGATTCGAGTTCTGCAAGACTCGAGTTTGAGCACGGATTCAAACTAAAAAAATAAATAAGCCAAATCTGAGCATTATCTTATTCAGCTCGCTGTACGTACAAGTCTAAGTGAATTTTCTATTTTATTTATGTATCTTTTACAACAATATTATTTAAGTAAGTTTGAGCTCCGCCAAATTAATGCAATCAATACGAGCTCGAATCAAGCTAGCCTCAGTTGATACAATCGAGCCGAATTCAAACTCAGCCTTTGAAGCTCGTTGAGCTCATACTAAACAAATCGAGCAGAGTTTGACTCATTTTCACCCCTACTATCTACCATTTTTTTTATAAATTAAAAAAAAAAAAAAAAAAAAGAGAAATCTTCATGTATTAAGTAAATACTAAAAGAAAATGCAAGAGTTGCCACTGCAGTGTGCCTGACTGGCTCGAGCTGGTACCAAAAAAATTCAAGTCCTGGTTTAAGTCTGCACAGAATCCATACTGCTGTAACTTTTTCTTTTGGAAAAAAGACAGCCATGGAGCTTAACCCCGGCTTCTTTGCACCCACACCGGTGCTTTACTACTTGCAAAGAGTGCCTTTGATCGGTACTTGCAACTGAAAATAGGATTAAGAACTACACACTATTTAACAGAGATTGCTCTGTTGCTTTCACCTTCATCAAATGATTCAAACTCACAGAAATAACTTGGTTACAAATAGCTAATGCTGGTAAAGCACCAGTTATTACTGTTATGATAAAATCGCCCAAAAACTGCAGTACAGATAAATATTAACGATAACTTACTTCATATAACACATGAAAAGGTCAATCGAATAACAAACAACAATATCGAGATTTCAACCGCACTTCAGATTTCGTCAAATCAATAAACCCAGTGTTGAAAGTACAACGAAAAGTCGGCCAACAGAACTAGCTGATGAAGAGAGAACTCGTTTCTTCTCCCTGCAAGTCTTCCCGTCGTGCAAGTCTACCAGGGATGGTGCAATTTGGTTAGGTCGACAAGCAAAATCAGATGTTGCTCATAACTTCGACGAACACAAATCCTTTAGTAAGCTCTATTTACAAAGAATAGACATTTATTATACCCAGCTGATATGCTTCCTCTTCAGTATTGCTCAAAAAATAGGCATCCACAAAGAAATCAATTATCTGTTCACCAAAGTGCCGAGCAAAGAAGCAGTTTCAGAACTGATCCAAGGTACTCTCCATGCTAAGCCAGAAATCCAGGAAAGCTTTTTAGTTGACAGGCAAAATTTGCTCTGCGGGCGATATAAACATCACGCACAATGTACAACCTCTTTCTGCGAGGTAACGTTACCATTGTGAATGGGAGTAACCAGACCACCTTTGATGTCTGCCCCCATAAGAATTCCAACCTTCTCTCCACTGACGTCTATTAAAACTTGTGTCATACGAGCTGCTGTAACTGTCAGAGGAAGTTTTAGGCGTTTTCGGTGTGGCACTTCCAGTATGCCCTTTCTTTATGGCAGTTCTAATCTCCTCTTCCGCATCATACTGTAAGCGCTGTACAAAACATCAGAAGCAGGAATCAGATATTGATAACACAATCAAGTAGCTGAGACCTGAAATTGGTTAAAACATCACAAATGGCAGACATAGAAATGACGATAAAAAGGGTGTCTTAGAGGGAGGATCCCAGCGATGATAGGGTGGAGGAAGGGGCATCACATATATAGATAGCCTTTTCCACAACTCAAATCCTGACCGTCACGGACAAAAAGGAGTCACCTCCGCTGCATCAGGGCCTATGATCCACTTGGGAAATGACTACATCATAATTTTTGTTTCCAGACAAGCAACAACATAAGTCTCAAAAGGGGTATACCATTTGCATGTGCTTATAATACAATGCAAAAATAAGTGTTTTTTGTTCAAGTGATTTTAGAGAAAGGTGAGTGATAAACATCCTTCGTCCAATAGAATGTATACATATTGTATCAGGATGCAAAAGCCAGTAAAGTCAGCAGCATTAGAAGCTTCCGTCCGTGCATTCTAAAGAAGAAAGAAAAATACTCCTTTCCCTCGCCACCTAGCAAATTCAAGACACTTTGCAGTGTCTTATTGATGTCACTATATCATGAAACATATCTCGTTTTTTGTGAATGCTTAATATGAAAATATTAATAGTCATAAAAACTTAGGTTCTTTTAAATGTTACTAGTAACAACCAAGTCATCAAGAGTAATATGAACACTGCCTGAAACCCTTCACGAAACACATAAACTAACCATAAACCATGTAGTTCTGATCATGGTTTGACGTCTCGGTTGGCATGCTCCGTGCCGACCGAGACGTCTCGGTGCCGCACTTGCGGCACCGGCCGAACGGCTGTTTTGTTTTCGGCGTTTTCGGTCGGGCATGGTGCTGTCCGTCTCGGGACTGTTGCCGGACCGTTTCGGTCGCCCACTATTGTTTTTTTTTTTATTTTTAACAACACAGGGGGTAGATTACATAATTTAGGTTTCGTTATTCAACCACACCCCACTCAATGTGGTAATAATTTATGATATATGATTTGAATTTTAAGAAATGAATGATACTTTTTTTTTATTTAATTTTCATTAACATTTATATAATAAATCTTATAAAAAAAAATTTTTATAATTGTATGATTCGGCACGATCGGCACGTTTCGAGATCGGAGTTTACCGAAACTCGAAACAGCACGGCACGGTAAACCTTGGTTCTGATTACATATCATTTTCTACTTCCTAGTGATGCGAAACTTTATCTAATAAGCTAGAGTGATTACTGGGTATAAAAAAAGCTCAACATGACATCTCATAATAACATTTGGCTAAAACCACATCATTTGTAAGCATCAAAAGGAAGATCCAAAGGAACTGGAATGGGAAGGTGTGAGCTGTTTTTTCAAATAATAAATTGTGCACACTTTAGAAGAGCACTTTTGAAAAAGTAAATAAATAAATAAAGATGCAAGCAACAAATTGGTTGCATAGTGATTTTAGACTTTAAGTAGATGCACATCGGCAGTCCAATTTTCCATATACGACAATAAAAAAAATCTCCTTAATAAATACCTCCATTAAAATAATTCCTGTCAAAACTCCACTCTCCTATCATACACAAACAAACCCTGAATGGAACACGTTTTTCTTAAGGGAATCCTATAATAGACTGACACCCAACTATTGAATCTATTGGTTTGTAGAACACGGTTCTACCTGCTCCCATCAGTTCATATCAGACGAACGCACATAAAATTGTATTACTTAAAGATATCTTTAGATTTTCATGTCTAAACGCCAAGTGTGTGTCTTTCAAACTTTACTGGTTTCTATTCCATCCATATATCAACCGTATGATAGAGGACAAAAGAAAGCAAAACTTTATTTATAAAAAAATTATTATCTTCAATAGTTCAACAAACAGAATGGGCCTTTTATTTGGAGTAGAAGGTTTAAAATAACCAAATAGTATTAACATTTTTAAAATCCTAGACCAAGGAGTATATATTTCCTAGCAAAACAAGCTTATCATTATTGTTGAAGTATACAATTCAAGAAAAACCTTGGTTGGATCAGAAAGTGTAGCGTACGCCTCTCCTATCATTTTAAACAGCCGGTCAGCATCTGCATGCACCTCATCAGCTAGTTTTCTCCAAAGCTCATCATCATCATTCTCACTCCTCGATAAAAATTGACGAGCCTGCAAAAAAATGTTGGTTATAAAAGTTTCTATTAGTTAAGATATACAACTGAAGGTGTTTCGCACCTTGTCAGGGTGATGTCTTAACGCAGCTTTGCGGTATGCCTTTTTCACATCTGCTGCAGAGCCTGATGGCTCAATTCCCCTGTGTACAACGACACATCATGGAAAAATCAGAATCAAACTATTGAAGGCAACAGAAATGGAGGTATAGAAGGTTTAAACTATCCTATAAATTAGATCAAATGTGGACTTAAAGAGCAACCAACTCATGAGATCAGTCTGAAGTCTTCAAGTATCAAATGACTAATGTTATTGCAATTCCAAATGATTTCACCATCAAGTTTCTTGAACTCTTAGAAGCGTGGATTTGATGAATATGTCAAGAGAATTCATGAGCTATGATGCATGTTTAAAGTAATATCAGAACATAATGTTTTGAGGTCCTGCCGACTACTGCTATTTCTAATTCCTTCACTTTTATAAATCTTAAATATAGACTTTATACTTTGGTTCCAATAGTGCTGCTCACTCTGTTGCCAAGATCAACAAGTCCAACCCACCACAAGCCAGAACCCAAAAAGGAGGAAACAGAAAAGATTATACAAAGGAGTTTCTTACAATTACTCCTTTCAAGCTTGTTCAAAACTTAAAACGGATATGCATTATAGCAGGGAGAAAAGACAATAATCCGTAGCTAGAATTTTTTGCAACAGAATCAAAAAGTATAAGAAAACAAATCGGAGGCCCTATTAAAATTAGACTACCAGAAAAATCAGCACAGAGTCACAGACTGGCAACTTAATGTATCCATATATTTACTGAACAGAATCATCTCAGGGGAAAAAAAAAATTTTATAAAGCAAACTAGGGGTTGAAAGATGATTGCATGAATACTAAGTCAATAATTAATCTGGAGACTTACAAGATCCGATACAAATTCAATGGAGTATCTTTCCTGGCCTCTTCTTCCAATGTTGAAAGTCGTAGTCGTGCTCTTTCTAATTCAATACTTTTACCAGTAGCTCCTGCCTGGTTCTCCAGAAGAGATATTAACCTCTTAAGATCAATAATTGCTTGTCCATAGTCCCTTATCATCTCGTGTAAGGTAACCCTCCTAGATATGGCCTGTAGAAAACATAATGCTCAACAGATAAATAGCACCAACTTCCAGCTCCAGCAGTACAATACAGCCACAAGCAGAAAGTAAAACTTCTTATCTTCCTCATATCGCGTCAATGCAGGTCATGGGAGAAAACTGACATGGCAATGGCCAATTATCACACTTCGAATGGGAAACCATAATCAAGAAGCTTACATGCATGAACTTCACATGAGTTTAGAATTAGAAATGATACAGATATATGGCTCAACAAAGTAATAACATAAACACCAATTAAGAAATGACAACACTAAGACATATCATCTATTCCTGAATATGATGATAAAAATCCCAGATTTCTGTTGTTTATTATTAGATACACGCAAGGATAACAGAACAAAACAAAGACCAAAAACACTGTCTAGCTGATATCTAACCTTGGCATAGCTGCCATCAAGAGCTATAGCAAGACTGCAATCAGCAATGGCATCTGTTATTTGGCCTAGGGCTTGATAGGCAGCAGCCCGATTACAGAAGCAAATTGCTGTAAAAGGACGCGACTCTGTATTATATGCTAATGCAGCAGAATAGTGTTCAACTGCTTCAGAGTACTGTCCTGCTTGAAACGCTTCATTCCCCGCGGTCTTCAAACAAAATAATAACAGGTGGCTTAGTCAGAATCATTCATTCAATAAGATCTATGCTTCTAGAAAGGAACGAAAGATAAGGGACAGTATCTCTTACTGTCAGCATTTGCACGTACAGTTTACAATTCCATGAAAAAATTAAGCAATAAGCAGCACTACTTGTATAATCGCAGCACACATTCTAAAACTCCACTGTAAATTCTAGAATGGGATATCTTGGGTTCTATGTGCAGAACAATGAGAAATAGAGTGAAACATCAAAAATAGGATACACGCGTTATGGCGAATATGGAGAAGCACATCTGGAGTTTTAGGTGATCGTGGGATACCAATATAACTTAAGGGAAAGTGTTATCAGATGGAGAGATAGGCAGAGATGTTTAATCTATCATAAGGTTGCTCTTTTGAAATATCATCATTTGCAGAAGTCGCGGCAAAATAACAACTACAGTGAATATGCCAATATACGAAGAATGAAAGAATCAGAAAAGAAGAGATTAGGAAGTATGTTGATCCAGATACAACAGATGGAAGAATGAGAGAATCATTTGAGGTGGTTTCGACATGTGGAGAAGACCCATTGACGTGCCAGTTAGGAGGTGTGACCATTGTTTATGGCCCCTATCAGGAGAGGTAGCGAAGGAACCAAGAAGACATGCATAGAAACTCTGACAAGATCTCGTTTTTCTTGACTTGAGGAGAAACGTGGCTCCTATCACTGTGGCGTACAAAGATCTACATAGCCAACCCTACCTAGTGATAAAATGCTTTGTCTTTGTTGTTGGAGAGAGAACTAATAAAAAATGGAATGCAACATATTTGCAGGAATTTAGTTACAGATATATGGAACTATAGATTACTAGGAAGATGATTCCAATAAGAATTTGCGAGGCAACAAACCAAAGAACTCTAGGGAAACCCCATGGCAAAAGAAGCATTTTTTTTTCCGTAATTAAATGACAATAAGCAATTATCTAAAACTTTCGCATCATGTATACTTCTAAAGAAGCATTATACTTACTTTAAGGCGAATAAGTTCACGAATAGTGCCAGACAACGATGGTACAGAAGATGCTCGAGGTGCACTACCAAACCTAGTTAATTCATCAGAAGCCAGAAACCAAGTTAAAGATGCATGGTAAAAAAAAAAATAATAATATATATATATATATAGCAAGCTAGTACCCTTCTCCACAACAGGCTTACTCTTCATGTTTTGAAGTAACTCAACGGCGTCTTCAAGTTTACCAATAAAAAAGTAACACGTGGACATTAGGCGCCACCGCCACAGTCGACCAGGATTCAATTTGTTTCCTTCAGAGCAATGTGCATCCTTGTTTTGGCCATCAAAACCAATCAGGATGCAATTCCTATCGCTCAAATCAAGAGTCTCTTGACACAGTTGAATTACATATTCATAGGAACGAAGCTGTGAACCGGAAGAAGAATAAAATTAGTAGCAGTATCCACATTATTTACGTTTCCAAGTGCTATATTATGAACTAAAATGGAGGTTGCATATCCTAAATCTGTAACAAGAGCACTGAAGTTATAGATTACCCTCAACAACGCTTCTGCCTTCATTTCCAACAAGTTTTCTGAATATGGACTCACAGACAAGGCCTCAGATATCATTTCCAATGCCTTTCTTGCATCAGATGATGTTCTTTTCAGCAAAAGCATTGCAGACTTATCTGTGAAATTGGATACTTTCTGCAAAAGAAGATCGGCTCCATTAAATACCCAACAGTACTCAAGTCTTGACAACTATACTAAAATTTTTCCAAAGAAGATCAACTCGCTTGATGCCCACTAGAATCTTATCTAAGCGCCTCAACTAATTCAATTCCCAGCACCATTAAAAGGATACGCCCTCACCTCTTGTAAGCATTTGTAAATTTGAACATGAAGGCCTTTAACAATGTTTTTCAGTTCGATTGGAAAGCAGTCTTCCATCAAGCGAGATTAGCTCATGGTTGGGCTTCATTCTAGTATTCATATGTTCTCTTGAGAACATTCCTACTTATGTCTTCTATTTATCTCTTCTATATTTTTCAATTTGCACAATTGCACTACAGTCTCTTGTACAAATACTTAAATTACATTTATTCCTACCTGAGAAAAGAATGCTTGCCTATTCTCAGGAAATGACAAAAATATTATCTCCATAAAATTGTGCTTATGTTAAAATGATCTTAACTTTGACATTATCCACATTGAAATGCATTTCAGTTGTATTTCCGATCCCAGTTTATCACCTTATAGAGTTTTACATGTTTTATAAAAGAGAGTTCCCAAAACGTACTTATGACAACAGTCCCTAACAACCTAAGAACATACATATAAGTGAAGTACTAACCAGACGACATTCTTAGAAGAAAATATACAATGATTAGGCATTAAATGTGACTACATAAACCTAGAATAATATATCTGTTGACTTGCATTTTCATGTATTCAGTTGGGGGTGGAAATTTGCATATTTCAAACTTCCAATTATGTAGATAATCTAGAGATCTCAATAATATTGTCATGGAGGTTTACTTTCCCTTTGTAAATTGAAGGCAGAAGAACTCAACAAAGGATTCATCCAACCATAATACATTTTACATGATTTACATTTCCAAGCATATCTTGAAACACCTTGCTAGAATTTATTTAAAAAATAATAATAAGACTCTAACAAGGCATTTAGATATTAAAACATAAATATGCAACTATATTTAAGACTCGCATTTTTATGTATTCAGGTTGGCACAGCAATTCACAAACTTTCTAGGTCATGTTGAGACCCAAAGATATTTCAGCTTACTTTCTTGAATAAAAGGTAAAGTTTACTTTCTTTTTGCAACTAGACCGAAATAGAACGTACACAGCAGCTATTCATCAAATACCTGAGCTTTTTGCAGACCTTCAGATGCTTCCCTGGACATCTTATTATCCATCTTTACGCCATTTACCAATTCCAAGCATCTCTTGAAATGCATCATTGCATCCTGTGTCTCTCCTAGTGCTAAATGACAACTGCAAAATCAATTAGATCTAATTAGGAAATAGATTAAATTATGTAAAAACTAGTGTTGAAATTAAGAATGAGTTCTTGGTGGGCAAGCCCACCATTGTAGCAGGAAAACACAATAAACTGCTAACAGGTAAATCTATAACTTTTGTGGATCATATTAAACATTTCAACGCTTTAATATCAAGCCATACCCTATCAGAAATCAGACAAGTATCCCTGATAAAAGTTCAGTCAGGAAACCAGAATGTTACAACAATATAATTAGAAAGTCATTACTATAAATAAGAAAAGATTTTTTTTTTTTTCTTGAGATTATCGTGGGAAAACTGTGCCCGTGACCGGCCCACTCGATCATATCGTAACAGAATAAGAAAAGATTGTTACAGACAGCATCTCGTTAGATTGCAACAACAAAGAAAAGTTCCTTGGCAACTGATGTCCTTGATGGGGACTAATAACCATAAAATGATCTAACTCAATCGAAGTAGGTATATCATCATGTCAGATGCCATTAAATAAAGGTCAATTCTAGGTAGCAGCCATATGGTACCCTTGTGAAAGCCCACACACCTTATGCATGCTTAATTAAACATCTGGGTTTTGTTCCCAAATACCTGTAAAGATCTAAGTTATTGTCAAACATGATTTAACATCCTTAATAACCACAACCTCTTAAAGGCAGTCATCCAACAAGCTCTTAAACCAAAATGATTAGAAAGAAAAGTTCTAAAGTAACAAAAGAATTTAAGAGTTCTTACTTTCCTGCCCTAAGTTGAACTTTTACAAAGCCGGGGTCCAGTTCAGAAGCCAACATGCAGTCTCTGAGGGCTTCTCTCATTCTTCCAAGAGACATTCTTGTAGCTGCCCGATTACTATAGCATAGTGTCAGCGCGTATATACAGCTCCCAGAAGCTTCTTTTCGAGATATGCATCGAACACCGCGAGTATAACATTCTTCAGCCTTCGCTAGGTTCCCATTTGCATATGCTTGGTTTCCCCTAATGCATGAAGAAACCGGAATTTGAGTTTGACAAATGACAAAAGATGGATGAATTAACTAGGTTAATAATGAAGGAACTGCTAATTCAACTTCAAACAGTTAAAGCCGTACGAAACCATCAAATATTGCACTGTTATGCTATATGGCTAATAGTTGCGAAACACCCATGAACAAGTTGCATGAATCCTCCTTATACACCAATTTAAAAAAAAAAAAAAAAGGCTTGAACATTGCAGGTTTAAAATTCTGGTGGTATAACATTGTAAGTGAATATCAAAGAACAAGAAGATCATTATAGGCTAAAATAGTTTGCATATTGAAATTATCGAAGTAACTAGGCGCCACCTGAGTCTCCACTTTTCACAGGCTTCTTGAGCTGCAGTACTTGCAGCCTTTGGTGGGACAGGCTCCCCTGTATACTCTGGTTTCTTATTTACATCCACTGACTTATGCGTTTGACTCGGAGGAATCATTCCAGAGTCCTTGAAACCCTGAGAAGAATCTTGATGAACAGGAGTGCTGAAAACTGGAAAGGAAGATGAGGAAGATGAAATCCCAGTGTCCTGTGCAGGGATATTTATATATGTACTAGACTTTGCCCTATCTTTCCTTCTGAAGTGACGCCTGGATATTGATGATCTATCATAACCTGAAGGTGATGCAGCAAAGGTGAAGTTTGATACACCAACATTTTCTGAGGTGGATGCAAATATAAAAGTCTTATTGTCCTCATTAGCATCCTGATTAATAGTTGAGCTGAAGGGGATGCCCAAACTTGTCCTTTCATTGCCTGTTTCATTCCTAACACCAGAATTACCATGTTCTGCAGCAACACTTCCTTCCACATTTGCAAAAGAGGACTCATGAATGACATGACTCTCTAGAAGAACCTTATCATTTTCCAAACTTCCATGGCTAACATTATTATCATTGGCTCCCATGCATGTTGTAGTGGACATCAAATCATCCACTTGCGTGTAATTTGATGTGCTACAAAAACTGGATTCATCTGACATTGAAGCTTCATGCTGATCAGCTGCCAGAGCCTCTTGGTATGGAGAACAGTCCATAGGTGAATAATCACCTAGAGACTCCGATTGAAGATTTTCCTGGGATGCAGCTTCAGTAAAAGTAAACTGTTGGCCATACCTCTCCTGACTTTGCGTAGACTGCCTTGGTTTACTTGTCTTTTTCTTCTTTGTGGTACTCTTCGTCGCTCCTTTCCTCATACTAGAGTTATTAACCCGTGTAGACTCTGCTTTTGGAGTTTTAAACTGCATGTGTGTTGCTTCCATGTCTTCATGCATACTTGTAAAAGTAAATCCAGTGGCATTAGGTCTGGAATTAGGCATTGAAATATTAGTACCTGTACTTGCATACTGCTTTCCTACTTTAAAAGTAAAGTCTGAGACATTAGATGCAGATTCTGCTGAAAGACCGGTTCTACTGCCCGTAGAATTCTTTGATTTCTCACAGATGTTCAATTTATTCACATCATCCGATAGTCCCCAAGAAGCGGTTCTTCCCAAACATCCAGCTGTCCTGTAGTCCATTCGATCATCAACTTTTCCACCACTTCTACTCGAAAAGTTTGGTATGTGATCTCGCACAGGATCCCTGGAACTACTACCAAAGACAAAACCACCTGATGGGACATCTGTTTCTGCATATTCCGTATTAGAAGCCATTGCCTTGCCTTTGATATTCAATTTATTCATTTCCTCTGGCAACTTCTCCATTGTTGATCTGCCAAATGAACTAGTTGCATTGTTGCCACTCCCAAAGGTAGACATGTTCTCATTCTCTGTAGAGCTATATGCACTCTGCTTTGTATGTGTTGAACCATTTTCATACACATTGTTATGCAAATTCATCTTTTGCAGTTTATCTGGAATATTGGATAAATCTTCATTCCCACCAGAACAATTTTGTGATACACCAGTAGGCATCGAATTTGTATTACTTCCAAAAGTAAAGACGTTGGTTTTTTGAGTCGTAGAGCTTTGACCACTTTCCATCTTCGCATCAGAGTAATTTTTTATTTGGTCACTCTGCAGATTCAACTTCCCCATCTCTTCTTGAAGCTTAGTTGAGAAGCCCTCACCTGGCTTGGATAAATTTTCTTTGCCACCAGAGCTATGTTGTGACAAACCAGTAGGCATTGAATTTGAATTACTTTCAAAGGTGAAGATGTTGTTTTTCTGAGTCGTAGAGCTTTGACCACTTTCCATCTTTGCATCAGAGTAAGTTTTTATGTTCTCGCTCTGCAGATTCAACTTCCCCACGTCTTCTTGAAACTTAGCTGATAAGCCCTCACCAGGCTTCGCAGAAGCAACCTTTCCTATCTGGTCATTTGAAGTCTTCTCAACCGATGAAGTTTGACCAAAACTAAATGCACCATTTTCACCAATATTGTTCATTAGAACCTCAGAAGCCTCTTCACCATCTTCTACATGCAATTTCAACTTCCCCACCTTGCCTAGAACACTGGATACATCTTCATTCAATCCACTAGTTGAACTAGATACGTTACGCATATCATCTGTGCTCTTTCCTGATACAAAAACATTTGTCACATTAAACTCCTCAGGTTGCAAATTCATCTTACTCATCTCACTTTGAACCTTCGAAAACAAACCCTCCTCCAACCCAACTGACGAACTTCTGCTTGAATTAGAACTTGTCTTCGATCGACTTGCTGATCCAGCAGTGAACACAAAGCCAGGTCCCTGAGACTTCTCAGTCTCTGAACCACCTAAATTCAAACCACTTTGATTCTCGAACGAGCTCTGATCTGATAACCCTGATTTTACAAAAACAAATTCATTATTGATTGGTGGATTTAGGGTTATCGATGGGGGAATAAATGGATTCCATGTCGGCGTTGATCCGCCGTCCGATTGGAAAGAACTGATTCCACTAGTTGCTAGGGGATCAAGAATCACGGGCTGGCGCAAGCGAGACGAGGCGGCGCTACGCCGTATCTTCACCAGCCGCGGCTTCGAAGGTTTGGCGGCGGAAGACGACAATGACGGCGACGGAGGGATCTCTACCCGATCCATATACGCTAAGAGGGAGTGATTTCGATGAGATAGAGTTGTGACATTTACTTTAGAGATTTGAGGCAGATTTCAGTGCGCCGGCAGAGATATCGGCATCGCCGGCGATGGTCGCTGGGCGGCGCCGGGCAGCGAGCGGCGAGCGTAAGGCACGAGGGTCTCGCGTACGCAAGAGGTAATGTTAACGAGAGCGAATCCTCTCTGGTAAAATCACAGACGATCTGGAATTTTTTAAAAAAAATTATTATTTAAATAAAAATTATTAAAAATAGTTTTTATATTAAAAATTTTTTATAAAAATATTTTAAAATAATTATTTCGGATGTCAAACATAAAATCATTTTTTATGAAAATTTTCAAAACATAGTTTACAAAGTCAACCTATCCGTAATTTTTGACACTCTTAAATAATTATTTAAAAATATTTTTATAAATACTTTCAACATAAAAATTATAAATCTACAACTTTTATTTTAAAAAATTTTTAAAAAAATATTTTTAAATAATTATTTTGAGGTGTCAAATATAGCGACAAAATAAGGACTAAAAAGAAAAAAAAGAGGGTTAATCTGTAAGATAATTTTCGATTGGAAGGCTGGATTGCATATTTGCTTAACAAGAGGACTCTTGGATTACTTTTTTTTTGAGAATTTTTTTAAATTTATGAAGAGCGTTTTTTGTAAAGACGCTTTTACGAAAAGCGTTTTTTTTCAAAAAACATTCTTCCTCCTATGCTGACTGTGCACAAAAAGCGTCTTTTGGAAAGACATTTTTACCTACATGGCACCGCGGATCTTAGTTTGGCAAATAAATTTTATATAATATTATTTAATAATTTTTATTTAAAAAAAAATCGACGATCTGTCTATGCTCGAAATCGTCGCCGTTCGTCACGTGCACGTATCACAAAAATTTATATAAAATTTTATCAAACTTATTTAACTTTTTTTTTAGTATTTTTACAAAAAAAACTTTAAACTATAAACTTATAAATTTTAATATTTTCTGCAACTTTTTAATTGAAAGTTTTTCAAAAAATTGCCAAACAGTATGCCAAAAGATAATTAAAATCTACAACTAGGGGTGAGTATTCGGGTCACACCCGAAATCTAACCGACCGACCCGAACACGATAAATACTCCACCACGTCTAAAACTACCAACCCGATCCGAACATTACCCTTAACCCCGAACTGATCCGAACCGAAAAATTTCGGGTTGGTTCGGGTCGGGTTTCCGCGCGCACGAATTTAAAAATTTTGTTTAAATAAAGTAATATTAAACAGAAAAAATAAAATAAAAGCCTAACTAATACAAAAATAAAAATAGTAGACATAAAATAGACAAGGATTGGCTCGCGGAATTCATTCGATGGGTTGAAAGTCGAGTGTAAGAAATATAAATAATAAGTAAAAATATTAGAAAGAATAAGAAATTCGGTGTAACCCGAATCCGACCCGAAATTTTAAAGGCCAAACTCGAACCCGATATGTTTAATCCGAATTACTTAAACATGCGCAACCCGATCCCCTTCCACGAACCACGAACCCGAACCCGAAATTTCATATATTTTTCGGGTCGGATCGGTTCGGAAATTCGGAGTTGATCCGAATTATGCTCACTACCCTATCCTACAATGTTGTAGAATATTTTTTGGCATAGCCGTTTGGGTATTGTTTTTTTCGAAAAACTTTTCATGTTAAAAGTTAGTAGAGACATCAAATTCTATAATTTTATAGTTTAAAATTTTTCATAAAAATGTTTAAACATGGATTAAATAAGTCGATAAAAATTTTATATAAAATCGCAGAGTACATATATGAAATGGACTGCAACGATCTTCGCCACAGGCGAATCGGCTGTGATTAAACCACATACGATCCGCTCTCAATGTTGACGGGACAACGAAGAAATAGGACCATGGAATCTCATCTAAAACTTTCAAATGGATAACGGCGTCTCTCTCCGTTAGTAGCCACGTCCAACATATGCTACTGAAGTCGTTTTTTAATTATATCTTAAATATGATGATTTAATTTATATGTATATATATAATTAGTTGATAAAATCGTTAAATTATGCAATATATTAAATATTTTTAGTACATTATGTGATTTTTAAAAAAAAATCATGTGGTATTTCTAATGATAATGATTAAGTACGACCCCAATCAATTAATAAGTGATCGAAGACTGTAAATGATCAAGAGGAATAACTAAAGAAAGAGAGTGACATAAAAAATTTTACGTGAAACCCTTCAGAAAGATAAGAAAAAGATTACAGACGATCACGTAAGCCAACGCATAAACGTCACTAGAGTTATAAGGAGTACAAAATCTCTCCTTTCTCTCTTACAGCCGAGGTTATAATCTTTCAGATTATAATATACTCAAGAACACTAGTAGACTTTGCATAATCTGCTGGAAGCTTAGCTCTTTTAGTGTGCTCTCGAGTTTCTGAAGTGGAACCTGTCAACAGTATCCTGGGTGGCCTTTTACAGGCGCACACACGGATCATTACAGTTGCGAAAACAGTGGATCTGGTAATGATCGTGGATTTATTGGTCCTCCTTACGCCATGTAAACTCCCACTTTCGTTGGCGAATGGTGCAGTGTGTAACTGATTTCTCCATGTTCGAGCAACGAGTTACGCGACTGACTTGGTCTTCCCTTATTCAGGGCGCGCGAGCTCGATCGATATGCCGAAGTGTAGGTTGAGTCAAAGACGACGTCGGGCCTCGGTATCAGTCTCGGCTGACCGACCAATGCTAAATAACGGACAGAGTCGGACGATTTACTTCGACCTCGGTGTTGGTTGAGCGTCGGGCGAATTTGATCTCGGTTTAGTAGCTCGAAGTGCACATACTGATGCCTCGAGCGGTGTGCGCACCTTGGTAAGGTGTGATACTTGGATTTCTCTCCTTATTTGGTGTTCAGCTTATCTGCTGACACGTGGCAGTTTGAATTCACAATATATCAAATCACCCAGACAGCCCTAGATCACCATTCTACACGTGCCGCACCAGGCTAGGATTGGATTGCACTATGTCTGGTCCGGTTGCATGAATCCAAGACGAGTGGTGAACCCAGTCGAAATTCGAATTTGCGCATGCGTAACTTGTTGAGGAAGATTTGCAGTTAATAGAACCCGTGGCCAAATCATCTTGCTCCATGTGTAAGGCATTATCACACCCTTTCGATGTGTGTCATACATCTGGGCTTTTTTGCTGCCTTTTAAGGAGTGGGATGTCGTTTTCGCTTCTCGCTAAAATCATAAACCAAAGTTATTGCTCTTCTTCTCCGACGATTTTGTGCCTTCCATTTCTGGCGACCTTCCTCATTTCTCTTTCCTCGTTCAAGGTTAGTCTACTATGGTCCCTCCAATTAGAGTTATCTATCCATGTGAGTTCCTCCAATTCCTCTTCTGGGTTCCCCTTTATATATGGCCACGGTCGAGTTGGCCCATCTAATTTCTTTTATTCTACCGGCAGCACCTTCAGCTCCGACTACGGGGGGCACCGGATGATCAATGTCTTACTACATTGATTATCTCGGCGATGCCAGTTCTCCTCCTAAACCTTCTCTAAGACCTCAAGATGTTATCTCTACCATCAACATTGTCAATATTCGATCATGATCCACAACGTATGGCTGGGGCTCGGATATTAACGCTCGTCTACTAGGTCCGTCTGACTGTATGACCACCTTCAATTCGACCCAGATTTTTGATATTTATGACCATGTGCATCAGGGCCTTCGTCTTCCCCTCAATTTCTTTTTTGTCGCTATTTTCACTACATTTGGCCTTATACTGTGCCAGTTTGTCCCAATGCGATAAGCTGCAGTACAAATTTTTTGCATATTTGCCCATCCAACACATCCCTCATTCTCTCGATCAGTGGAGGTGCATTTTCGAGATTGCTGAGTCCTCCCACTCTTTGGGGTGGTATATCTCAGGCGCTTGGGGAAGTTCGCCCAGTTCATGAAAGGACAGTTCTTCTCCATCAAATGATGGAAAGAGAAACTTCTTTGTCCTCTATCCTCTAGCTATACCTTCAAACGGTCCAGGGGCTCCGAACCCTGTCGTGATGAACGTCCCTATCAACCGTGAGAGTGACGAGCTAAACGGGCATTTGAAGATGTATGAGGAGTTCTTAGGCGAGGCGATCATGGGGAAGCCATCAGAAGACATGTTGACTGCCATCACGACATTTTTGCCGACCATAGTGGTACGTCACTTGTGTCGATGTGACCCCTCATTTTATCTCCTAGTAGCGATACTGGCGTTTCATCTGTTGGACTTCATAAGGTCTGCATAATCCTCTCAGTCTCAACCGCCGAGATCTGTCCATTGAAACGGATCATGAGATATTGTATAAAATTTTCGTCTGTTTATTTGACCTATATTTAAGTATTTTTAAAATAAAAAAATAACAAAAAGTTATAGATTTGATTTGATATACAACTTTATAGTTGAATCTTCTTTGCAAAAGGCCAAATTCCTTTTTAATCCCCTGAACTTTAACTTTACCAAAATGTGCCTCTATAATCCAAAATTTTATTTCTTGTCCACGATAGTCCTATACTTTTGAAAATGTTCGAGATAACATTGCCGTCAGCTTTTCTTTTGCAACCATTAGTTTGCTGATGTGGCAATTGTTTAATTATATTTGTAGTTTTTTTTTAAAAATTTTTAAGGGTAAATAAGTCTTTTTAAAAAATAATTTTTTTAAGAATATTTTTTTAGAAAACTTCTAACATGAAAATTGTAGATTTTGATGAGATTTATAATTTTAATGTTCAAAATTTTTCCCAAAAATATTTCTAAATAGATATTTTGGGATTTCAAAATTTTAACAATTTTACCTATTATTTTTAAACAACTTTAGTATTTTTTGGAAAAAGTTTAAACATGAAAGTTGTAAATCTCATCGAAATCTATATCTTTTATGTTAAAGTTTTTCGAAAAATAATCTCTAATTAAGGTTAAAAGATATATTTACCCATAAAGATAAAAAAAATAAAAATTATTTAAAAAATTACCACGTCAGCAAATTAGCAGCGCAAACGGAAAAACTGACGGCAAGATTATCGCAGACGTTTTTTTTAAACTACAAGGTTATCGTGAATGCGAAATGAAGTTCAGGATTATAAAAACACATTTTGATAAAATTCATGGAATTAAAAAGGAATTTGGCTTTGAAAAAAATATCAACAATGCGCCAAAATAATATGGTCATCATTTTGACATATTGTTTAATATTTTTTCGAAAAAGTTTAAACTATAAAGATAAATTATATTAAAATCTATAAAATAATTTTTTGATATATTATTTAATATTTTTTAAAGAAATTTTAACTATAAAATATAAATTATATTAAAATATATTATTCATTTTTAAAAAAATATTTAAAAATAAATTAAATAAATTAGATAAAAATTTAAAATAATATTTCATAATTGTATTTTATTTGATCGTGTGATCACAAACCTTCAAATTTCTACCCCAAAATTAATTGAAACTATTGTTGCCGTTTTAGGACATGCTGGCAAATATGAATCGCCTCTAGTAGCAGCTAGCACACTTAATTGGACACATGTTTGCCCAAACCCCACGTGTCCGATGTCAAGTGCTTTTCCTTTCTCTTTATAAGCATGACGACCGCGTTAACGCAGCGCACATTCTAGTAGCCAAAGCTTCGTGGAGGTAAGCCCTTGAATTCCCGTCTCTACATCGCAATTCAATTCCGCATTTTGTCGAACAACTTTCATTCGTATATCTTCACCTTGCAATTCTACTAGTATTGGGTGATCTCTGCGAACTCCTCGGTTTCTGTAAGTCGAATAATTACATTATTTGCTTTAACTTATCTGATCCTTTTGATAAAAATTGACTAGCATATGGTAATGTTTCTCTGATGAAGTAATTACAATCTGCGAGATAGTTAGTATTGGAAACGTTGCCGAGCGCTTAATTGATTCAACTTGCTGCTTATGCTCATCGATCAGTGAGTAAAAGTTTGTTCTCATCTAACGATAGGTTATTGTTTCAATTGACTGACGTTGGCACAGATTGCATTGGTCTACTACATGATATAGATAAGATATTATGTATCGTTAACTGTAAAATCCTTCATAGATGCCTTTCGATGGCCTCATCCTGATGCATAGGGATATATCATGTAGATTGTTGTTAAGGGTGTGTTTACTTGCCGAAGTGTGAGGAAAGCGCATGTACAGGTCCCGATATATGGTTACCCATGCCCCAGGTCCCGAGTTTGATTCCCATTTTTTTAGCGGCAAAGGTATTTTCTGGGGTAGAGCTGCCCATGTATTACGCTGCCAATGTTTGCTCTCTAGTTCCTCCTCAGGGCTGGTTCTCGTCTTCCGATAGTGAGCAAGTAAGGGTTATTTGCCATAACCCGAGAGGTCCCCTCTCAGAGAGGAAAAAAGATGAAGCACGACGAAGTGGGGAAGTGGAGTTTTGAAGTTGCAGAGTACTTTGATGTTGTTTACTTGTTCTGAGCAAGTATGCAAGATTGTACACCGTGCAGTTGTGTCTGAGTGTTTTGTCTTCCATCTATGTTTCTGTTGTTGTTCTTATGACTCATGCACAGAATCCGGAGGAGCTGTTGTTGCTTTTAAGCTTCAACTCTTTTCTAGTTTCCCCTACTTTTTGGAGTAGTGCAGCATATTTGTCCATAACCGTTGTTAAGCAGATGTTTCACACTGTCCTGCAACTTATTACTACTCTCAATTTAACTTTAGTTAGGGTTATTCACCAGATCAATTTCTTGAAGCATTGTGAATCCCTCCCAAGAGTTGACATATATATTTTCTACTTGCAACTCTTCCAATCATCAGCAGTTAGAGCATTGGAACTGTTACCTTATACTATCCTGGATCATACCACAAACTTATATGGCTTTAGGGACTCTCCTCGTATTGAGTAAAAATGATGATGTAAAAGGAAAATTTCTTTAAACAATTGCTCTGATAACAATGGGGAGAGGAGATAGAATGAATGAAATGATACACTACAAAGGCACGACAAATTTTTTCTTGAAGAGTCCTGGATTGGACCACAAACTTATATAGCTCTAGAAGCTATATTGACACAAATCTTGTTGCAAAACCGAAATTTCTTTAGAATAATTGCCCTGATAACATTCGAGAGAAGAGATGGTATGAGAAAAATGAGGACAAATTCTTAAGATGAGCATTTTCATGGCTCAATTGGGGTCTCATAGTTGTGTTTCACAATTGCATTATCAACTTAGTCATGCTAAGCCTGTGTATGAGAGTATTGTCCTTCCATCCTCACATGATCCTATCTAATGACGTTTAACTTGGACTTTCACTTATTAGCTTGTAGGCATCTCTGCCTGCCAAACTGTTAGTCTTCTAGGAAAAATGTATAAAAACGAATTTGGTGAATTGCTATATTACAACTTATGTAGTTAATGTGCCAGATTGGGTGTTGTAGGGTGGATACCGAGTCGAATAAACATTTATTGCACAAACGGAAATTTACAATTTTTACATTAGCCCGTGCCCGAAAAACATCACCGTTGGCATGCTAATTAATAATCGAACACATACATCTGCATGTTAAAGAAGCTGATAATGAATTAGAAATTAATCAATTATTTTAATGCAATCCTTATCTGCTCTCGAATCGTCGTAACGAGTTTTATTGGTATATTACTTGCGAGGTTGAATCAGTCACAAAACGATCCTACGAATCTAATTAATTTGAGCTGCGAAAATATACCCCGGCTCTAATTACTATCACGTGAGCTGCTCGCAAATCGGGATCGATTAATCAAATTAATAAGATCTAAAAGCTATGTTCAGATTTGGATATCGTATCAGAATCTAAACCATGATCAGTTTCAAAATAACCCTCTTCTTCATCGCAACTGCACCCGATCGCGTCTATCCTTGTCGTGCCATTGTCAGCGCGACCTCTAATATGGAGCCAGTCACCGTCTTGCCGCTGCTCCTCAGCCTTGCGGAACGCGTTTTAAACTGTGAGGCAGAGTTAATTTGCGTCGGTTTTGTTGAACATTGCAATACGAGAGGCTTAGACCTCCGTGAACCGCCGGACTGAACGTCTGTCTGTCTGGAGAGAGATAGTTTGTCACGTTCTTGTGGAATAAGGCGTGGCATCAGGCGAGAACTTCGTTGAAGCTTTTGTTCGTTGTAAAGCATGCTGAAGTTCATCTCTCCGGCGGATGAAGTCGGCAGATAAAGGTGGTGGAGGAGAGATGTTCGAGTGCGGAGAAGACCGAGCACCGTGATAGCGGCGGTAGGGTTTCTTCTTCTCCGTTGCGGTGCCGAAAATCTCCTCTGTTTTTCACCGAGAGCTAAATGTACACATATATATATAGATTTTCATATATTACATGAAATATCTACTACTTTGCTATTGCAGAACTCTCCATGCAGTTTGCACAACTCTAGCTCTCCTTACAAAAAATCTTTTGGTTTTCGTGATCGCAATCTCATTTGCGTGTGGCCCATTAGGATTCATTACCAGCCAGGACAGTGAATTTAAAAGTTGGTTCAACATTAATAAATAAATTAATTCAACTAATTATTGTATTATTTACAGCATTCATGGATTGACGTCTTGCAAACATGCTATGACACCTGTGTGGTGATTGAATATTAATATTCATCATTTTGAAATTTTTATGTGGAATAGAGTATGGAACTATGACCAAAACTCCTAATTTTGCTAACCTATAATGTATTGTACTTATAGAAGAAGCTCTCATGTGAACATTATGAACAATTTTTCAATTCACATCGTATCTCAACCATAGGATTTCTTGAGCCAGTTTCTATTTAAGATCAGGGTCTTTATAACATTTCTACGTCTATAGAAGATACAAATCTCTTATTGTTTCTCATCTATCTTTTTATAACTATTAGTCTAACATGTCAATTTGGTGATTTGAGTTGTGGGATCTTCGATTTCTCCATTTAGCAAGAGTGAAATATGGATTAGATATGGGAAGGTTATGTAGATTATAAGTTGGTGGTGCATATCTGAAAAACCAATCCAAACTTGTCAAGTGAATTTTGACTTGCACTAAAGAGTCGCTTAATGTGGTAAAATTAAAATAGTCACTGGTTACACCTTTTTCTAGAAAAATTATCTTAAAAGCTTCAACAAAGAAGGCGGGCAGTTCAGCTTACTTAGGAGATGAGGGATTTCTCATCTCTGTTTTGATGAGACAAGCCTCTAGTAGCTAATCATTGGAGGATCTTCTTCCGAATGCTGCTAGAGTAGTGGGGTGTGGATGAAATTGTTGGTTGCAAGGACTTGCCCTTTAGAAGGTTTAAGTTGAAAATTGATTTGTATAGCCAATGAAACTGGAGAGGAATTGTTAGGTTATTGGGACAGCTTTTGAATGTCGGTATTAGAGAAATGAATTTTGTCCCACGTGTGCACATTGGAGGTAGAGTTGCTCTCCCCCCCCTCTAACTATGTGTTTTGAATTTCTCTTGTGGCATACCTAGTAGATTTTACTTTGTCTTGGCTATTAAGTTATGATCGTCTGGTGTGAATTTGTCACTAGAGGTAGCAATTTTTATTAGGATCTATGTTACTGGACTAGGACTAGGGACTAAATTTCCGGACGAGCATCGTCTCCCGGCACGCTGTGTAGTGTAGGCACATATTTGTTACAACTTGTATAAATATTTTTATGAAAGTTTGGAGAAATCCTATTCCGCATTGCAGCGGGTGGGTTTGAACTCGTGCGTGATGTTTCATAGACCAACCACCTTACCAGTTGAGCTACTCTATAAAAGGGTTTTCGGGCCTTGTCTTGAGGGCAGACTTTTTAGATCAGTTGAGGAAGTTGATCTGATGAAGAAAATGGAGCCATGTCGGTGCTCTGACTGCATATGTAGGATGTTTCAAAGGCTTACGGCCTATGCGACGTTTTGAAAACTTCCTTTTACATATATATTCCAGATTCGTGATGTCAGTATAGCAATAGGGGGCTTTTAAATGGTCAATGTCACAGTGATCAAACTCTGGTGGAACTAGGTTAGTGGATGATTGATATTATGATTTGCCAAGCTTAGCTTATCACCAGCATTTCTTTTGTGGTTTAAATATTTGTTTAGCTGTATTTCCATTTGATTATAATGGTACACATGCATTATTTTCCTATTAATCACACAAGTAGGGCATGATGGCTTGAATTACCCTCCTAATTTCATACGTTAGAACTTCATTTTACAGATTTTCGAAATTCTGGAAAGAAAGCTGGAATGTTATGGTTTTGCTTTGTTATAATTCTAATTGCTTTCTTGTATTTATTGATAAATAAAGGATATCGTAGATTCTTTCTTACAGTTTTTCATCGAGTGTTGATTTACATTTTGTGTTTAAATATATACTTTTTTGTTCTGATTTTGGTTGCATAGAGTTTCTATTGCATCAGATCTCGGTAAAATGGAAGTGTCAATGATCTGAAAAATTTATTCCTGAAAATGTTTGGAATGACTCGGATGAGGAGAAAACTGATATACGAGGTTTAAAGACTTGCATTTTCTAGATTTTGGTTTTGCATGGGTATCATATCCATATATTATAAACGAGCTCTTGGAGCATTTGCTTAGGCTGTCTAAGTCCCTATCTTTCCAAATTGCTAACAACCTACCTTGCTTTATTTGCATTAGCTTGTGCGTCCATGTGGATTTGTCAGATTGATGAGTGTAATGTCTTAATGAACATGCAATTGATTGGTCCTAAACCTAATTTTATTCATATCAGGTTAGGGTTGGAAGTATACGATGGACGGAAAGAAATATGAAAATGGGAGCGTAGGGTATGCAAAGCAAGTGACGGGCTCTACAGAAGATCAGAACGTGCCCAAGGAGCCTTCGCAAGGCAGCACCGAGGTACAAGGGAAAACGGATGTAGGTGTCTCGGGTGAAGTGAACATGGAATCTGCCATAACAGCAGACGATGTGATGAGAGCGGGTGGTTTTGGAGCTAGAGATGATCTTAGCAAGCTTACTTCATGGAGACTGTTATTTCCCACTGATTTCGAGGATCAACTTCTTGGCTGCTCAGGGATTATGAAGAACCACAAGGGGAAAGAATCAAGCATGGCTGTTGGACTGAAACTAAGAATGTATAATATCAGGAAATAGTTCTTGTGTTTTGTGGTACTCTGTACATGCGGTTATGAACTCCCATCTTGAAATGAAGAACAGTGCACAAGGAACCATTTATCATTTAATGTCTTAGTATGGTTACTTTTAGTATTAATTAATTTTCTTCGTGCAGCTTTCAGGTGAACATATTACGAAGACTGGTTATGATCCAATGCTTAGCACCATCTAGGCATTCAACTTGTCATTTTGACGACATCTACTTACGAATCATCAATAGCCCGCTACATTAGTTTACTGTTTTTAGACAACAGTTTTCGTCGTATTGAATTTCCGATTAACATTTTAAACTTCGAGATGCGCCGACGTAACTTTTCGACAATACGATAATAATATTAATTATTATTATATTATTTAATATTTATATATATTTTAAAAGTTATTCTCAAGTTTTTTAAAAAAATAAAAATAAACAGTGGTCACGACAGAGGCACAACAGGCACGTCGTCCGGTGGCGCAACGAAGAAAAAAATAATTCAATCTATGGCTCTAAATCCAAGCCAATTAATTGAGGTGGGAATGAATTATAGAGCTTTGGATTGAATTGGAAATAGCTTTGGTGCTTGAACTTGGTGGATCCTCTTTGGCCAATTGTGTCCAGCCAAACTTATGGACTAGACTACATTATTTGGATTAAGCCATTCAATTTCATTCCCTGCTCTCTGTTAGTGTCTCTCTCGCTTAGAGGTGGCAAACGGGTCGGGTCGACCCAACCCGCCCGCGGGTCAACGGGATAATGGTCATACGCAGCTTGCAGGTCGGACGGGTACAATTATATTTGTCGGTTATCTAACTTTTGTACCCCGTATCCGTCCGCGGTTTGGGCGGATCCGCAGGTTCCGGATTTAAGAAAATTTTTAATATTTAAAAACCGTAATTTTTGAAAAAAAAATATTTATACAATAATTTTTTATGAAAAACTCTATCAATACTGAAGTTATGTATCTTTAAATGAGTCTATAACTTTCAATATGAAAGTTTTTTCAAAATTATTTCTAAATATTTTTGTTCCAAGTAGTCTAACATATGAATTTCGAGTTTGATGTATGTGTATTTCACGTTTCGCCATAAAATTACCTATTCTAACTATATTTCTTTGAAAATTTTCTTTAACATGTAATTTATTAGATATCTTCAAGATCTTACAAGTTTTTTGTTTGGAAAAATTTTTTCAACAAATTTATTTCTAACTAAATGTTTTTAGGTTCCAGAAAATTAAATCTGAAAACATTCGAGCTTTAAAATGTGTACGCAGTTTTATGTTTACCCAGTAAAACACAAGTTAAGAAATATTTTTCTTTAAAAAAATTAAACATTAAAAGTTGTTATAGATCCCCAATATATCTATTATTTTTCATGTTGAATTTATTTTCAAAAAATTTCTTCTTATGTATGTTTAGGATAAAACGTGAAATAAAAAAAAGTATATAGTTAATGCGGTGTTCGCGGTACCCGCGGCACCCGCCGTTTGACCCGCAAGGTTGGCGGTACGGGCGGGGTGTTACCCTTATTCAATATTTTTAACTAAAATTTTTATCCGTACCCGTCCGTTTGGATGGGTATCCGCGGATACCGGGTGTAATTTTGCCACCTCTACTCTCGCTAGAGATGCAAAAATGCCAGGGTCCGCGGGCTGACCCACTGCCCGTGATTCCGGCCGTATGGACAACAGACAGCTTGCACAGCTAAGCCGTGCGGGTCAGCAGGCTGAAACCAGCCCGTCGGCTTCTTGCGTGCCGAGCCGGCCCCGGGCTGGCGCGGGTCTAGCCCGCACGGCCGGCATTTTCTTTTCAAGCTTGCTCACAGATGCAAGCAACGCTGCTGCAGTGTTTTTTTTTTTTTTTTAATTATTATTATTTTTAATAAAAAGCACCTTGCGAGCCATAAGGCCAAACCGAGTCAATACTCGACGCTGCACGGACCAAGCCGGCTCTGCCCGTGCACCAGGCAGTCAAGGCCGGCTCGCGGATCGTGGTCGCGGGCGGCCCGTGGCGGAAGTGCCTGGCCGAGCCCGTATCTCTATCTCTCACCCGTTTCTCTCTCTCTCTCTCTCTCCTCTCTCTCTCTCTCTCTCCTCTTCTCACGCGCCCGACGAACTCACGTCAGCGCGAACGCCTGCGCGTCGCTGCGCCGTCACTGCAACGCCTGCGGGTCGCTGCGCCGTCACCGCAACTCGACCTGTCGAAGCTGTCGCCGCTGGATTGAACATCTTCGCCGGCCTCTCGCTTGCCTCCGTCACCAATGGTCTCGTCGTCGTCGTCGCCGACCCCTTGCTGTCCCCGTCGTCGTCTTGGGACCTGCAACTTCCCACCAGCGGCACCATAAACCTCGAAACTCAGCGGGTGCCGAAGACCATGATAGGATTCAAATCTCCCACTATCTTCTCAATTTTACGATCCACACGTCCTTGGATCGTTAATCTTTATAGTCGTGGTATTCTCATCCAGGTTTGCAACTGTTTCTAAATTTATTTCACAGTCTACATTAATTACATTGCATTTTGTCTGCAATTTCTATAGAGGGTTGTATCGAGAGTAACTTTTTTTTTTTAATAAAAAAATAGGGGAAATTGTTTCTTTGACACTCTAGTATTTCTTAAATTTCTATCTTTATCATCAACTTCACAATTCCATTTCGGCATTGGATTGGTTTGTTAGGGTGGGGGCTCCTGGTTTTACCGGTGCTTTAACCCTCCAAATGGTCCATTTAGTGGCGGGGCTCTATGCAGTTTTAGGGACTTGTATGACTTGAAACAAATGTAAATGGAGGAGATTGCAAAAATTGAGCATTACATTAAGTTTACATTCACTTGGAGTAGAACATAGTGGTTGGGTGGTAATCTGTTTTAATCATCATGAAGATATGTTTTATGATGGATTTGACTTTTATGGTGGAATCCTAAAATTCAACTCATCTGGGCTAAAAGGGTGTAAAAGGTTAGTTCTACTATAAACTTGAGGTACATTGTACTTGATAATGTTTACTTGTAATAGTTAACATAATGATATGTTGATTGATAATTTTAAGACAAAAATTGCTATAAATTAAGAGATCTTATTTTAATATACATTAATCAATAGCATAGCCAATTTTTAAGAAAAGTTCAAACAGCGCAACAGTATGCTCTTGACCTGGTTTTAGGATATTTTTGTTGAAAGTGAGAAAACAAACTACACTGATGATGTATTTTCTTTCTAAATAAGGCTCTCTCCTTGTTTAACAATGAACTAATTAATAGTTGAAAGAAAGCTATTTTCGCAGGTTCAGACTTAAGCATTTAGGGGCTGTAGAAGCATTTCTAAAACATAATGCATGATGGATAATGTTTACCTTCACAGAAAATTTTGACCTCTGGTTGTTCACTTGAAGTTGGAGCTAGTTCTGATAAGCTTTATGTATATAGTGTGTTAGGTTCCATTGTGAGTTGTGACTTCTACGTTCACTAGACATTTTGGCCTTTGTTGTACTCTTGAAGTCAGAGTTATTTCTGAGAAGCTATGTGTGTATAGAAACAAAGATTCCATTTGTTATTTGTAACTTGTAGGGAATGTCAGCAGCTTTGTTGTAGTAAGTAATTGTCAATAGGCTTCTGGTACTTTTTCCCCTTTCTTTCTCCATTGATGGAGGTAATTCTTTTGGTGAAAGTTTGTAACTAGTCCCTTCTGTGCTTGTAGAATTCAGAAAATGGCAGCAGTTTCAGTGGCACAAGCAGATGCTTATTTTCATCATTAGGTACACTACATACCATGTTCAAAGTTGTACTTCTCAGGCACCTTTTGCTTTCATTATCATTATTGTACATGGGTAACATTTCAAGCTCTTACTTGGATAACTTTTATTGTTGAAAAAAAAAAAAAATTAAATTAGAAACAAATTATGATTTTCCCTTCATTTCTTTTCATTTGCACTTTAGTTTGATACCTCAAGTATATGCCTCACTTAGAAGGTTTTTTTTTTTTTCTTTTAATCTTTGTTGAAGTTGATTTTGAAATATTGCATGTCTAGGTGAAACAATATCAGATTATGAAAATGATCTATCCCTTAATAATGAGACGGTTGCCAAGAAAGACGCTGCACTTCACCTTGCTCTATCGCAGCTTGCGGGAGAGTTTGATGAAGATTCTAAATTATCCTTGGGTCATTTCTGTTCTACAAGGCCTGCTAGAGTGATCCCAACGGGATCTCTAAAGCTTGATCAGGCCCTTGGGGTTGGAGGGCTACCAAAGGTGATACAGTACACTCTATATTTAATCCTACATGCATTTCTTTGGCTTGAAGATTGTTTCCTTATTATCTAGGACAAAAGAAAGTTAACCATGTTCAACTTTCTTTCTTAATTCTGCGTTTTTGAGATTATCGTGGTGGAACCCATTGCATGCTCCCATAGGGAACTCAAACTCGCGGGAAACCCCCACGCCCAGCTCCGACTGACGCTTTGGGATCCGACTACATGCCTTTTATGAACCGGTACTCCTGCTATGGGGTACAAAGGATTTTTCAGAAAATCCTGCGAGGGATTTCACCCCATACGGACCCGAACCTGGGTGGTGACGCTTCGTGAGGCTTCTCCCATCCAGCTGAGCTAACCGCTCGGCTTTTTTAATTCTTTGTTTGTTTACTTTTTGGTTCTCTATAGGCATTTCTAGTAGTCTTCATTAGAGTTAGTTATTCCAAATTAGATATTACTGCTACTAGTATTCTGAGTTGAAATTTACATAAATACGTCAACTGCTTCCTTGAATGTAAATTTGAAGACATCTGATTGCGCCATAGAGATACCCTTGTTTTTTGTTGATTTGTTTTCAACTCAACATCTTGACCTGATTGAGATTTTGCTCATGCATTATGATTTGTACTGGACCTTACAGTATATTTCACAGTAACTTATGGGTAATACGTTAGTGCTTTTTTAAACGCTCTCCTAAGTCTCCCTTTGCACCTGCCCACCTAAGTGATGAAGCAACGGTCTGCATTCATTTACCAAAATTGTGCTTAAAAAGTTGATGAGTAAACTGCTAGGAAACGGACGACTTTTGATAGTGCGTGCCCATGTTGGAGAGAAGAGCTCTATGATCACGCCTTCGATCGTATTGGACATGCATGTTGCTGTGTCCACTACCAGACACAGCTCATGTACTCTTGATGTATGTTGGACTTTGCTAAGCAGTATCCACTATCCAGTATGTACATAAACGTATTGGATTTTGCTAAGCGACGGTCTTGTAGTGGACACAGCGGCGACCCGTCGAAGTTGCCGCCTGCTGGATTGAACGTCGTCGCCAACCACTTGCTTGGCTCCATCGCCTATTTCCTCTTTCTCGAACAATTGTCTCGTCGTCGTCTTCGCCGACGTGTTGCTATCGTCCTCCTCTAGTGAAACATTAAAGGGCTGCGCGCCTAGGCGCGTGACCCATTACTTGGCTGCTGCTCTGCTGTGTGACCCGTTACTTCGGTCTCGCCCACGCGCGACTCCAGTAAGGCCACGCGGACCAAGTAATTGTCGCGGCCCCGCGACCTTTTTTTTTAATTAGTAATTATTTTTAGTTTATTTATATTTTAATTTTTTAAAAACTTTGCCCAATCCAACATGGGGATCCCGGTAATGACGTGACCCGTTTCCTTTTTTTTTCATTTCCAAATTCAGGTATGTCGATTAGTAGTTGCGAATATTTATGTCATGTTTCAAATTATTCTCACGTTTCATTCTTGACTAAATTTAATTGTAGTACAAAAAAAAATAATCAATTAACAGTTGGCAACGTGGTACAACGTTTTATTCTCATGATCTCTTCTTTCAACTATGTTGATATTTTATGTGGCAGTAATTTGTGTAGTGTGTGCTTTCAGTACGTAATTTTGTATTTCATATTTCATCAGTTTTTTTTTTTATATTGTTACTCAAATAGTACATATTTTATAATTTATACAAGTATTTTAAAAGTTAAAAATTGTATGGATCAGCACGACGCCATTGGCAGTTAGGGGCACACCTACTGCGTGTTCTTGACTAGACGGGCCAACCAAACGTCCAGGCAGCCAGATGTGCTTACTGGATCTAATCATCATGTATGTATGTATATATATTATGGTTTTAATTCTTTTTAATTGATTTGTATTAAAATTTTAACTAATAAAACTAATTTATTCTTTCTTTTATTTTTAGTCCTAATACAATTATAAATAGGGAGAGTTGCACTTTGGTCCAAAAAGTTAAGTTTTGTTGCACTTGGGTTCAAGCCCAAGTTTCAATTGATGTTAGATTCAGGTACTTTCAACACCCCAAAATAATTAATTAGAAGCATTTTTGGAGAAACTTTCAACATGAAAGTTATAAATTTTGATGAGATCTACAATTTTTATGTTGAAAGTTTCTCAAAAAATGCTTCTAATTAATTGTTTTGATGTGTCAAAAATAGTGAAAGAACTTAAAAATCAAAACTATTTGAAACTACAACTTGAACTTTGTATCCTCAAAATACCAATCTTTAGAAGCATTTTTTGGAAAAAAATTCAACATAAAAGTTATAGATCTCATCAAAATCTACAATTTGCATGTTGAAAGTTTTTTTTTTCAAAATTACTTCTAAATAATTATTTTGCCGGAATGAAAGCAACGCAAAAAATAATTGAAATGGGGGACTGCAATCCAAAAAAAGTTAATGTAAGGGATTGAGTGAATTTTGTTAGTTAGAGGCATGCTATTCATCAGGGGCCCCTGACGGCCCTGATGAAATCGGGGCCGTCCAAGGACCCTCGGGATGTGTTTATACACATCCCGAGGGGCCCGCGGATGGTCCCGATTGTATCATGATGAATGGTTTTTCTGTTTCCGTTATAATGTAATAATGTAGGGATTAACCGAAACGGGTCGGCATTTTCCGTTATAAATATAATAATTAATAACTTAGCTCCACGGCAAGGAAAACATATATATATATATATATATCTCCATCATGCTTGTCCTTTTTTTTTTCTTTGTGCCTATGCCCTATGCTCCAGAACTTTCTTGCACCTTGCTCTTTTGACAAACTTTCTTAATAATTCTTTTAGTGGGAAGGGACATGGTAATGTCATGCAAGAAATTTCAAAAAATGTACCTATCTTTTTCTTTCTTCCACAATTTACTATGTTACTATGCCTGTATTTTGAAGTGCTTAATGTTTCTAGTTGAAACTTTGGTGCTGTCCTAATATACTTAAACATTTGTAGGGAAGAATGGTGGAAATTTATGGGAAAGAAGCATCTGGCAAAACAACAGTTGCCCTTCACATAGTGAGAGAGGCTCAAAGACTTGGAGGTTTTGTAACAATTTTTCTTTCTGATTATGTATGCTGCAATGCATTGGATCTCTCTGACTTATAAAAAAGATAGGTGCTTCAGATTATTTTTTATTTTATTATTATTATTTTTTTTTGAGAAAAGGTGCCTAGGTTTATGACTGTTTCTAATTTAAGTTTATCTCAAACTATCTTGAGAAATGGATAAAAACTTGAAAATGTTGTTTTTTCTTTTTTAATTCTTCTTTTGTGGTATGCAGGATATTGTGCATATATTGATGCAGAAAATGCAATGGATCCTTGTCTAGCAGAAACTATGGGTGTAAACACAAGTGATCTTCTTATTGCACGTCCAAACAGTGCTGAAAACTCATTAAGCATTGTGAATATTCTGGCTGGCAGTGGATCTGTTGATGTCATTGTTGTAGATAGTGTATGTACTACATCTTTTCTTCCTTCTTTAAAAAAGAAACTTGTTTTAGTATCGATTAGAAAAATTCTCTGGTCCACAATAGCAGGGTGCTTTCCTGGACAGTGTGCATAGTAGCAGTTCTCCCCACTCGGTGCCCTGGCGTGGGGTTCGAACCCCAGGAGCGCCTCCACGCCTCCATGCGCCCTGGATTGGAAACACACTTTGTCATGTGTGCCATGCATGCGCCCCCCTCCCCGGCGGGCGCTCGGGGAGCCCAGTAAAAAACCACGCCTATGCGTAACGGCAGTGGCCGAAAGTGGCTTCGTGCTGCCGGGGCCACCCCTTTTTTTAATAACGAACAGATGTTGTGCTTTAGACGTAGTGCATGTCTTGTAGGAATCAATTCGTCACATATTACGTCACTTCTAACTGCATCCTGTTGAGGTTTACTGAAGGTCGAGCTGCTCTTTCTTATTATAATGCTTTTAGTTGAATGCACATAGTATATCATCATGCGGCAATATTTTTTGTAATATAATGTTATTATATCGAGAACTTGATACATACCTACTCCATTTAGTTCTTTAAAGATTTTACTGGAGGAGCATCAAAATAGTCTTTTTAAGAATTCGTAGTGCATGTACATGTCGATATTTGGTGAATGAGATAGTTTAACTTTATGTTCATAATAAATGAGTAGCACTAATCTTATTGAATGAAGCATGTGGTGGCTTAAGCCACCTCAGGATTTCTCAAAAAAAAAAAAAAATGTGGCACTCTCCCATTCTTTCTTAGTTCTTGTTTTATCAAATATCAGATGACAGTTCACTGGGTCATCCTTTTGATCGCCTTTTTTTAATTGCCAAACATATTTTAAAAAGTTTTGAAGCTTGAAATGTATTCTACGCATGATTATAAGCGTCCATCAAGTTTCTGAAATGGCTGTTTGCCAGTTTAAAATGTGTTGAACTATCATGCTCAACAGAGAGACAACACTTCACAAGAAGTGTTCAGGCTTTCTTAAAATGTATACTATTCTCCAAGTAATTTCAAGAGCAGGCAATCATAAGCTGGGCAGGCAGGACATTGACTTACTAATATAACATCCAGAAGTATCTCAGCGTCCAATATAAATTGTTGAACTTTCTTATCACATGAACTGTTGGCTGAACCAAAAATTGCTTCATCTTATTCTTAAGAAAATGCTTCCGAATTGACAGGTTGCAGCTCTCGTTCCACAATGTGAACTAGATGGTGTCAGTTTTCGGGATATGCAGCGAAAGATAATGACCCAAGCTCTTCGCAGGATTCATTACTCTGTAATGCGGTCCCAAACTCTTGTAATTTTCGTTAATCAGGTAAAGTATTTTATCCTTCTTTAAGTAAACTGTTCACATGGGTATGCTCAAGCTCTGGATGGGAAATACTGCCGATGAATTATAAAACAATTCCCCATCCCTTCAGATGGTCAGGTGCAGATGACTACTTTTTTTACAGGGTACGTTGTACTGATTGCCACCACGTAATGGCATTGCAGTGCCACCTATCCTTGTCTTGCCCAATGATATTGTGATAGATTCTTCATACATGATATTCAAAAAAATATTGTTTGTAGTTTTGGAAGAAGTCATGTTGAGTTGACCACATGTTTATAAAAGTCATTTGGTTCACTGTCTTTTGAAACTACCTTTTGAAACTGTCTTTTGAAACTACCTTTGAAACGCTCCCATGGATTAAATTTTCGGAAATGTTGCTTATCATATTCGGTTAATTTTCTTTAATTGTTTAAGTTATATTGAATACGTTATATGTAGGGGCATCTGGGTGTAGATAAAGCAATCTTATGAGCAAAATTGCTAGGAATCTTGGTTACCGCCCCTTGGTAATCCATATTCCACCTGAATGGGAATGTTGTAGGCATGGTCATGGTGCACTGCTTTGCTTTTGATGAACCAAGGAGGAGGAGCTCATTCCGTTGTGTTTACTGGAATCCTGCCAATATAACTCCAGTGAAGCACTCTCAGTTAGGAATTTGCTATGTTTCATTACTGTGGGTGAAGTTGGTTGATTCTAAAACTATTTTCTTTGGTTTAAAATTTTGCCTATGTACTGAACTCATTCCTTGGTGAGTGATAAGTTAGCATTGATTAATTTCTCCTAAGCACAATCTCTAGTCTTTGTTTGTCTTAGAAATTCTTCTCTCATCTCAGAAAATTAACTCAGAATATGATTTTATTTTCTCTGTTCATTTATTATTTAAATCTGTAATTTCTAATACCTGAAAAAATTAAAAAATATTTTTGTGATTGGAATTGTTGGATGATAAATCCAATCCTACACTTCTCCAGGTTAGGATGCACCCAAAAGGAGATCAAGGTTCTGAACAGATGGAAGAAGTAACATGCGGAGGGAATGCTTTGAAATTCTATAGTGCAATTCGACTGCGATTAAGTAGAAACTGTCTTACTTATAATGAAAATGAGGTTATTTCTCCCTATCAGCTGTCTCATATCTCTTAATCTCATGCTCCTGGTTGTAGTACAAATAGTCAACATTTTGCTTAATTATTTTTGTCTTTTTACAGGCTACAGGCATCAGTATATCAGCTCATGTCGTGAAAAATAACCTTGCACCGGCGAGAAAGAATGCCACGCTGGATATTGAATTCGGAAGAGGCATTCGCTTTGAAGCAGAATTATTAGAGCTGGCAATCCTGCACGGCATTATTATGAGAGAAGGTAATGGGTACTGGATTAAGAATACGTTCTTGCAAGATCAGAGAGATGCCCGAAAATACATAAGGGAAAATTGTGAAGTATCTGCTGAGCTTCTTGGTAGCATAAGAAACCAGTTGTTTGGTGTTGTTTCCTGAATAACTTGTGAAAAAACATATGTTGAATCCATGATTGCTAGCATTTTGTACCAATAAATATGTAAGCGTCGAAAACAAGCGTCATTGTGCTGAATCTTTTAGTGTATATCATTAGTATTGAGTAATTCCAAAGTAAATGGATCTTAGAGATTTTTGGAGAAATGATGACTTGTGTGATTGTATAATTAATTTGTCTCTACAACTTTTTGTTTAAAAAACTTACCAGAAATTTAATAAAAAAATTGTCTCAAGATTCTCGAAAGTGTAATTCAAATATGATTTACTTTAAAACCATTTTGATTGTGTTTTAGAAAGTTCTTTATAATTCATTTCATGGTGTTGGTTTATTGTTTATCGTTCAGGGTTTATGCTTTTCTAACTTATAATATATAAATTGTCAATAAAACAATTAAGTTTATATCAAATTTATTGACTCTAATGTGATTTTAAAAATAATAAAATAGTGGTAAAAACATTACTGTGAGTTGTTTGTGAGTGTGTAAAGTGAATGTGTCCAATAGATTCAAATCTACATGAAGAGACACTTTTCACAAAAAATAATAATCAATGACATATTCTAGAAAATGCTCTAAATTGTAACTTAGATATTTGCTAAAACATACTCTCAATAAATTGAAATTGTCAAAATTATCTCTCTAATTTACAATAATTTTTGTATATCTCTTGATTTGTGAAATGATGAAATGTTAAGTTAATTATTTTTATTTTTTAAGATTTTTTTTTTGTCAAATTAATTATCTTTGATAATTTTGAATTACAAGAATATATTTGGATAAGTACACTTTTACCGACAGGTAGATCTAAACCTAAGTCGGACAGGATCCCACCCATTTTGTTCGGGTGATGGAAAAAAAAAAAAATTAACCCGCTGACGAACGCGGTGCTGCAGCAAAGCAGCCACAGCTTTTCAGAAATGCCACTGCCGGCGCCGCCGTCCGCCGGAGCAAGCGTCGCCTCCGGTCCGAAGAAGTATTATTTCTACTATGGCCACCGCGCTCCATCTCAAAACCGCCCCGTCGTTCGCGGCGGCCTCTTCACCAACCGCCGTACTTTCCCCACCCCCTCCTCCTCCCCCAAACTCGTCAAACCAATTCCCGCCGTCGATTTCCGCGAATGGGATCCATCCTCCCAATCCCACCCGTCCACACCTCAACCCATCACCGCTGCCGCCCGCCGCCTCTCACCGCTAGCTCGCTACGTCCTCGACTCTCTCCGCCGCCACCGCCGCTGGTGCCCGGAAGTTTTGTCCGACCTATCGAAGCTCCGACGAGTCACTCCTCATCTCCTCGCCGAGATTCTCCGATCTCGACCCCTCATAGATCCCTCGATCTCCACTCGCCTCTTCCACTGGGCTAGCCGGCAGAAAGGGTTCCACCACACTTTTGCTTCATACAATGCGCTCGCATACGCTCTCAATGACGCCCGCCTTCACCGTGCCGCTGACCAAGTCCCCGAATTAATGATCGCCGGCGGTTGCTGCCCATCAGAGAAGCAGCTCGAGATTCTCGTACGAATGCATGCCGACTCCCACCGTGGCCAAAGAATCTACCATGTTTACCGCAAGTTCCGATCAAAGTTTGGAGTTAAACCGCGAATTTTCCTCTATAATCGAATTCTCGACGGCCTCATCCGCACTGGCTACCTAGAGTTAGCTCTTTCCGTCTATGCTGACATTGAATCAGATGGACTGAAATTGGAGGCTATCACTTATACTATCTTGGCCAAGGGACTTTGTAAGGCTGGCAGGATCGATGAAGGAGTAAAATTGCTTGAGAAAATGCGAGCAGAGCTTTGTCGGCCTGATGTCTTTGCTTACACAGCAATGGTGAAAGTTCTTGCTGCAGAGAAAAATATTGATGGGTGCTTGAGGGTTTGGGAGGAGATGAACAAAGATAATGTCCAACCAGATGGTATGGCGTATGTGACATTGATTTCAGGGCTGTGTGAAACCACCAGAGTTGAGAAAGCCCATGAATTGTTTTGTGAAATGAAGAGGAAAGGTTTGCTAATAGACCGTGTTGTATATGAGTCATTAGTTGATGGATTTGTGGCTAGTGGGAAGGTTGGTGATGGATGCAAACTTTTGAAGGAAATGGTGTCTGATGGTTACCGTACGGATCTCAAGATTTACGATTCGTTGATCAGAGGACTTTCTGGCAATGGTAGGGTTGATCAGGCATTTCATTTATTAGAAATTGTGGTTAAGGAAGGGCTTATTCCAAGCTTCGCAACTGTAACACCGTTGCTAGTTGCATATGCTGATACTAAAGCAATGAAAGAGTTTTTCCAGTTAGTTGACAAAATTGTCGTATTGGGACTCCCCCTCAACGATCATCTCTCTCACTTCTTCACATTCTTTTTAGGAAAAGGTGAGAGGGAGCTGAAGGCTTTAGAAGTTTTTGAGGCCTTAAAAGTAAAAGGATATTACAGTGTGGATATCTGCAATGTTCTTATCAATTCTCTCTATAAGATTAAGGAGATAAAGTATGCCTTGTTGTTGTACGAAGAAATGAACGGTTTGAAGGACTGTCAGCCGGATTGCAATACATATAATTACATAATTCCTTGCTTTGCTGATTCTGGAGACATTGTAAATGCATGTTCGTGTTATAACAAGATCAAGGAGATGTCTTGGGTTCCTGATGCTGCAGCCTACTATTCACTTGTGAAGAGTCTCTGCAGGATTGGGGAGATTAGGGGAGCTCTGACACTAGTAAAAGATTGTTTGGGAAGTATATCTAATGCACCAATGGAGTTTAAATACACACTAAAAGTTCTAAATGCTTGCAAGTTCAAGAGCCCAGAGAAGGTGATTGAAGTGTTAGAAGAGATGGTAGAGCAAGATTATACTTTGGAGGATATCATATACTGTGCTGTCATTCATGGATTCTGCAAATATGCGAGTTCAACTGTGGCCAGGAAGGTGTTTTCTGTAATGAAAGAACGTGGACTTCTTTCAGATCATAACTATATTATTTATGAGGAAATGCTTACTGAGCATTTGAAGAAGATGACTGCTGGATTGGTAATATCAGGTTTGAAGTTTTGGGGTTTGGAGTCTAGATGGAAACCGACCAGCATTACAGAAAAATCATAATATGGAAATGATGGAAGGTAAACTAAGAATCCATTGTTACTTATTCAAATTTGTGTAACTGATAAATAGCATCATCAATAAGTCTACTTATTTTTATTATGTAATCTCGCAGGTATTGTGAATTATATGCATTGAAATGTTATTCATCCACTGGTCTAGGTATGTGTTGAAGATATGCCATTTCTTTATATATTAAATGGATCAATTCAAGGGTAGAAAAATGGTTTATTTCTTCTATTTGAAAGCAGGCTGAGAACCTCCGCGTAATCTTGTCATGAGTGACAGAAGGATTGAGAAACATCAAAAGCAATGAAGCTGTGTATCCATTTGGCACATTGTATAAGGTATATTCGTCAAGCTTTTTAAGAAGATGACTTTGGAACTTCACATTTTCTCAGTTTTTTCTATCTTAAACTACTTTCATAGAACCAGTAACTTGTTTTTGTCAGGTCGCAAAACTTGCAATTTCAGAAAATTATGTCTTGCAAGGTAATCGCCTTTGCCAAAACGTTTCCTGTTTGTGCAATTTCACCTACTTCAAATGCTCTTACACATTTCAAGGCTTCTTGAAGTCAAAGAGTTAATTGCTAGCAAGGAGCTCATTTTGATGAAAGATGATCCAGCAGTATTCAGGTAAATCTGCTGAATTCATGTGGGAATTTTTTTTTTTTTTTCATTTTCCTTTTTTTTTTTAAAAAAAATTCTTTTTATGACCTAATACGCTAAGTAGTAGTGAAATGGTTTCATGTCTACAACAGATTACTTGTCAAAGTCAAACATACTAGCTTGGAACTTGGATTTGCAAATTGGCCCAAGTCTCAGGACTTACGGAAAGCTTCATGTGAATGATGACGATGAACTGCGTAATAACCTTTGGAATAAGATGCTGAAGTGTTGATCCTTCCAAGTTGAGGTGATGGTGCTACACCACTGGCCCAATTTTGTCTCATGCCTAGGCACGCCTGGGCCATCCCGAGCAGTTCGGGCTCGAACTCATTTAAGCTCGACTTCAGCTCGATTAATATCGAGCTCGGCTCGAGCTCAAATAAGTTGGAGCCCGTTGAGCTCGAGCCCGAACAGCTCTAGTCGAACTCAAATGCATGCTCGGTTAACTAAACGAGTGGAGCTTGAGCACTATAATACTCGGCTCGTGAGCCGATACAAGTACAATTGATAATAGGCATTTGAATCCAGCTCGGACTATTATAAGTTGGTTGAGCCCAACAAAATGTATAAATGTTTACAATTTAGTCCTAATTTTTATAGAAATTAAAAAATATTGTCACCAAGGACACTTTTGTTTTCGAACAGGTGCTCGAGCCGATACGCTCGAGTATCGAGCTCGAGCTCAGTTTCGAGCTGAAGAAATCCACAGACTTGAGCATTGTTTTTTTCTAAAGTGAGCCGAGTTTGAGCTCGGCCACTAAGGCTCGTCGAGCTCGAGCTCGAGCAATGTCAACCGAGCCGAGCTTGAGCTAGATAGTACTCGGCTCGAGCTCTGCTCGTTTTCAGCCCTACGCCTGGTCATGCCATGTGCCTAGGCGTCCTAATTCAGGCATGTGGTGGTGTTCGGGCTCGTGTCCGGCATGGTACGAATAGCACCATGCTGTGCTCGGAGATGAGCTCGTCTGTATTGTCCTTGAACGGCAGGTGTGCTCTCCGGTCCGGTTAACATTCCTACATATATTACCCATCCGGCGTCTCTACATATTACTCCTACTTCCATGCTGGAATACAATTAAACTACATTTGAGCTTGATATACACAGGACATTATATGGGATAAATACATAGGACGTATCTTTTAAAAACAATTATAATGTAGACGAAAACAAAACAAAACCGACGAGGATTGGATAGAACATCATGAATTTATAATCTTTGTAGTCGTAATTGACATTGTATCATTAGCCTATTGAATAATGTTCCCTGAAAGCAGCCTCTGCCATGGCGATTGATCTGAGACATGCAGTAGTTATCTATCTCTTCAAATTCCAGATTAGCAGGATCGAGTTTGAGATTTCTTGAACTTACTCTGCTTCTGCTACGCTTCTCTTCTAGGACGGTTGCGAACACGAGGAGTTGCAGCAACTTTCTCCCTCTCGCGAGCTCTCTCTTCTACTTCTTCTTCTTCTTCTATTACTTCCTCCCCATCCCCTTCTCTCTCTTCCAATATCGCCTGGTTCATCGCAAGCTGCAACCACAAATCCTGCGTCAGCAATGCTAAAAAAAGAGAATATCAGCGTACGTGTATCTTGAATGATTGATTACGTCTTCTAGAAACTGCTCATCGAGGCGGTCGGCGATGCGGATAGAGGCGAAAATAGTGCCGACGATAAGGGAGAGGGGAAGAACGAAAGCGGTGACAAGGCTTGTCGTGCTCGGCGCACCAGCGTTGACGACCACGGCTTCTCCACGCCGCCTCCACGTCCGCCGCCGCATCGTTCTGAAGGCGGCTTCATGACGGAGAACAGCGGGTGGAGATAGAATTACGGCTCCGGCGAGCGTCTCCCTGGACGGCGGTTGCTGTGAAGGTAAGGTGGGTACAGAGCTGAAGGAGATGAAGATTTTCGCCATTCCGACATGGGAGGTCGCTAAGCGAGCGGAGCGGATTTCATCTAATCCTTTTACTGGCTGCGTGAGATAGTGGGCCGGGCCGAAAGTTTGCGCCGAAATCAAGATCAAGTTTGCATTTTTTGAACTTCTGAACGAGAATAATAATATGATTGAACTCTTTTAACTAGGCGGCAACAAATGGTATAACCATCTACATTATTAATTGATTCAAATCAAAGTCTATATGACGGACTAATTTTAGGGGAAAAAAAAACTCATTTTTAAATACTCGTACTTAGGCAATTTGTTTATTCAAATGATCTCCAAGTTATATAAATATATAATTTTATGTAATACGTACATACGTATATATTTATTGGTGTGTTTATATACATATATTATAAACATGTATAGATACATATTATGTACATATAAACACAATATATGTGTGTGTGTGTGTGTATATATATATATATATATATATATATATATATATATATATTGCAGAGGGTGCTTAGTAGGCAATGAATAAAGCATATTCTCCCATCTAGCTCTGCATCTACACGTTACATGAATATAATAAGAAAATATATCTAAATCATTTCACTATATTTGTACTGTTATACATATTAAATTGAAAATATTATATAGCTTTTTTTTATATTTTTGTATCGATTAAGTTGAAATTAATCTAAAATATTTATATGATCTATCGAATTCTAAAATTAAAATTATAGCAAAAATGATACTTAAAATACTTTAAACACTATTGTAGCATGACCCATTGTCTAACTAAAAAGTAATAGAAGGTAACATATGATGCAACTATTTTATATATGTGTACATTAATTTGTAGAAATAATTTTTTTAACAAAATCTATACTTGCTAGAGTTCAGTTCAAGCAACTGTTTTTTTTCCAATATACTTCTAATATCGCCTTAGTTTGCTAAATTTAACTTTAAGTTAAACCAACAGTAAATTTAACTATTGAAATGGTAAATTTAACCAAAATCAAGTTCAACCAAATAATATAAAGATTGGAAAATGCTATGCATCCCATCCATTTTACCCAAAAATTCACCCACACCCAACTCAGAAAATTTTATCCTACTATCCCTCCATAAATTGCACCAAATATCAAAAGTAACAAACCAAAAACTGACATATCAGCTTTTAGTAAATTTATGTGGTCATCGGTATTACTTATAAAGTTTAGCTGAGGTGGAGTTTCAGATCAAATAGAACAATACTGTAGAGCAATTCCTGAAGCTTTTGTTACAAATTTTGGCATTGTATTAACCGGGGCCAGAATTAAGGTGGTTAACACAAGCCCGCCGGATTAATCAAACTTAACCGTAGGGCTGAGCATTACCCAAACCTACCCGAAAAATCGAACCAAACCGACCCGAACAAAGCCAAAATTTCGGATTCAGTTCGGGTCGGGTTCAGTTCGGGTTGACATTTTAATTAGTTCGGGTCTATATAAGTTCGGTTCGGGTTCAGGTGGTCAAATTTCGGGTCGGTTCGGGTGGACCCCGAATTATCCTCACGAGTCATGTTATTAATTAGTTTTGTTGGTTTTTATATACTAATTCTTTCTTATTTAAAGCAAAAATATTTATTTTACAACTTATTCGGGTCGATCCCGAAAATCGACGCGAACCTACCGAATTCAAATTGGTGTTAAATAAAAGTGATTTTTGCATGTTATCGGGTCAACCCGAACTATAGTCGGTTTCGGATTGAAATAAAAATTCGGATCGTTCGGATCTGAAGATATTCGGTTCGAATTGGCCTTAAAATTTCGGTTCGGGTCGGGTTGACCCGAATGCTCAGCCCTAGTTAACCGATTCCAAAAAAAAAAGAAACTCACGTGCTGCTCACGTGCCGTCGTCCGTACTACTATGATGCAAATCTTAATAGAACCCCACGAAGCCCAACGCACCCGTCGCATCTGCTGTGTATATATATATTTGACAGGGAAAAAGAAAAGGAAAAAAGAAGGAAAAAAAATTTCTTTTTTTCCCCTGGCCGTCGATACTCTTCCCCGGCAGCGGCGGCGCCGGCGGTAATCAGATCTACGTTACTGGAGGCGTCCCTCGTGCTATCCGCTTTCTCTCTCAGCCGCCCCTTCATGCCTTCGCACCTGATCGCTTTTGATTCTCCCTGCCGTGACGATGCTGCCACCTCCTCTCCGACTCTCGTAGAACAACTCTTTCGATTTCAAGCTCCTCGCAGCGGCCATGAGCGACAACAAGGTACTGCGTCTCTTATTCAATCCAATTTGGTATTGTCTTGCTTGTTAGGAGAATGTACAGGAAATTAGATACAACCTTCCATGGTTTATATTGTTATTGCAAAGATTTGTGGACATAATTTGATTTTTAAGGAGCTAGATGCTCGAGTGATTTTTGTAGAATGTCCAAGGAATAGGAAAGTGGAGGGTTTTGATGTTGAAGTTGCTTTGTAAAAGTCGATTTTTTAAGGCAATTTCGAATTGCTTATCTCTGTTTGTGCTATTATAAGAGTGACAACCGATTGATTTTCATTGTTTTGACATAACCACCACAGAAACTAGGGCCTTCTATTTTTGGAAGAAGCTTGTGCGTTGTAAAACATCCGTCTTTGATCTAGATTCTAGGATAAAGGAAAAAAAAGAAGAAAAGAAATCTTTTAATCACTACCTCTCTCAGAAAAGAAGAAAAAAAAAATCGACTGTTGTAGCTTTCCAAAGCAGTTCATGTATTTATCCATCTAGTCAAATTAGTTCTTCCTGAAACCACCTAGGGGCACCAGTTCACTAATACACGTTCCAATTGGAAAACCAGTACTACTGGCGGTGGACTTCAGGAGTGATTATGATTGATTTTCATTGTTTTTACGGAACCCCTGCAGAAACTACGGCCTTTGCTGGAATTGGGTTTTAGGATAAAGTGTTGGACAAAGTATGTATTTGATGCTTTGATCTAGGTTTATTTTTAAGGGAAAAATCACAACTACTGACCCCATAGCTCGCAATAACTTACCTTTGTAAATTCATCTATTTAGTCAAACTAGTTCTTCCTGTAACCATCTAACCGCTGTTTTTCTCCCACCATATTGCAATTTCAAAACCAGCACTAATGAATATTGCGTAAGCTTTGGACATATATATCTGTATTAACCGCTGCAAAGAATAACTTCCAACTCACAAAAGTAGTTTATCCTTTGTGACTAATAATCGTCGTGTTCTATGTGGAAGTTTCTGCTATGTAAGATAAGTTTGTTATCCATTCGAAAACTTGTTCCCCTTCATATAAGTGTTTGCTTCCTAGGTTAGCAGCGTTATGCCATAGCTTGTCTATCCCATTAGCTTTTGTAACTATGAGTTAGAATAGTCATCAAAGTATGTTTCTTAAATCCAAGCTCCTTCTAGCAGCACTTCTTTCCAGTATGTCACTGTCCAAGAAGGGCATTTTAGATACACGGCATTAAGTCTATGTTAAGTAGCATTGGGGAAGAACTTTATTTTAGGTATGAAATGTTTGAGTCTGGTGCATTTGCTACTTCTGTTTATGTCATCCGTGTCAGTTGAATATTCATTTGATTTTTTCTTATAAAAGTGAAACATCTTGTCTTTTGTTTGTAAATTTAGTAACCTGTAATATATATTTATTGTTCTATTTGTGTCTTATGTCCTATTGGGAAAGTCGTACTTCTCCAAAAATGATCACACATTGATGTAAAAGATGTGTTCTTTGGATCATTGCTTACTGACTCACATTGGTTTACTTACTGAGAACAGGTCATAATATTTGGATCGTTCACTGAAGAGGAGACTAGGTCATTTCTAGGTCAGCAAGTTGGAAGAAATAATTATCCTTCAGGAGGCACAACTTTGCAGTTTGGTTCATTAGACTTTGCAGCTCTCAATGCCTTTGGTAATTTTGGGGCTGAAAATAAAACAGACACTTCAGGATTATCAACCAAGAAAGTGGAAAATTTAGTTAATTTTAATGAAGCATGTACAAATGAAGGTACATCCAAACACAAGGTGCAAGTTGCACATGTGTCACAATCAAATGGGAGCATTGATTGTGGAGCTGTAAAATATGTTGGAATGGATAGCTTGTCTTTGAGTTATATCCGTACATCTGGCAACGGATTGAATCATGTCACAGAGACCGTGACAAGCCCAGAAGCGCATTATTCTGAGGATGAAAGTTTGTGTAATGGGAATGCTTCTCTTGATTCATCACCTGATGCAGCTAGATTAGGCATTTCACCCAAGACTGTATATGACCAAGCACAACCAGTGAAGAAGCTACTGCCTCGTGGATTGATAAATCCTGGAAATTTGTGTTTCCTTAATGCTACGATGCAAGCACTACTCTCCTGTGCACCTTTTGTGACGCTATTACAGGATCTAAGAGGCCGTGACATCCAAAAGGTTCTGATTGTTTGGAATGTTATTGTAATTTTCCTTTAGCTGATATGTTTCTTCAGATGTTGATCCGTATGTCAACAATATTTCTTTTTTTCAGGTTGACTTCCCAACATTATATGCATTTACAGAGTTCGTCTCAGAATTTGACATGCCAAGTGATTTTAGCTTGTCAACAAATGAAAAGATGATGCTTGAAAGTGGGAAGTCATTTGTTCCCACCATGTTTGATCCGGTTTTAAAGCATTTTACACCAGATCTACCTAATAGCTTTTCAGGGAGGCCAAGGTGTATATCTAATTTAAGCTGCTATATTGTTCATAGCATTTAAAAAAGAGCATCCTATGCTGAGTGCATTTTGCAAGTTGTTATGTGGTGCAGATTAGGTAGTTTTTGTTATTTCCTTTCATATGCCAATGTCGATTCTTGAAGAACTTTCTCTTCTTTTTTTCTTCTTTTTTTTTATGCAAAGGAGATTTTAAGTTGATTGAACTGATGTTGTTATGCCCCCATTGGTTCCTGCTCTTCAGCGTATAAGCGGTCTTCTCCTATTCATATTGCATAGCTTGATTTTAGGCTATACCTTCCTAGTTGTAGCGTATTTCACTGTAATCTGCATGCTTACTGCAACATTGTGACTAAAGCTATTCCTTTTGGGTCTTCATTGCTTGCAATTGTTGTTAGATCTTTAAACTGCATTCAGTGTAAAATATGTTATCTCATCCACAATGTGAATGGATTGTGGTTGAGGTATTTATTCATAACCTCAACGAGCAAATCTTCTGCATATCCCAAGCTTACACCCTTGTTTATTTACTCTCATTTTCTTAGTCCATCTTCACATATCTTTCTAGGTAAATCACTAATTGAATAGCTTCTAACAGTTAAACTCGAAGACAGATCATAAAGTTTAACAATGCAGTTAGTTGACTTTAGCAAATATTACATTCTTCATTTTGATCTTTAGCTGAATGTCGAGGATATCTTCTATATTTTTGTTGCACTACATTTGTAATATATGATATGGATATTTTCAGACAAGAAGATGCACAGGAGTTTCTTAGTTTTGTTATGGATAAAATGCACAATGAGCTACTGAAGCTTCAAGGCCTGGCTTCAAACGGAAATGGGGAAAGCTCTCTTATTTCATCATCTGAAGAAGATGGTTGGGAAACTGTTGGCCCGAAGAATAAGACTGCGATTACGAGGACACAAAGTTTCATGCCATCTGAACTTAGTGAGATATTTGGGGGTCAACTGAGGAGTGTTGTCAGGGCTAGAGGTATAGCCTTCAAAATACTGAATTTATGAGTAGATAATGCATCTTGTGTGAACATTGACATTCTATTTGTACTGGTTCTTCATCATATCAATGATATATGTAGGTAACAAGGCTTCAGCTACTATTCAGCCCTTCCTCCTGCTTCATCTTGATATTTTACCTGAAGCCGTATATAGTATTGAAGATGCACTACATCTATTTGCTGCTGCTGAGACACTTGAAGGATATAGAACATCGGCTGGAAAGGTACTCACTTTCAGCTCCTGTATTATTGGTCTTTTGCAGTGTCTAGTCCTATTAACTTGAATTAGAGATTGCAATATTTTATGTTGTGAATCTATTTTTTCCACTTTGTACACCAACAAGTAGATGAAGATATTTAGTGGAGTAGAGCCTATTGTTCAGCATCGCTTACAGGAGTTGTCATATAAAACAAAATAAGAAACTTAAAGTAATTGATGTTTACATGGGAGAAATAAAAAGAAAGTGGGTAGAAAGTGAATTGAAAAGTGAAAAAGTGAAAAATGGTTGGCAAGTGGCAAAATAGTGGGTTTAAGTTTCTTTCTTTATTTGAAGATATGGGTAGGATGTAAGTAGTTTAGAAACTTTATTTGGACCATACACATAGTCCAAAAAATTATATTTTTAATAAACATATTTATATTTTTTATTTTATGTTATATTGTTAATTAAAATAACAAATGATTTATTAATTATAATTAGTAAGTTATTAAATTACATAGTTCACTAATAAATTTATAAAATTTGCTATCCTAACTATATTGTTGTAAATTTATTAAAAATGATGTACTATTATTAAATGATATTGTAATTATTAATTATTGTTATCATTAAATATTAATAATAATCACTTTCTCCTTACTTCCTAACCTTGAGCAAGCGAATGGAGAAAGTAGAATTATATAAAGAATGTAAGGCGGACGAAAGTAAGAAAGTCACTTTTTCACTTTCCCTTTCAAATTAAGTAAGGAAAGCTTACATTTTTTCAGTTCCTCGCTTTTTCTCCCATTTTCACTTTTTTGTTTAAGTAAACAGGCCCTTAAGGCATTAGTTTATTTCTTTTGGTCACGATAAGCTTGTCAATTGAGTTCATGTTGTACATTTTAGGTCTTTGTATAACAGGTTTATGCTTGGCGAGACCTCTCTGTCCAATAATTAGCATCTAGTTCAATTGTTCACAAAATCTATGTTTCCTCTATTTGCAATGTATTATCTGCTTCCAGAACTTTATATATATATATAGCAATTATCCTTCTATCTGTAGGATAAAAACCTAACAGTTTCTTTGGCAGATTCCGAGATATAATACGAAATCCATACCATTGAATGTGTAGAATAAAAAAACTTTGTATAAACCAAATGTTATCATTTTCTAATAGTTTTAACCATCAATTGGCAGATCGAGAAATGAATGGCATGTAATGTAAAAGAGTCAAAGAATATGTGTTAGCGCTAGAAAAGTAAAGATATAATTGATCTAAACATAATTTCATATGAACATATCAAATTTCAAGTGATTTGGATATATGGATTATATAACTATAAAAACTGAACATGTTACACTGTTTATTTTGTAAAATGTCATATCTTACAACATACAAAATGAAAACATCTCAAAAGTAGTTGTGATATGTTTTTGTGTCCTAGATTAAATCCATCATTGGAATTTCAAATGTAAAGCTCTTTTCATCTGTTCAAGTATGTATGTATATATATATATATATATATATATATGCTACACAATGACATATCAAGGTGTTGGATCATTACATGTTGGCTATGACTAGGACAAACATTATCGAGGGGTGTGTGTGTGTGTGTATATATATGCAAGACCTTGATATCTCACTGTATTTGTTGGAAAGCAACTGTGTCTGTGTGCTATTAGGGTGATAACTCGTCTGGCACGATCTGAACCTTTTTTCTTGTGTCCAAAGTTGAAAGCATGGCTGTTATCGATCAAGCCTTTCTGTTTATTGATTAATTGAAACTATGCAGGCTGGAGTTGTTAGTGCTAGCAAGTCTGTGAAAATAGAGAAACTTTCCAAGATATTGGTATTGCACCTAATGCGGTTTAGCTATGAAAGCAACGGAAGCGCAAAACTACATAAACCTGTCAGATTCCCTCTCGATCTGGTTCTTGGGCGGGATTTGCTTGTTTCTCCCACTACGAAGGTGAGTGATCTAATGCTTCAATATCCTACCTATCCAATCTCTTAATAGCAACCAGCCTGATAAGATTTCCATGTTATATTATATTCATCTTCTACCACCTATATACTTGAAATCAAAGGTTTTACCGTGCCGCTGCCGTTTACAGTTTCGGTAAATTCGGATCTCGAGACGTAACCTATCGTGCCGTGCATAATAAAATATTTGTTTTAATTTATATTAAAATTAAACTGTAAATAAAAAATCACAAAAATAATAAAAATAAAAAGAAACAAATAAAAAAAACATATTAAAAATTTAAAATATAAAAAGTAATTATAATATATTTTTAAAACACATTTTTATAAAATTATTAAAAAAAAAAAAGCAAAAATGGGTCCGCGCGCGTGCTGCGGACACGAATGTAGGTCACGCGCAGCGCGTTGACCGTACTGCGTCGTCCGAGCCACGCGAGGAAGACGATTTTTTTATTATTTTTTCTATTTTTATATATATAGTATATATATAAACAACTGGAGCCACCGGCTCTTGGCACGATTTCGGCGGCACGCTCCGAAACGTCGCGTCGAACGATGGTTGAGAATGGGTTGTTATATCCCCTTAATATTCTATACGAAGTAGTTCATCTTACTTGGTTTTAATAATCAGCTGCAGATCATTGAATAAACTCATGGCTATCTAGTTTGCATAGATCAGCGTCGATCTTTAAGATAAGAAGTGCAGTTCAGCTATTACCATTCCTCTCATCTGCTGCTCGCATTTGTGTGTGTGTGTGTTTGTCTGTTACGGTACTCCAGTGTGTAGTTTGGCTAGTCCAAATACATATGGCTGAAATTGAATTAACATTCCACATATAGTTAATAATAAATTCTTGGTACATTTAAAAAGAAAGTAAACATTTTTAAAAAAAAAAAAAATTATTTTTTTGTGCTTTTTGCAGGGTCGCCGGTATAAACTCGTTGCCACTATTACTCACCATGGCAGAGATCCTTCCATGGGTCACTACACCACTGATGCAAGGATTGCAGATGGCCAATGGCTTCGATTTGATGATGCTTCTGTGACAACTCTTGGCACAGGCCAGGTCTTGCATGACCAAGCTTACGTCCTCTTCTACAAGCAAGTATGATCATCGAAGCTCACCTCGTACCAATAGCACAAATTTATGATGCCCCTTGTTTATATGCGTGTTGATATTTCTTAATCTATACGCGGTGAGAATGTCAGCTGCATGCTTAGGTTTTCTTTGGTCTTATTTAACTCCCTTCTGTAACTTGTAGAATTTTAGCAGTACTTTTAAGGCCCAGCGTAAAAAAGGTGCAGCTAGTGAGGTTGATGTATACCCGAGTTCTTTTTATGGTAATTATCAGTCATTTTAGCTGGTAACAAAATGTAGTTACTAAGGTTTTTCACGGTTTGTTCCCTGTATCCAGTAACGCGTTGCGGAAATTGGGAACGGAAGGAGATAAATTATGATAGTAATATGTATTATTATATTTCTCCTAGCTCAGTTTTCCTTCTTTGTGATTTGTTATAACTGTACAATATTCTGCTGCGAAGTCGTCGAATGCACAACTTTTTTACATTTCACATGTGCGTATGAACCAGGCGCCCGCATAGATGATTTTAGCACCTAATCTTATGGGTATGGCTTATAAAAAGAGTGAATTTGAGGGTAAGAAGTATTGACATTATTTCTGTGTTTAATTCAATTTCTGTAGTGTTTGGGTACTGGTGCATGATAACGGGTATGAAGAAATTAGGAGTTTTGTAGAAAAGCCCTGCTTTTTAAAAATGTTTCAAATTAGTTCATTTCTTTATAAAAACCTTACAAATTGCTCCAAATTTTATGTGCAAGTGTTTGAAAATTTTTTGGATATAAAAACAAAAAATTTTAATGTGCTTTTCGACTTTTATTCAAATAGAGGAGCCCAACCTTTTATTACAAACTTATTAGATTTATCATGATGGTGAGGCTTACAAAAATAATAATAAATAAATACAAAAGAAAATTATCATATTTTTACAAGAGAAAATAAAATGTTCAAACCGTTTCTCTTCCATATCTGAGAGTTATATTAGCTCTAAGAAGTGGCTCAATGTTACCATCCAAAATTGAATTCAAATCTCGCATTTGAATTCCCGTCTTCACATCTTGCACCAATCTACTCGGACGAAAAATGTACCTTCTTGTATCACGCTTTGCGCCCTTTCTAGTGTTCTCTCCGATAACTTTGCACATTTCTTGCATTCCCTCCGAAGCAAGCACCAAAAGTTTTGCCTTCAAGCGGTTCAGGGCCTTAATCTTGTTCGCAAACTGGCTCCTTTCACCTGCCATGGAAACAACATGGTCTATAAAACACTACGAACCTTTAAAGTTTACTTTCAGTAGCCATTACAATGTCCTATCGGATCATCAGGTGAACATTAGTTTGCGTACCTAGCTTCTTTCACCAGAAGAAACTCGGGTGATAACGAAAGTAACCTAATTTTTGGCAAATGTTGGTTTCGCTGGAACAATGCTAACATAAACTATTTCATTCGCATTATGTATCCAGCATGACTTAGTTTATGTCATATGAACAAATTTTGCGTTCCTAATTTTGGTTAAATCAGAGGGTCTTAAGGTTATAGGCAGCTATACCTGAACATTGAAAGTCGATGCCAGTTGGAATATGTTTAATATTCACAGCAGCCTCTGTTATATACCCATCATTCTCGAGTAAGCGAGCTGGAAAAGAAACTTTGAGATCTTTTTCATCTATCTCCAAATCAGGAATCCCTTCAAGGAACAGAGGGATTACATCCACATCCGCAGAATGATTCTGCATCATCCATGATAAAATATCTTTTATAACTGTTCTAGTTTTCAACTATACAAAATAATATCAAATATTCACATGAATTGTGCATAATACAGCTGTTCAGAAATTATATGCGTCTAATCTTCATGACAGAATTTACATTTAATATAACCTGCTAAAGGTTTTGGTATAACTATGGGTAGCAGCCTGAGTATAAGAGGTCAACATCAGTGGTGAAGTCCATTTATTTATTTATTTATTTATTTTTTGGAAGGCCATATTCATCATCAAGCCATTTATATATATTCTAAAAAAGAATAATTTGCATATATATATATATATATAATCTAAGTATTAACCAGCTCAGAAACAAGTTGCAGATACTCTTACCTCATGAACAACTGAACAATCTAAAGAACTCCGAAGCATCCTGTGTAGACCTCTCTCGCCGGAAAGGTAACCATAGGCATATTCCGATTCAAACTCGACAGTCGCAGAGCTGATACCACCTCCCTTAGATGGATACATCTCAATAATTCTTCCTTTGTAACCATGCTTCTCGGCCCATTTAATGTACATGCATAAGAGTTTTTCTGCCCAAGTCTGCTGTCCAAAAAAGTTAAAACATTTGCATGTCTTAGTTAAAACATTTGCATGTCTTAGCATAATCAAAATCTTAGTCACAGAACAAAGTTAGTATTACAATGTTAACAAATGTCAAATCAGCTCCTGAGAAATGAAATAATAAACGACAATCTAAAGCAATCACTTAAGAGGTGCGGTTTAAAATAGAGCAAATCTACATCTGCTCAATCATTCATCTCACTTGGCTTGCCTCTCCTCTCCATTATGTGGAAATATTATTAAATCCACATGTAAAATCGCATTGAGCCTCCCAAGAAGCTACTCTGTTGCACCTTGTAAAACTGAAGAGCGTCCATTTAATTTGTTAAATAGCTGGAAAACATGGATTAAACCATAGGGGCATGCAGTATCAGAATTAGTATTTAAATCATAACCTTTAACCATTTGGAAGAAATAAGCATTTATAAAAGGGGCCGAAGTATAGTCTTAGCTATCCAGTTTGACTAGAACTCTATTAACTAAATTTCATATTTTTAAAAGGATAAATGCATTATTGTACCTCAGCCTGTCTCCAAGGAAAAAGGAAAGAAAGAAGTATCCATTCTTATACCTTAGACGCATGGGTTTCTTCTTCAGCTCTAACGACCAAGCATGCTCCCTCCTTGTCATATGGTCCTCTAGCAAGCTTATATATTTCATAACGATCCAAAAACTTGTTGATATCAATAGAGGCCTCATATGCTAGCTCAAAAAGCTCGTTATTTACGAAGTCCATCTCTGCCAGGTCAGTGATCAACTTAGCTTCTTCAGCCTGCATTGCGAATTTGAAGGGTGTCAGCCTTAACCAAAAAGAAGAGACCAAAGGAGGAACATCAAAACGGTAGACGTTTGTACTCGAACGAATTGTTCCTTTTTTCCAAGGATTTAATTAATGAGGAGAAAAGTTGGTAATCAATTTTGAGTCATGAAATTCAGTATCTGCTATAAACAGATGACACAAGAAAGCACAAGGATGTCAACTTAATATCTAGACAAACTTTCCTATCTAACCATTAGCTTAACCAGTTGTTAAGAGTTTCAGTAAACAGATAATTCCGCAGATTAGTTCGTTGTAATTCGTACCGATACAAGAATATTAGTTTCCTAACTCCATGGTTCTTATCAAATTGGTTGCGGAAAGACATGCAAACAGGTGGTCTTAACTATGAAACCAGACCATTCTACGAACTCACATTATGCTAGACTTTCAAGCAAAGCACCTTATATCTCATATCTTTTAGAGCATTGACAATTTTGACTGCATCGGCTAGGGCACGAAGTGATGCATTTGATCTAGAAACATCATCCCATAGATTCAGCTGATGGAGCATCTGTTGCTTATGGTTCCTTCTTGTTTCTTCCAATTCCAGAGCTGATGGTGCCAAAATCGCTGCCCGATTAACTGCATCATCAACCCTCCTTTTCAAAGAGAATAGTCCTGGTCAAAGGCATAATTTAGTTTCAAATACACAAAAAAAGCTCTATTGAGACGTAGCAATTTTCAGTCTCCATCGTTCAGCGTGAGCTAAATTATGAAAGCAATTACGAAGAAAGCAATGTAGGCGGGGGAGCGGACCGAGTTCCTTGTAGACATCTTTCTTCTTGCCATCCATGGTTTGAGAAGCTCGAGCACAGGAGGTGAATACCGCCGGCGCCACTGAACAACGCCGCCGGGAACGAGCAGCTCGTCGGAAAGCCGGCGGATCGCTTGGAGCTGTGGCCATAAGATGTCCAGTTGCGAAAATGACGAAGAACAATCGGAAGAACCAAGGAAAAAGTTCACAGCAAGTGGAGGAACAGAAACTTTTTCTAAATTCTGAGGCAACGGTTTCCGGAGGCTCGCGTGGAGGCACCTCACGCGGATTTTCATCATCCGGGAACGTATGGACTGGATTGTCGAGGGGATTATAGAACGGAAAAAGCTATTTGCCGATAAAATAGTCCCAAAATAGTCCGATATTTTGTTCCTTTTGAAAATCGATAAATCTATTACTCGATAAATTAGTCTGAAAATAGTCTGAATAATATTTTCTGTGCCTCATGATCGGTCCGATCCAGAGGCGAGGAAAAATACTTTCGGACTATTTTTTGGGTTAAGTATCGGGTTGAATAGCATAGTATAATAGATACACCTATCACTTTTTGCTTTTCATTCACTCCCTCGACTAGAAAGCTACGTCAAATAATGTCACAAAAAAGTTTCTGCATTTTAGATTTCGCACAAATCCATTTCTATTTTTTAAGCTTTTTTAAAATAATTCATAATTGAAAATAAAAAATATTTCATACGATAAGTTTAGTATTTTAGATGACTAGTATCATATTGTCAACAGTCGTATCATAATATTGTGGCTGAAATAGTTTGGACAAACTATAATAATATCACATACGAGATATCTTAGTGTTTCGACAAATTAAAATCATGCTCTATGCGAGTTAAAAAAATATTCTGAAAAGCTAACTTAGTATTTTAATTTGAGATTAATTTATTCAAATTTTACAAATTACAATTGTTTTTGGACAAAACGCCAGCTATATTTTATTAGTTTTTAACCGTTTAAATGACACTAACTTAAATGATACATAAATAAAAAGAAACAATTACATATCAGTGCTTTTTTCACCATTCTTCTTACTAAGTTTTTATTTAAAGGTAATCAAGCCAAAATACATATATGGAAATAATTTTTTAAAAAGAGTTTGGATACGAAAAAGAAATTGATTTTGTGTTCTCACTATTATATTAAATTTTTTAAAAAAAATTTCTGAATAAATATTTTTAAGATTCAAAGTCTTTTTTTTTTGAGAAAAGGCGCGAAAGTCTTCACTAATTATAAAAATTGAAACTTTATAACATATATTTAAAACAAATAAATTCAAACAATTTTAAATATAAAAATTATAAAGCAAACTGAAATTATTTTTTCTGTAAACTTATATATATATGTAACATATTTATTTGTTTATTTTTGTTTTTATGTTATACTAAAGCGTAAGAGGGATAATACTTGTGTTTTATATTTCAATATAATTATTTTTAATAGTTAAAGTAATTAAAAATTATATATAGTAGCTTTTATAAAGGTACATGTCTTATATTATACTCGAGTCAAGCCTAAACACTGATCGCCTGCCGATCATTGCCCCAGTTTTATAATGTTCTGGGCGTAAGTTTCGAAACTTACACCACATATATTAAAACTTATATTTAAAGATATTTTTTGAAAAAAATTTCAACTATAAAATTGTTCAGCAAAATAAAATACATAACTTTATTATTCAAATTATTTTCATTAAATCTCATAATATATGTAAAAAATAATTATCAAAATATGGTAATATAAATTAATTTATTTGTCTATAATTTTTTATCGATTTATTTTGACATGGTATTTAATTTTTTTTAAAAATAATTTACACTATAAAAATATAATTTATTTTTCTGAACTTTGTAGTTAATTTTTTTATTTTTTAAAAATTTTTAAATATAAATTTTAATGGTGTGGTGTAAGTTTTGAAACTTACATCCGGAGTAATTTATAAAATTTTCCTTGTTTCAAAGGCAACAATTTTGTCCACCTTTAAACAGGCGAAAATAACATGCGCTGTTAAAGGAGGAAAGGGAAGAAATGAGGGGGGGGGGGTAGGTGGCGCCCGCGCTCGGGTTAAATCCGAGCGTTGATCGCCTGTTTCAAAGACGACAATAATGTCGCATGTTAAATGGACAGTGCCGATGTGGCAAAATATTGCCTGTTAAATAGGCCATCGGATGTTAGTTTGGTAATTTTTCAATTTCAATTTTATTTTCGTAATTTTTAATAAATTAATTTTAAGAAAATTCTCAAAGTCGTAGTAGGTTGGCATTAAACCACTACAATTTTAAAAATTTAAATATCTATTTTTAAAATATTATATAAAAAAATTATAAAATATTTAAAAATTTATTCTTTATATTTAAATAATTTATAAAAATATTTATATAATTGAAAAATATTTTTTATATAAATTTCAAAATAAATGTTGTCTTGTAAGCGTTTGAGTCTGAGGACTTATTAACATGGGTTAACATGGAAATTTTCCATTTTGTTTACAAGTTGTGGGCTCCACTTAAGTTTGAGCCAGAGCTTTCTTGCACTTCGGTTTGAACTTTGAAGCAGCATTAGCACACACCGTTTTCGCCGCCGCCGCTTTCGCCGCCGCCGCCGAAGATGGGGAAGAAGAATAAGAAGCCCGGTAAGGGAAAGGAAAAGACTGAGCGGAAGACGGCGAAAGCCGAGGGGAAGCGCGCCAGAAGAGACGCCAAGAAGGTCTCCCTGGAGGACGACATCGATTCCATCCTCGTAATCTCCATCTAATCCTCTCTCTCTTTGACTTATTTTTTTTTATTTGTATGCTGTATCCTTCTCTTTGATTTGTGAAGTAGAACAACTCAACAGAGTCTAATTTAAGCTTCTTGTGAATTCTATGTTGGCTCATTGAACTTGTGTAGAAAAGCATACAAAAGGAAGAGGCGAAGAAGACAGAGATTCACATCGAGGACAATGTGCCTGCGCCTTCCCCTCGATCCAACTGCTCGGTATGGTACTCAAGACAACTTTTATAATGAAAGAAATCAAAACTATTGCAGGATTTTTTTAACTTACTATTGGATTGACCATTATCGATTCTTAACTTGTTGAAATAGTAGGTTTCCATTTATCGCATTCAAATGAATTAAATGGTTGCCCTCTTCAGTAGATTGAAGAATAATGTATCCTTAATTATTCTTATTATAAAGGTGCCACTTGAATTGTCTAAGCTGATTTTACTCATCTATTTTCCAGAAAACTACTTTATATTCGTCCTTTGACAATCCAAATATTCCTCCACCTACTGTTTCCAATTAATCTTAGGTTCATGTTTTTTAATGCCCTTCCGCTTTTACTAAACTATCCTTATAATAATTGTACTTCCCTTTTAACAAAAACATACTCCCTTTGTTTTGAAATTTTACTGCATTATGCTTATCTGAAAAATGTATATTGACATTATACTTACTGAAAATAAATGTACGTCTGCATCTTCAAAATTTATTTTGCGAGACCTAAGAGTAAGCAAAAACTTATGAAGGGGCGCGGAAAATAATAAAATTGACGAGGATTGCAGATTAAATACCCTTTATTTAAAGCTGAGCTAACCACGGTGCCATTCCGTTGAACATGCATTGTAATTTGCTGTTAACATGAATCCTATACTTTGCTAAATGTTTGTCGTGCTTCTGTTCCTTTGAGGTTTTTCTTTTGGGAGAAATCCTCCCAGAACAAATTAGGATGAAGAATTTTGGCAATAACCCAAAACGATCACAAAGAAAATTTTTTTTTTGCTTAGTCCATAGGAAATAGCAAAGTCATTACAAATGAAACAATCCTCTCCACATAACATTTTTACCTTTGAGTTGTTCAATTCTTTGCTTTTGACTTTAAAAAACATTCAAAAGGATTGCAGTTTACATTGATAATTGGTATTGGTGAAACTAGCAAATGTTGATAATAACATTGCTTCAATAATTGAACGGAAATAAAGACACCTTTATAGTTTTGGTGAAACTAGCAAATGTATTTTAAATTTCAAAGCAGGATAAAGCCTTACACACAGTCTTCACCACAACCTATTTAGAACATCAATGTGGCATAGTGAATTTGTTTAGGCCGATGCAAGTCACAACGAAAACAATAGGCCTTTAAGTATGAGACTATACTGCTGCTGTGACTATGCTGAAAATGATATCTTCATTGAGGCCCTTAAATATGAGATTATCCTTTGTATGTGTGTGTTGTTTTCTTAAATATGTGAAGGTGGGAAATGGAGAGCTAGGAACCACACTTTCAAGTTTAAAGATGGAACTGAAGTGCTCTACCACCAAGACTTAAATCTTTTGCTATTGCAAGCCAATAAAGTGCTTGTTGGCCTCTCAATCAATCTTTTTGATCCGCTGAACTTATATCATATCATTCCCCTTAGGCGGGTTGCATTCCTTGCTCATGCCCAGACCCTTGCTTACAGTCATGTGCCAGGCCAAACTTTAAATGAAGAAAATCTAAAAATATTAACATATTGGTAGTTTGTTATTATTGATGTTATTAATAAATAATAGTAATATACTAATAATATTGTTATCCTTATTATATATTTTGTCGTGTTCCCTTGTCTTGGATTAGTATCACTGTAGCAAGGAATGAATTAGACATCTGGACAAGTATTTAAGTCTAACACCAATATCAGGCTCTAGTAACATATTTGTAATATTGACATTTCGCAAGGTCTACATTTGTCTGGATGCAATATTTCACTGCACCATCCCTTCACTTCTCTGCCTATTGTGGTGTTACAGCATAGTTTAAAACTTGAAATATATTTGAAAAGTCTAGTGCGTTTTGCTAGGGGAAGCCCTTCCAAATGACATTTTAAATGAGCTGCCCCAATCTTTCAGAGGCCATAGAATTGATTGGACAAGACGGATATATAACAAGAAATTGTTTGTTTCTGCTATCTTTGCTGGATCTTTATTTGAAATTATTTGAAGGCATAAAATGCCATCTTTCTACTTCAATTCAAATTGTTTTTGTTTTTTTGTTAATGACAATTTAAATGAGTGGCCCCAATCTTCTCAGAGGCCATAGAAGTGGTTGGACAAGATGGATATATAACAAGAAATAGTTTGTTTCTGCTATGTTTGCTGGATCTTTATTTGAAATTTTTTGAAGGCATGGAATGCCATCTATACTTCAATTCAAATTGTTTCTTTTTATTATGACAAGTATTGTTTTATGTATAATGCTATTTACTTACTGCTTGTGAATAACCATTTTGTTAGTTCATGATAGATAACTGTCAATCCATTAAAGGAGACAGAGCTCATTCTTTATGGAGGAGAATTTTACAATGGCAACAAGGTCAGTATTGGTTTATATCTTCACCATCCAGTTTCTTGTGTTGTCGGTTATCCATATTTTCCTCAATGTTGTTAGGGTTAATGATAAACAACCCTTGCTTCTCAAACCTCTTCCAGTTCAATACCCGACAAAAAAACTTGTTCAAATCAGCCCATGGTCGGAAACTTGTGAATTTTTAGGCGGCTAGCGCAATGTCACTAGTAGTATATGTTAGTGTTGCTAGCAGTGTATCGTAGACTCATAGTGTTGGACGTGGATGTTTCGGGTGAGCTATGTTGGTGTTGCTAGTAGTGTACCATAGTGTTAATATAATGTATAACTTGTGAAATTGAAGTTTGTGTCATTGTGACGTGAATTTATTGTTGTGGAACACTACTTCATAGTATTGTCAGTTAAGAAGTTGATTTGAGACTAGACAAGATGCTGAATTGAACAAACCCCACGTTGTAATCCCTTTGTAAAGGATTATAAACCTATCAGTATGACGAGATGCATTTGAAGCCTAAAGTTTGTTGCATCTAGATTCTAGTAAGTGCCTATAATACAGCAGTACATCGTGACCCACCTTATCGCTTGTAACTTTTGTCTTCTTCCTAGCTGCTTTGGGATGTATGCTGCAGCTCCTGTCCTCTTTTTCATTGTTGCTGTTTTTTCTTTTTATTAGTATTACTAAAGTTCCCTTCTTATTTTTTCTTTAAAAAAATCTTTTTCCCCTTTTACATAGACCTATTCTTTCTCTTCAATTTGAGTGATATAAATAAAGGACATTTCTAACCCTGTACGCTGTTTTTTTAGCTTACTGAAAAAGCATTAGCTTTGGCTTTTCTACAAATTGTACGGCAATATCTTCAACAACTTTTTCTCCCCAAAAAGTTTAGCCTTCTTAAAATGCTAGCGACTTCAGCTTGCAGCTTGAAGCATCCCTAGCAGGCAGGTCCTACCTCTAGTAACTACAAAATAGTGAAGGAATGTAATGATAATACCTTCCTTAAGCACCATGTGCTTCAAATATTTGAGAGTTGCTTCTTGTATTTAACTTATGATCAGCATGAGCATGTAACAAGCTGGGAGTGTATCTTTGCAGACATTCGTTTATGGTGATTTATACCGCTATGACGTCGACAAAAACGAATGGAAATTAATTTCAAGTCCCAATAGTCCACCCCCTCGTAGTGCACACCAAGCAGTTGCATGGAAAGACCATGTCTATATATTTGGTAAATGAGTTAGATTCATAGTTAACTCTACTTGTTTAAAAATTCTTCTTTCAAAGACTTTGAAAATGTTGATCTTTTCTGCAGGAGGTGAATTCACTTCTCCAAACCAGGAAAGGTTTCATCACTACAAGGCAAGATCTCTAGAGAAATTCTCTTATCAACTCTCTACCGCAGTTCAATAGCATTCTTTAGCATATTTCTTTACACTTCAAGATCTGATCTAAAATTAGAAAGATAATTTTTGTGATGACTTTGTTAGATTGTTTTATGTTGTGCATGTAGAAGTTTTGCTGTTCTATGGGAACAATGACTACACATGCAATATCTATTAGTTGATAGCAAACACTTTTCATATTTTCTGATATATCTTGTTACATTTGACTCTTCAATTCATGTACTCCAAGCACTGATATCAATAATTTTGGCTATGCATTGAACTTGGTACATACTGTTACCCCAAGGGATAGTTCAAAGTAATCTCCAGCAAAGTTTAACCAGAACCAGTAATGGAGCTGAAACCCAGTTAGGGAACTTGCTATAGTAGTAGTATAGAACCTAAGATGAGAAATTTTGTATAGGGGCTATAGTACTTGCATACATTTTGCTTTACATGGTAAACTGTAATTTATAAGGTCGCGTAAGGCTTCCTCAAGGGACTTGGCCTAATCTACGTTTTTTGTACCTAGTAAGGATGTTACTAAACAAAAATAACCATCACTAATATGACAGCTAACGATTTCACTGCTTTTGTAATGTATATCCACACCAATAGGAGACCAAAACTTCTTAGTTTCTTTACCCATTTATATCCTGAAATGATTAACTTGTAACGAATTAGGAAACACGAGTTTTGCTGCATGCTAAAAACTTTCATAAAGAAAATCTTAAAATCCAACTTAACAAGTTATGCATGCTGAATAATTTTTTTTTATTTAACAAAATTAAATGGGGTGACCCCAGTGGCGCACTGGTAGGAGCCCACTGGTGTGGGTTCGAATCCTGGCAAAACCAGGAGAGAAACGTCCTCCGCAAGTTAGCGGGTATGGACGCGTACATGTAACCTCCCAAAGCCCGAGTTCGGGAGCGCTTGCGCACTGGGTTCACCGTTTTTTAACGAAAATAAAGATATGGTTGTCTTGATAATGAATTCCAATTTCTTGTTTTTAACCAGTTTAATCACTACGACATAATATTTGCGTTTAAGATAAGTTGGATGTATGGTGGCTATCTTTTCTGATTCGGTTGCTAATATTTATGCTTATCTGTCTAAATACTCCTAGTATTGATCAGTCTGTATTTTAGTCTCTGGATTTCTGCATAACCTTTTTCTTTGTTTACATTCCATAGGATTTTTGGATTTTGGATTTGAAAACGAATCAGTGGGAACAAATACTCATAAAAGGTGGCCCAAGTGCACGCTCTGGTCACCGCATGGTAACTATTAATTTTCTTAATGCCGAGCAATTTTGTAATAGGATTACTGTATTCCACATTCACTTCATGATGATGCATATTTGAGGTCAAAGTCTCTGATAGAGAGCAAGGACGTGCAAGGATCTATTCGGCTGGTGCAATATTTTGTCATGTTTGATAGATGGAAGTACTTTGCTCAGCATGCCAGTAGTCCTAAATTTTCAATGCACTGTTCAATAGTGTGATCATATCAAGTAGGATAAGGCTATCTTTCTAATTAAAGTCCTAAAAAAAGGCAGAGAGAATCACACAAGAGATTGCAGGTTGATTAGAATGTAATACAGTTTGTTGAAGCTTAAGATACTCTTGTTAATAGTACACATTGTCTAGTATATCAAATGAGTCATTTATGTTATATAGAAAATTTGCCCTTCATCATTTGTGACTACAAAGTTGTTAAGCTTATAAAAATGAACCATAAGGTTATTGTTGACATCAAAACAATTAATGGCGTCATATCTTACTGCCATATGTTATTGCACATGCATGAATGGTCATACAAAAATGAAGACTAAGCTGCAAGTAGTCTTTTAGTGGAAATTTTTTACAAGCTATGTGAAATCTCAAAATTTGATCTCTGTACGGAAATGAGGATTTTTATTATTTCGTGTTTGAATCAACGGTTTTCTTTTTTAATTTACTTCCAGAGAAAATGAAAATTTTGCATAATGTCTAACTATGTTTCCCTATAGTTAATCCACGTGTTCAGGGACATCTTGTGCATATCAAAGCCTTTCTTTGTAGTACGCTAGTTTTCCTCCCCTATATTCTTCTCACTGAGATTCTAAAATTTCGATCAAAAGTGCTTTTTTTTTTAAAAATTTTTTCACTTGTATGAGATGGGAACTATATTGTGTCACAGGTATTATACAAGCACAAGATTATTGTTTTTGGCGGCTTCTACGACACCCTTAGAGAAGTAAGGTTGTTATCCCAATCATCTGTTTTGGGACCTAGAAGGGTCCCAGGCGAATTCTGTCAAAATATTTACAAAATGTTTCAGAAAGAAACATTTTCTATGTTATTGTAACTCCTTCAGTACACTGTTTTAGTCTTTCATGTTCTTACTGGATTTATATTGGTAACATCCATTAGTCTTCTTTATTTGTCCCTGTTCTGATCTTGTACTAGTGTCACTCTTATAATTGGTGAATGTATTCATTCATATTGCGAATTGTTATGCTGTTGGTTGATGAAATCCATTCTGATCTTGTATAGGGTTTCCCTTTATTGATTGAAATCCTTTCTGGCATTGTTATGCTGTTGGAAGTAGTTTATGCGGAGAACTTTGTCTACCCCTTTGTTTGGTTCCATGGAGTTCATATCTGTGTAGGCACTCTATGGTAGTCAACAGATTTTCTTTTGAAACTTTGAGGTTGCATTTATCACATAGGGTAATGCTACTGATGAGAATCTATGCCTGAGTAGGGTATGAAAATGCATCCCAGTGCAGATTCAAGGCATTTAGTCTTTTTTCATTCACTCCAAGGTCAATGATGCATTTTCCGGCCCAATTTCTGGCCCAAATTCGGGTCCCTAGCATTGTGTATCACATAATGCTTTAAGCTTCATTTTAAAAATTTAAATCATAACCTCCAATTGATTTCTTTGGTGTATGGGGTTGTTCATTCACTATAGAAGAGAATCGCATTTTGCATTTCTTGTTCTTAAGTATACGGTCAGTGATCATACGAAAGTGAGATATTTCTATAAAATTGACTTATTGTTGCATAATGTAACTGTATCAATGGTAAATAATGACATTAAAAAGTCATTCACATAGCTTTTTGTTGCAAGGTGTAGTTTAATGTTTAGTTTATGAATGTCTAATTCTTCAATTTCTGAAGGTTTATTTCACAACTGATTTGTTGTTATTTCAGGTACTATAATGATCTACATGTTTTTGATCTGGATACCTTCAAGGTGGATAATCTACTATGCTCAACTACATGCATTATATGTAAAGTTTGCTTGATCTTCATTTGTATTTCATGGAAGTCTTATGTCGCTATTTTGCAGTGGCAAGAAATAAAACCAAGGCCTGCGTGTATGTGGCCAAGCCCAAGGAGTGGTTTTCAACTTTTTGTTTTCCAAGATGAGGTAGTTTTGGGAATCCTATTATGGTACAACTCTGGATTTCAAATAGCGTACCTTATGGAAGTTACTACAATTTGTCATAAACATTGATGTTGTGTTATGCCTCCTGAGTCCTGATAAATGAATTTGATTTCTTTGTAGAACTGTGCAAAACTAGTGTTTTTAATGTTAGTCTTTGATGTGATCCTAATGCACTCCCAACATAATCCAGAATTTTGTTTAAAAAGAATCCTAGACAGTTATGAGAAAATTATTAGTAGAATGTAGAATATCATGTAGGTTGCAGGTAAGGCTTAAGCAGAAAACATCAGATAGGTTGCAAGTAAGGCTTAAGCAGAAAAATTCGATAGGTTGGCAAGTAGGCTTAAGCAGAAACATCAGAAGGATTAAACAAGAACATCAAAATTCATCTTGAATTGAAGCATGAACAAGGTATGCGACTTCTTAAGATCCATGCTGCGACAAAACAGTAGGTTTTCATTTGACAAAAATATTATCTTAATTTTTGTTTGTATCTTATGGTTGCTCTACAACATTCATGAAGTTAGGATTTAGCTTTAACCTCTGCATGTAGCCAATGTATTAGAGTGACTCAGTGAGTAACATCCGTCTCGAATATCCAAGAGGTTAGAGATTAATGCCTTGTAAATGCATAAACATAAGTACAAATTTTACTAAAACACAACACCTTCTATTGAAAACAAAAGAGCTAACTGAAGGGTCTACGCTACTCGCAGTATTTGCTATTTGCTAATGAATGCACCTAGTTTGCTTCAGTAATAGTACCTTTGCAGTCTTTCTGCTAGAATTACCTCAATATTAATGTCTTTATGGTGCTAATATCATTTGAAATGTGCAACTAAATGAGATACAAAAGTAAATTGAAATTTTTACCAATCATTAAAGAAACTTGGTTGGGTTCTTGAAATTGTGGCTTCTTGTTTTGTTGAGTACAGATGCAAGCTGCAAAGCTATTTAACATTTTCCATTATTACTTTCATTCATCTCTACATGCTCATAGGTATCCATGTGTGGGCAATATAAGAGATGTCTTAAAGAGTTACTTTCTTTAACTGACTGAATTAAGTTTCTTCTGTAGATATTTTTGTATGGTGGCTACTCCAAAGAAATTGCATCGGATAAAAATAGCTCAGAGAAGGGAATTGTACACTCTGATATGTGGTCCCTCGATCCACGGACTTGGGAATGGAACAAGGTAAGATTTTATTTTTTGTGTTTGTCTTGTCTTTTCTTTATGGCCTTCATTAATTGCTACCACTAGCTGTACATCATGATGCGGGGAAATGAGATGCTTTCCGTACTAACCTACTATGATTACTATGGAGCACCAGAATGTGATTTGTTTTACATTGGGGTTATTTTTCCAGCATAGTCTTTCATGGTATTGTCTAATATGTACCCTGTGTAACCACGCATCCTACTGTGTTATGAGAAGACCTTGATGCCATGGTTACCTAGGTGGCTGGTGTTCTTTACTGCTAACTAGTAGTCAACTTTCACTTGCTCGAGGTGTAAGATTTTAGTGGTTTGGTGCAGTATCCACAGTCAACTTTGGAGTTAGCTAATTCTAATCAGCCATAATATGGAAATTGAACTCCCTCCGCTCACTCGAATCTTCTAGTTTGAGTGATAGAAGAACAAACAGACATGCTTGTTGTTGTACGATATAGGATATAACAGGGAGGTCCTCTCTCACCTGTATATGTTGTGCATATATCTTATATAAGTCTGTTTGCTATAGTGTTGATAAATGTCAATTCCAGATTATCGAGGTAAACATAGCCTATAAATAATTTGTTTTGTATAAATAGGTCAAGAAAAGTGGGATGCCCCCTGGGCTTCGGGCTGGTTTCTCTATGGGTGTTCATAAGAAGCGAGCCGTGCTGTTTGGTGGGTGTGTTGATATGGAAGTTGAAGGTCAGTAGCTTTTCCTAGCTTGTGGCTTGACTTTTTAAGAAAGATCAACTAAGTTGTACAGCCGACAATTTTAGGCTATGCTCGATGCCATGTTTTTCTCTAATCTCTTTTGTCAACAAGCCGTAGTTGTATTATGAGGCACTTCATCCCCATTCGAAAGGGTGGTAATTCGAGTCTCAGCTCTGCATGTTGGAATGCATGAGCACCTATGGTGTTTTTTTCCTACCTCAGTATCTCTCTCCAGCGCTGGTGAGTGCCTAGTTGCTAATGTTAGTTGTTTCTCAAAAAAAGAAAGTCTCTCTTTCCCCATTCCCCACACCCCCCAAACCACCACCAACCCCCACCCCCCCCACCCCCCCCCCCCCCCCCCCCCCACCCACCCACCCCAAAAAAAAAAAGACTAATTGAAAGGAAAAGAAGAAGGTTTCATGTTGATGGTGGTTAAGGCTAATTGAAGTTAAGCATGCAACTCATATAACATGTTAGCTAACTATTGTGTCCAGTTGTCCTTGCAGATTGAAATGTTTCCTTATTTGTTGGGACTAGCGCTTGTTGCCTAGCCGAAATCTTAGCTGTTAACAACATTGACATTTTGCAGTTATGCGGTCTTGGAAGCAGTAACTGCATTTAATCCAAGTCCAGTACCTTTGATACCTGCTCCCCCCAAAAAGAAAAAAAAAAGACTTTTGTACAAAAAAGTAACAGGAAAAAGAAGAAGGTTTCATGTGATGGTGGTTAAGCTAATTGGAAGTATTAGTGTGCAACTCATATACATGTTAGCTAACTATGTTCCAGTCGTCCTTGCAGATGAAATGTTTCCTTATTTGTTGGGACTAGCGTTGCCTAGCCGAAATCTTAGCTGTTAACAACATTGACATTTTGCGGTTATGTCGTCTTGGAAGCAGTAACTGCATTTAATCCAAGTCCAGTACCTTTAAAACCGCTGCTTACGTGAGTCTGCGTATAGGTTCTGTAACTGTTTGATAATTTGTTAATGATTGGTTTGGTTATCTGGTTATGCATGAGATACTAAGATGTTCTATAACACATTAACAACAAAACTCTGTTGTATTCTTTCTTACGATAAATTAAAGAAATGGGTTTGAGTGGACACGACGAATAGTTCTGATGCCTTTCTTGGATTAGTAGGTTATCATAAGTCAGCGTATTTGGAGCAGGTCCATGCATGACTTGAAATTTGGGCTTGTATAAGGCGTTAAACATTTTAATCTTACATGAGTCGATTTGATTGAGAGAACCCTTACAACATATTCTCCAGAAACCTTCAAAGTCAATGTTTTAGCATGGAACATCTAGTGATGCCGATTCGTTTTGCTAGGCGCTTACTTTTGCATGACCCAAGTGGGGTCTCCAGATTTGTAAAACACATTCATATAATCAATAATCAAGTGTGACGTTATTCATTTTCAGAAACATTTATATTCATACAGGTTTACAATTTCACTGTGATGGGTTGCCCTTATATTCCTTTTTATGTATTTTTCAGGTGACGTACTTATGAGTTTGTTTATGAACGAGATCTATGGCTTCCAGTTGGATAGTCGCCGTTGGTACATTTCCAAAGCTTAAGAAAATTGGATGTATTTTTAAATCTTTGAGTTATTACTATGGCATCTATGATTGTAGGAATAGTTGTGCATGCTTTAATTGAGGGTGTCTTATTTTGGTATATTTTGTTCCGTAACTTTGGGTAGGTTCAATACTGTAAAAAGTTTTCATGCTTTAATAGTTTAATAACTTTTTACTTTTTTCCCTTAATTCCTTAAAATGAGCTTTTGGCTTTGAATAATGGTGCTATTAGCTAGGTGCTCTTGTTTATTTTATCCTTGTTATTCTTCTTTTGTGTTCCTGAGTTTCTTCCGTAAAAAATTTGTAGGTATCCGTTGGAGTTGCGGAAGGATAAATTTACTAAAGCTAAGGTGCTTTCTTCGTTTCCTTTTAAATCACTGCCTTATATAGTTATAGTCATTTTATGCATGCGTCCCTATGCCATTGTCTTAGTGATGCATTTATTTGAAAACACATGTTGCATTTAATGTTTCTATGGGCTTGGGGTTAGTTTTTTCATTCTCAAGTCTTACTGAGTTGTCAAGGGGGTGAAGAAAGATAAGTGTATGAATTTTTTTTTTCCATGGCTTAGTGGAGTTATCGACAACAAAAACATAGACTTTTGGCACTACATGGATCCATGTACGTAAATGTGTTCTATTTAGAGCCATCTCTTCATAGGCTTAGCTGTTTTATGCATAAGAAAGATCCAGCCTATCCTAAAAAATCTGATGAATTAGATAAGCATAGTTTCAAATAAAGTTTTTTTTTTTTTTTTTTTTTTTTTGTAAGCAAGCAATTGTATTGATCTAAAACAAATATAATTACAAGAAAATGTATGTAAAAATAAACCTATTACAGCAAAAGTTTCAAATAAAGTTCATAAATGACAAGTCGACAAAAGCTTGAAATGATTCCTTGCCACATTACTGCAATGGAGTGGACTTCTCAAACTTGCCATAGTTTTCTCCCTAAAACGAACCTCTCAAACTTGCCGATGTTAAAAGACTAATCTTAAAAGAGATTCTCATCCTCAATTTTCCAAATGTAAAAGGACATCCTCATCCTCAAGTTCGTCTCTGCAGACTAATCTTAAAAGAATTAGCAGCAAAACTTGAAGCTCCCTCCTATCCAGTTTAAATATTGTTTCCTTTTTTTTGGGGTCAGAAAGTTTGGTTTCTTTTTAAAACTAAAATATGTGCGTTTTTTGTGTTTAGATTTAGACATGTCGTTGCTGATGTTGTAATAGTTTTTCTTTTGAACCTCTCGCTTAGTGTTCCTAGTACACAAAATTTGGGATTGGAAAGTCATTTTGTCTTTTGTTGAGCTGGCTATCTTAATAATAATTCTCTTTTGGCTTATTATGTGCTTTGCTTTATGATTGAGCTGGGAATGACTTCTAGCAAACTTCAAGCATAGACTGAATTTAAAAACTGAACAATTCCCTCTTTTATAAAGTAAACAACCTTGTAACTGTGGTTAGCTAAGCACAGGTCTATAATTTAAAAAGCACATTTAATTTTAATCATTTTTGTGTTTATCTGTCTTTATTGGGTATTTTTATTGCAAAAGTTGAACTTTGCTTTCAAGAATCTTAAATAAGCACTTTTCTTGTTGCTTGTCAAATATCATATGTTGACTTAAACCAAGACATTTTGTAAGTTTATATATTCATGTCTCTGTCTTAAACATTCATATTACGATAAGGAGAAGTTAAGCTTTCCATGGCTGACTCACGTGTAATGTCTGTTCTTTTCTACAGTCAAAAGCCTCCAAGAAATCCGATAATTCAAAGGATGTTGATTTTTCATATAAGGACACAGTAGATGACATAAACATGTCTGAGGAAAACGATGAAGATGAGGATATAGAGGGTAGCGAAGAAGCAGCTAGTGGAGAATACAATGTGCAATTAGTTTCAAATACTATGACGAAGAGCCTTAGTCTAGGGAAAGGGGCTTCATCAAAGATTTCTGACATGCATGTGCACGGGTCAATGATTAATCCTGATCGTCAAGCTTCATATATGGAGGTTGTAGTGCGTAACTACTGATGCTTTGCTTTAAATTTTTTCTTGCTTCTTAGTCGGAGTTTGTCTTTTAATGGTGGATAATCAGGCAGTAAAGCCGTGTGGACGTATTAATGCTTGCATGGCCATTGCAAGAGACACACTGTACCTTTATGGAGGTGTGATGGAAGTCAGAGATCAAGAAATAACACTTGACGATCTCTATTCACTTAATCTCAGCAAACTGGATGAGTGGAAGTGCTTAATTCCGGTTTGTGAAATTTTAACTCTTATTGTTCTTGTCCAAGTGTGTGATTTCTTTTCGTTATTATGTTATAAGAATCGCTACTGTTCCATCTGCTTAGGCTTTCTATTAATGATTCCTTAAATTTATGTCTGTTAATGGCCAAAATACTGAGATTTTTTTCTCGTCCTTTCTTATTAAAACTAAACAGCGAGTCAGCGACCTTTGAAGTATTTCATTATTATTGGTTACTTGTTCCATCATGAGCATCTCTATAAAATAAGATTTTAGCTGTGGAATTGATGTCAGTTACTTGCAGCATGTACGTTAAGTCGAAGCTAAATCGCAAGTAACTATGTAAAAAATTTCTTCTCTAAAATAAGAATGTTGTGAGTTTCTTGAGTTTGTTTTTACGGCCAAAAGTTATATCCCATTGCAGCTAAGTTACTGACAATGTTTTCATGTTCCTATCCAACCAGGCATCTGAATCTGAATGGGTGGAGGTCTCTGAGGAAGAGGAGGATGAAACAGACGATGATGGAAGCGATAGTGAAGGTCATAGTGATGATATAGAGGATGACGATGATGACACGGAGGTAACTTCTACCAGAGTCATACATGTGAACTCTCTGAACCACACACCGTTGTCTGCTATAAAACCATAAAGGCCCCTGTTCCTTGTTTCGCAACTATGATAATGCGTATTTAATTAAAAAAAAGAACGTAAAAGCTAATCTTCAGGCTTTTATAAAGGGCAAATTACAGCTAGGTCCCTCTTTCGGAATTCCACTCACTTGGATCCACTACTAAAATTTATTTCAATTTGGTCCCTACGACACCTTATTTGAATCTGCGACATCTGCACCACTTTAATTTTTTATGCGTCTGCCCCTAAAACAGAGTGTTTGGGACGCCTCTTTCAATCTTGGAGCACCTTGCTTTCAATCTGCAACACCTTAACACTCTGATTTCAAACTGCAACATCTGGATTTCGTTGCGGAATACTCTGACCAGTAGTGACCTAAAACAGGGTGTTTGTGACACCTTTTTCAATCTTGGAGCACCTTGCTTTCAATCTGCAACGCCTTAACACTCTGATTTCAAACTGCAACACCTGGATTTCATCCCAGAACATCTGACCAGGAGTGACCTAAATAATGTTTCAAGTAAATGGACCTAGGTGACAAAATTTCCTAAAAGCAAACTTAATGAAATTCACCCTTGTTTAAATCTTTCCTCCTCGCATCTTTGTGTTCTTTCACATAGGTATCTACGTTTCTTTCTTTCATATTGCTATTGTATATGTCTCGTGCATTTGTTGTAGTGTATCACTGCTTCCTTTGCATCATATTTGAACCTATCCGTTGTTAACTTGTAGCACCTTCTAAAGTAAATTGGTAATGGATATATTAAGCTTTCTACAATGGTCAAACATGTTATAGGAGGCAGAAAGTCATTATTGTTAATCTGTCGTCTGTAAGTTGGGTTAATTTTGAAGGTCTTAGTTCTTCCTTTGATTAATGAATCTTGGTCCTTTGCAATTAAAGTTCTAGTATTTTGGGTAAAGGTCCCGTCTTAGTGTCTGTGCTTTTACACCTACTCGGAAAAAGCTTTCCTCTCGTTCTTGCCTGTGCTTTTGTAAGCTTGCTTAGATGTCTTTTGTTGTGGTTCATTTGTTGTTTATGATTTCACATATCCACCTTGTAGTTCAGGAAAGATACAGAATTGGTTCAATTGAAATTATGTCATGTAAATTGTGAGCAGGCTTGTTGTACTATTTGATTATCATCTTTGTTTTCAAAATTAATCTTTTTAAAATGATAATCCATTGAAAGACCTACTTTTGAGTTTTGACGTACTTTCGTTTTATAATTTTGCATGATGATTCAAAGTCTGAGAATGATGGTGAAAGGACAATGGATGTAAAAAACGCCGTTTCTCTAATAAAGGGCGAGAAAAAGAATATGCGCAGGAAAGAGAAACGGGCAAGAATAGAGCATATACGGATAACACTTGGTCTCTCAGATTCACAGAGGACTCCAACGGTAAGTATTCTTTTGCTCAAGTAAAGCTGATAAAAAATAACAGTTAATTTAGTTTATTCCTAACTAGTAGCTATGCGTAATTTATAAAGTTGTTTATGTAACTTTATCATTTAGCTACCCCTATTAGCTCTTTGACTCTTGCTTTACTAATGAACTCCTGTAGGCCAAGCTTAAATTACTTCGCATATTGCATATGAATCTACAAAGCAAACTGAAATACTTATTATTCGTAGCTTTTGTGACATTTTAAAACTAATAGTGCTTTACGGCTAGAAAATCCTGATCCAATAGCAACCGAAAGCTTAAATTAAAAGATGTGGTCTTTTAAACCAAGGGAAGTTGGGATGCATTTTTGGGCTATTTTAAGTTCAAGCTATTGGGTCATCTAGCCTTTCTTTTTTTTCTTTTTCTTTTTTTTTTTTTTTTTTGGGTTATAATAGAACCTTCACATGAGTGAGGTGCTCATACCTCCTAATCCCTTCTTTCTGCTTCTTCATTTTTCTGCAGCCTGGTGAATCATTGAGGGACTTTTACAAAAGAACAAATTCATATTGGCAATTGGCTGCATACGAACATACACAGCATACTGGGAAGGTATAAAAGTTTATGGATGTTAAAAACTTAACGGTTGGACACTGTTATCATGTTTAAGACATCACTCTAGCCTGTCATATTATGCTATTGTCATGTTTAAAAATGCTAGAGCTCCCGAAAATTCTCCCAATTTTTTCCTGCATGAAACGGGTCTTGTTCTCAGACGTGAAGTATGTGAGGCTCAAAAGTGAACTTGATTATTTTGGTGCAATTTTCGAAGAGTTTCTGGGTGCTCTCGCTTTACGTATTCAAAATTTAACCAAATATGTGCAGATTGGGAGGTCTCAAAATGCTAATATATGTGGTGGTGATAGATCTTTTTTTTTTTTTTTTTTTTTTTTTGACTATGTTATATCCTCATTTCTTAAGCTTTTATGTATATATCCAGAAATATATGGCTATATACCAAATTTTTAGTAAAAATGTTCAGGAACTCCGCAAAGATGGATTCGATCTTGCTGAGGCCAGATTCAAGGAGCTCAAGCCTTTGCTTGATGAGGTGAGTACATCCCCATTGTTTTGTGGAATTAAACTGTTGGCGGAGATAATATTGCACTTAATAATAACATCATTTCTTTGTACAGTTGGCTGTTTTGGAGGCAGAACAGAAGGCGGAAGAGGAAGAAGCCGGCGAAACTAGTTCGAGAAAGAAGACTGACAAGAAGAAGCAATCGAATTCGCGTAGATAGGATCAAATTTGAATATTTTCTTCTAATAATTTTATGAATTAATGAGTGTAATTGGTGTTGTGTCTGATTAATAGGAACCATATAAATTATGATTGCCGAGTTCAGATGATGTATAATAGGATTATTCATTGATCTTCAATCCTTTTTAACAATGAATTTCATCTTTTAAAAAAAAAAAACAATTGTAGTTATGGCTTTTTTCATTGTAACAAGTAATTAGATTTTATGATTTCGTAGGAAGTGAAATGAAAATGTTTGCACCATCCTTTTTAACAATGATTTTAGATTTTATGATTTTATCACCTTATAAAATGACACCGTTCATTTTTGCACCATCTTTAGATTTGTGAAGTGCATGCCTCTCACCGTAGACCACCGGTCGAACTCTTAAGGCTATGTTTGGAAAGGAATGATGGAATAAAATGGAATGGGATGAAAAAGAAAGAAATATAAGAGGAAAATATGGAAGGAAAGAAAAGAAAGAAATATTTTTGTTTGGATTAGAGGAAGGAATGAATTGAAGGAAAATGTGATATATAAACCATTTTTTAATGTTAAATTACTAATACATCCTTGTTATATTTAGTTTTAAAATAAGAATAAGGTTAAAGAGTAATTTTATTTTTTTTCTAGTTGGAGAGAATTGGAGGAAAATTAATGAATCTCGAAATTAATGAATCCTCGTTACAATAGCACTATTGCATCACCCTTATAGTACTAAATCTAGACAATCTATAAAGCACTAAATTGGCGGTCTTTGTAGCTATATATTTCCAAATAAAACCGCATTGCCATAGCATAATAAATTTACCGAGCATCTATTTTTATATACCGACACAATCTCATTAATGTATTAGGGCACTAGTTGGCGACATACAAGATTTGAAACCATATAGTGAGAAAACTATCTGCGCCAATATTAGACAATCCATCTGGTAGCAAGAGTAGTAGAAAATTAAAATGATAAGGCTGTGTACTCCAGCTAGGTCCAAGCGTCGGCATTTGTAATTTTAGAGTTAATTCAAGAGAATATTCATGGACTATATCAGTGAAATAAAAAGATGGTGATAGTACATTTTCAGACGTATTGTACCGTACAAACGGATGACGGTGACATTTATCTTAGCAAGTTAACACAATTGTTTGAAAACATGTGATTTAGTAACGATGATTATAGTATATTTTCAGCGACGGATTTCTTCAGCCTTTGCACTGAACTTGTTAGGTTCCAATATCTATCCCACATCATACGAAAAAAATAAAAAAGATGCCATCCTTGGCACATATTATATATGTTGCCAAAAATAATTTAAATTCAAATTCTCGCCCACTAGATATTGCTACAACTTATAACTTTCTATTTGTTAATACAATCAACTTAAAATAGGAAAACAGTGTTCAATACCAAAAACATGTTTCCAATCTGGTTCCGACTGAGATAGAAATCTATCTACACACACTTTTAAATTTAATTACATTGTTACCATTCTCTGACTCGGACAGATTCAGCCTTTCAGAACAATTATATCGGATTGAAATTGAAATATAGTCGTTGTGCGGTTTTTAAAACCAATTTAAAAACGCAAAAGCGCGACTTTAAGAGAGCGCTAAAAAGGTGGCACCTTTTTCTCTAGGCTTTTGCAGGGATCGCAAGCACTGCGACTATTTTCCTTTTCAGAGTTTATAAATTCAAAATTCAAATTTGTTTAGTGAAATTAAAGAGAGAAGGAATAATCTTACGATGTTTGAGATGGAAGATTGGGAGTCTTCAATCAGACAAGACAGAGAGGTCAGTGAGGAACTAAAATTTTCTTTTCCATTTTTTTTTTGTCTTTTACAATTTTCAAATTGTTTCGATAAATGTAGTTCCTCTTCTTTTACTAATTTTCTAATAATCTTGTGAGGATAGATAGAGATCTAAATGGACATTGTTTTTGTTATTTAATCGTTTTTTAAAGATTTTTGTTGTTCTAATTTGCGCCGGTACTTAGACTAGAAGTTAGCCTAAAGTTTTAATTTTTTGGCGGAAGTTCAGCCGGGGCTACTTCGTTGCCAAAACATTTCGGTTTTATTAATAGTTTTTGTTATTTTTTGTTTATAAATATTTAACTTTTGGTAATTATCTTTTTTTTTGTTTATTTTAGTACTTATCTTGTTTTTTAGTTCATCTTTTAATTAGATTAATGGTGTGTGATTCGATTAAAGAAAATAGTTGCCATGAAGCAGTGATACTTGTATTTTTATTATTTATTTATTTATGCTTTTGCTTTACATTTTGCATCTCTTTCTCATTTTCATAGAAAATAGTGGTTATATAAACTACACATTAATTATTGACATTTGCTGCTTTGTTACCAAGATAGGATATGATGTTAATGTTAAGATGGTTCTCATTTTGGTCCTGGTAATCATGTTTATTTCAATATAAAATGAGGGATAATTTTCTAAAATGCCGGAAATTAGTTTGATGTCAGTGTTAATCATAGGTCTCTTTTGTTAGATTTGTCTCTGCATCTTTTTAGATATATAATTCATGATTATTCCTAATTTATTCAAACAAATTCCAGCGAAATCATGTTTTAATCTGAGCCAATAGAAAATTTGATGCAAAAGGTTGCATTTTTTTGGGATTTTTCTTCTTTCTTTCATTTTTTTTTCAGTTTGATGTCAGGTATGGTTCAACAGCTCTTGGTAGATTTTATCCTAATAATTTTAGTTTCAGTATCTTTTCAGCTTAATTCCAAGTTTATTCAGAATATATCCAAGAAAAATTTGATAGAAATGTGTTCACATGATCTGATGTCAACTGTTGTAGGTTAGTTTGATGTCAGCATTAAGATCATCAGTCTCCTTTGGTAGATTTGTGTCTGAATCACTGGACTGGGGCAAATGGTCATCATTCCACCACAATAGATACTTGGAGGATGCCGAAAAATACTCGGTTCGAGGCTCAGTAGCGCAAAAAAAAGCCTACTTTGAAGCTCACTACAAGAAGAAGCTCGCCAAACAACCCGAAGATCAAGCCGATTCAAATTGTCATGACAAAGAAAACCGTAGTAGCAGCGACGGAGGCGACGGACAAATCGAAATGAACTCCCCAGTTCAAGAATCAAGCGCGAATGTGATTTCAAATTTAGACGATGAGATGAACAATCGCAACACGTGCTTGGATGAACAAAATTGGTCGTGGGATGGAGAAAATCTAAGAATGAACTCTCCGGTTCTTTCTCGATCTGAATTCAGTCCACCTCGAGTAGTTCATGATATCGAAAATGGAGAAACAGTTGTTGAAGAAGATGCTGGTAAATTAAAATTATCAGATGAACCCCCATTGAAGGTACGGAAATTGGCATATATTACTTCATTTTAGTAGCATATTTTATTTTGATCCATGATTTGTTTTTTAATATTATCAGGAAATTCCGGCAAACAACAAAAACGATATTGAAAATGTTAAAAAGAAAGCGATAGAAACAACATTCAAATCAACTACGCAATATATGAAAGAAAATAAGTCACCTTCAATACATAAAATTTCGGGAGACAAGAAGAAATTTGTACTACGGTCAGTTCGTATGTCGAATGATTATAATCAGCCTCAAAATCGCGTGATCTCTCCTTCATTATCCAAGACATCATCAGTACTTGAGAAAGTTAAGGCTTTTACCAATTTATCAAGGGCTTCGCAAGAATGCTCTCGTCCAGTTAGAAAACCGAGCTCAAATGCGGCCAGAGATTGCAGTCATAAGCTTAAAACCCCGGTATCAACCGCTTCGAAAGTGCACCCGTATTCGATCCGATCATCTGCAAAGGTAAGTTACTTAGAATCCATTAATTAGCAAAATTTCATGTAATATGGTTTTCTGTTTAGTTGATGAACTGAATTTCTGTGAGTCCAGGGTTCTTTTAGTGGAGAAAAGAAGATTGCTTTTGAAGCTGCTCCTCAAAATAGTAGCAGGTGTGTTATTAAATTTAAAAAAAATAAATTAAAAACTATTCACACTGCTTACGACTAAATTTTAAAAAAATAAAATAAAAAATATGCGGTCGATGTGTATCAGAACTAAAACAACAAGAAATAGGATCGTTGCAGTACAAAGAGATGAAGAAACAAAGTTACTAAACGCCGAGTAAGTAATATACTCTTTTAGTGTTCATTCATGTTGTTTCTTGCAGTTGCTTCGTGAATATTTGATGCAAAATGAGATTTTTAGATGCATTTTGAGATTTATTCCTATTGCAGCTCACAATCGATAGCTTCGAGAAAAAATACAGAAATAATGCAGCATGTTTCGTCTTCACTGAGCGTTTTGGTTGATGAGCAAGGAGAAAAAACAAAACAGGTAAGCTCTTGCATTGCCTTCTCTCTCTTTTTTATTTTTTTATTTTTTATTTTTTATTTTCTCTTTTCTTCTCTTTTTTTTATTTTTATTTTAAAAAAAAAAAACATCTCGAGATGTGAACATACAGTAAAAGATATCAAGATCGGTTCAGTTAGTGACCAAAGTTATGTTTTTTATTTATTTATTTATTGGTCCATTTTGTGCAGTTGTGCGGAGGCAAGGATAGTATGGTTGCTAAAATGGCTAAAAGGCTGCAGATTCAAGCAAAAGAACAGGTATTCTTTTACTATTTTGCTTATTTTAAGTAGGATGTCAACAGGGCGAATGGACGGAGGATTATTCTTCGTTTTGGATTATGTACTTAATTTTTAATTTAGTTTTCAGGAACTGATATGGTCAAATAAAAAAAATAAAGGGCTGATATGAAAAAAGTTCTTATAAAAATGAAAAATAGTTCTCAGCACAGACGTCTGCACGAAAGAGATCACATACATGATTCCTTTAGGGGGCTGTCCGTAATTTTTTTCGCGCGGACGTCCGTGCTCTCAACCAGTCCCCTGTAGGAATTCCTTTAGGGGCTGTCTATAAAAAGTCCCCTTGTTTTAATTACCACATTTTACCGGCTTGATTAGCAATTAAACTAGCAATTTTTTATTAATAATATAAAATATTAAAATATAATTTTTAATAAAAAAATTAAAATAATTCTTTTTTTGGTCCAGATCAAAAAATTTTGTTTTTAATTATTTTTATTAAAAATATTTTAATATTTTATATTATTGGTTAAATGTTGCTAGTTTAACTGATAATCAATTAACCAGTTAAGTTGGCAAAATATGGTAATATTAGATGAGAAATTGAAAAATTTGAGGGAGAGGTCAGGGGAGAAAAAAAAAAAGAGAAAAATATGAGAAATTGTTAGAGGTGTTCAAAATCGGATTAGGTCCGGGTCTGATAGAACCCGAAACTAACCCGAACCCCCCTACGGTCTGAGTACCTAGACGGACCCAACCCGACCCGAGTTGATTCAGATTTGATCCGATTCGGATTGAATTTAGCGGGTCTGGTCGAATCTGTTGTTTATTTGACCCATTAAACTTATTAAATTTTAGAGTTCTAAAACACCTATTTGTAAAGCATGTTTTGAAAAATTTGTCAATATAAAAATTATAAATCTTATCAAAATATATAAGTTTTATGTTGGAAGTTCAAAAAATGCTCATAACATTTGTATTCATTTTTTGTCTCACGAGTTAGATATATATAAAATATATCGGGTCCTGGTCTCAGCAACTTAGGTCGTGACCCAACCTCGAATCTAACATTTTAACCCGATCTAATTCTTGGACCTGATAGATCTGACCCAAACCTTTGGATCGGTTCGGGTATTTGGATCAGATTATTTTTTGAACATCTCTAAAAATAGAGTTGGGGCTGACTAGAAGGGTGCTGTGCTCGGATTATATCCGAGCGCGTTTGTTAAACTACCAATCTTATACCACAAGGATAATGCATATTCTCGCACTGCTCCGTTAGAACCGGATCACCAATTAAATTAACGATTCGATCTAATTCTATAAAAAATATCAAAATATCTTTTTTAATTAAAAATAAAAAATTTCTCACACATCATGGGCATGAACGTAAGAATTTAAGAGGATATGATGAGCAAAGTAGCTCTAAATTTGAACTCTAAAGAAGTATCTAATAATATGAGGTGGGAATTGTCTCCTTCATATGACAGCCATCTCAATTTAGTGATTTTTTTTTTTTAGTTTTCTAGTTAGAGATACCTAGCATTTCCCGATAAAAATTCTCGTTTATTAATTTTATTTTATTTTTAAATTGGTTGAATCAGGCTCCATTAAAAACACCAAGATCTCCAGTGCTTGCAAGGAAAAACAACAAAGAAACAACCTTTCCGAGCTGCTCTGTATCATCCAAACATTGTGGTGTTAAATTTAGTGGAAGACCAAACAGCTCGCCAATTCCTGCAGTTTGGAAATAACAGATCGTATCATCTTCTCCAATAAGATCTAATATTTTTAATTATTATCTGGGTGTTATTAATAACCTATTTGTTTTCTTCTTTACACGGATACAAGCTTTCTGATCGAAGAAATGCCATTCATCAAGAACCCTGAAAGTTCGAATATAATTTGACATATGCATCGTGTATCGGGATACATAGCAGATGATTCTAATTATATCAAAATTTCTAACGGTCCGGATGAATAGCAGTGCTCTTTTTATAAACACCGCGTGTTACAGCTTGTATGAAAACGAACACTTGTTCGATGAAATTTTGAGTTCCATTTTTTCTAGCTGATGTTTTCTTTAGCTTTCTTGCATTTGCTACGTAAAAGTAGATATGCATTTGTTTTCCAGGGGGTGTTGTGTGCATGTACTATGCTGGAAGTGTGGAAGTGGAGGTTCAAGAATGCGAAGAAATGGACATTTAAGGAAGTGAAACAGTTCGATATTTGTTTGCTTGGTTATAAGGGAGTTCATGTTAGCTGGTGCTTAAGAAGTTCTAAAACACACACGTATAATCAATTGTTTAGAAAATATTTTGAATACCCAAAGCCGAAAAAAAAAAAGAATAGTTTTACGAGGCTGAAGCACACACCGATCGGCGATCAGTAGAGAGAGACTGCGAGGCTGAAGCCAATTTATCTATGGAACAAAACTAGAGCTCCCAAAAATTTCTTGCAATAAACCAAGCTCGCTTCTGAACATTGTATAGCTCACTTGGGAGAATTTTTGGGAGCTCTGGCATTTTCTTTTCCCTACAAGAACAAATTAACTCCAGCACGGATTGACACAGCACATCACCATATTCTTCAAATAAGATATTCGGAATCAGTTAGTTCTCGTTAGTCCAGATCTCCCTTCTTCTATACTTTCCTGATGTTCCATATTTACAGCAACAACATCATCACTTACCATCTTTGAATGTTCTGAGCAGGTGAAGAACGACGGTAAGAATAATAACAATGTAATAATGTGATGTTACTGCAACTATATTTATATATAAAAGAAATAATGACAATGCTAGAAAGTGTGATAATTAAACACCCGTTGCTTCTTGGGGTCCATCAGACGGTGTCAGCAACGGGGTGATGTGTTCTTCGTCGGTTTTCGTGTTACCTTCTTGCTTACTGGCAGGGTAGAGTACATAGTGCTGGATGATGAATATAAAATCGAAGAACACTACTTCCTGCAAAACATTAAAAGAAAATCGTAAAAATCGATTAGAAGAGTAACGCTAGAGCTCCAAAATTTCTCCGGAAACGAATTTTGTTGTTCGCTTTTGAGCAGCCAAAGTTAAATTTACGCAGAATAGCATCACAAATTTTCGGAAAAATTCCGGAAGAAGTTTGAGAGCTCTACCAAAGTAAGAGAAACATTTTCTTTTTGAAATTATCGTGGAAAAGTTTTGGCCATAAACGGCCCCACTATTGTATGACCGTTGTAACAGTTAAACTCACGGGTCGCACCGACTCGTATTCCACCAACCGAGGAGTCCCAACCTCTTTATTTGGACAAGTCCGAAAATCCGTGTTACCCTCATGAGGTGCAAAGATGATAAATCTTACATATCCTTATGAGTGACACTTGCGAGATTCGAACTTGAGATCTCCACTTCATAAGGTGGAGCCCCATCATCCGTCCTAAGAACTTTGGACAGGAATGAACTGGGGACCTTTTATATGAGAGACATATATCAATGCTTTGCATCTTTAATTTTAATTTCTTTTAAGGAAAGAGTCTGTTCTAGTGGTCATATGGAAGTAAAATGTAATTTTGAACTAATACATACCAAAGAGAGCAGTGTCTTGCCCAAGTTCCCGTAAAAGTTCACCCATGTACCTGAAGGGTGGAGAAAATTGTTATTTCAATCTGCTTCGTACATTATAAATTGGAACGTAGCGATTCTAGAGCTCCCAATAATCGGCTCAATTTCTTTTGAACAACAGAAAGTTCAGTCATGCATTATACAAACAAAAATTTAGGAGAAATATTGGGAGCTTTAGCAATAGTTACTGAAAGTCAATATAAGTTGGAAAGGAGTAAGCTATAGCTCCAAAGCCTCTCCCTAACTCAACTAAGTTAACATTTGAACAACACGATGTTCACTTCATGCAAGAAATAGAAAATATTTGGAAATTTGATATGGTACAGTACGCACAAGCACACCAAAGTAATACCTGGGGTTTTTTTTAAAAAAAATTTCAATATAAGAGTTGTAGATTTGATATCTAAAATTTTGGTGTTTAAACCTGCTAAGACTTTGTAGCCTCAAATCTATTTAGAAATATTTTTTGGCAAAACTTTGAACACCAAAATTGTAGATCTCATCAAATCTACAACCTTTATGTTGAAAGTTTTTTCAAAAAAATAGCTCCACATAATACTTTGGTACGCTCGTGCATATTGTACCGGATCAGAACTCAAATATTTAGGAAAAGCTTTGTGGAAATCTTTTTACTAAAAGATGTTATGAATTGGAAGTGAGTAATGCCAGAGCTCCCAAAAAAGTTCTTCCAAACTCAATCAAGTTCACCTTTAAAATAACATCAGAAAGTTCTCGTTTTCTGTTGCACAATGTTCAATTCATGCAGGATAGCATCAAAACTTGGCAAAAATTCAAAGCTCTGGCATTTTTGTTGGAAAAATACAAAGTTGATTTTGTATTAATATGTAACTCACCCTGGTCTATGGACTGTACAGCCATCTGACCGAAGTTCAAAACTCCTCCTGTTAAATCAAGAAGAATGTTGCCGATGCTCCATCCAACAGTACTCTTTCGGCTAAAGTTCATGATCACCTGGAAGAAAAAGTGAGCTAAGGTCGATAAAATAAGAAGTGAATAAATTAATTTGCCATGAATTAGTTATTGGTAAAAGAGCAAAGAAAGAGTTGGCTTTTCCGTAACATAACGGTCTGTAAACTCCTAAACTTGACTTTTTTATGATGAACTACTAAGTTATATTATACATTAAATACAAGTATTGTAGTTCAATATTTTCTTAAAATAAAGGTCAAAATGTAGGATTTTTATGACATCATATTTCCGTTAGGTTTTTCACATAAGACCGACTAGTTAGTGAGGATGTGCTAAAACACCCGCAAAGGGCATGAAAGCTAAAAAAAGCATATTGATTAGAATCATTGTAAGCACTGGATTCTGTTGAATAATAGCATTGCTTGATATTAAACACCATAGTTATACTCAAAATATGACTTGGTGTTATTGAAAAGTTTTTTGAAAAAGCATTATATTCCCTATGTCATTCCTGCAACTCTATACCTTAATCGTTTCCCTCAATTTCCGTCTGGTTTTTTAATACACCTTAGATTCTTCATTTCTGCCTCAGTTTATAGCATGAATACTGTAAACCACTGAATTAGGTTAACAAAGGAAACACATATCATTTACTACTTTCAATTAACATTGTAGTTTCCTCATACTTGTATGATGTATGGGATCTAACACATGAATATGACCACTTACTATCACTATGGACGATGAGGATATCCAAAGTGGTGAGAACTATAAAAGTTGCAACAGTATTCAACAGCCAAAAACATTCCAGGCGATTTAATCGTGATACTCATGGAAACCAATGAATATAATCGTTAAGATATTAGTTGCTTGATTTCCTACCAAATTACAGAATTTTCATATTAGTTAGAATTTCTACTACTACTTGAACTTTCCTTTTTTTATCTCTCTTGATTTATGAAACAGAGATCCATCAATGAGATGGACACGTCTATTCTTTCTAACATAATCCAATAGCTAGTCACAAAAATCATAGTTTTTCTTTCTTCACCACCCACCCTCTCCTCTCTCAATCCTCAGATCCAAAACCACCGCCACTGCTGCGGTTCTGTTCATCCAGTACTATTCACCGTGAACTGAAGCTGCTTCACTGTTTATCATGAAAAGTAACCACTATAGTTTTGTTGTTCATGGTGAACAGTGATGGTAATAGTACTATAAATACTGGCTCCCATGTCGTACATGAGTTCTATGACATTTACATGTATGATTGTATCTTTGTGATTGTCCCTAACTAGCTATTATCAGTCATGCTCGTAATTGCATGTGCCTCTATATCTATCGTCATATACGTACTTTCCTGTTTCTATGCCTGCTCCTCTGATCAAAAGGTGTAGACACCACGATCAAGCTCAATGGTGCAAGCTATAGTCTGTGGGCACAAGCATTTCCCATTGTTTATTGGTTCCTGAAGCGAGATGACTTACATTATTTCTGAGGTCCTGATAGTAATGATGATACTTTGTTGTCCTGCAGAAGGACGACTATAGCATGATGATGTGGCTCCTCAATTTATGAACTCTTTGACAAATTGTTTTCCTTGAAGCAAGAGAATTGTTCAAAGATTATTTTGCCTCTCAAAGGAATTTGGGATGAAATGTGCTTCTGTCAAATCTACATGAACTAAATGACAATCTCCATCAAGTTCGAGGATAGTCGCTTGTTGTGTGAGTGTACCACATCTCCCCAATGCTTATGTATATGCTCCTATGTGCATCTGGGCCTTAATACTACTAACGTTCCTACAATCGAGAATTCTACCTAACTGATGTGCATGGTCATGGTCGTGGCGGAGACGAGGACGTGATTCAGTGGTAGGATATGGTCAAATTTCTATTGGTAAAAGCTATGGCAAACTCTCTCATGCATTTCGGCAGTGTTCTCACTGAAGGGTGACTAATCATATCGCTGAGAAGTGTTGGGACAAGTTGGTGACTAACGAAGTATTTATGATTTGTAATGAGGATTATGAAAAGTGCATCAACGGCTACTCGTCGCATACTGCTATCCAAACAAGTAACTTTGTGTTTTGTGCTTCACATGATATAACTCATGGATAATATATTCAGGAGCAACTTCGCATATGACCGGTAAATGATCTAAGTTTTCGTTTACACCACCGTCTATATTGCTTATGGTACTACCTCTAATATTTTAGGGCAAGGTTGTTAAGATCCTTTGTCTCTTTCTCATATTCAAAAATTTTATGTTAGTCTTCTCTCAATTAGTCAAATTACAAAGTCATTAAATCGTTATGTTCACTGCTATTATGTTTTTCAGAATCTTCATACAAGGATGAAGATTGGTAGAAGACAAGAGTTTGGAGGCCTCTAGTATTTGGTTGAGAAGTTATGGCCTATTGAAGCTGGCGTTGATGCGACGATTGCATTTTTTGCGTCAGTGTGCTTTTACCAGCGATATTGTAGGTTAAGACATTATCTTTAAAAAATTAAAAATAATTTGGTCAAATTGTGTCTGCTTTAGAATGTGAGGCTTGCTTGGCAAGCATCACCCTACCGCTTTTAGGACTAGAATCAGCAAATGGAGCTTAAGTATGTTTAGCTTAATGCATTCTATTGTATGGAGGCTGTGTGGGCTTTCTACTGAGTCCGGTCATTGTTCTTCTTTTATCAATATCAATGAATATACTCGCACAACTTAATTACTTTTGCTTAAAGAAAGATATGAAGCTCTTCATATTTCTGAAAGTTTTTATGAATAAACAAAAACTCAGTTTTCTGCTTATATCAAATTCTTCGTACTGATTATGGCTTGGAATTCATGAAGGAATTTTTGACTTTTTGTAATTCCAATAGCATTATACATCAAACATCTTGCGCTCCTACCTCTCAATAACATGGTGTTACTAATAGGAAAATTAACATCTTCTTGATATTGCACGAACTATGATGTACCAAATAAATGTTCTACAATAATTTCGGGTGATGCAATCCTTACAACATGTTTTTTTTTATCAACCATGTGCCAGCTTCTGCGCTATGTGGAAAGGATTCTTATTGTTTAATTTTTGCGGACCAATATCTATTTCACCTTCCATCGTGTATTTTTTATTGTGAATGTTTTGCTTAAATTTTAGGTTCTAGTCATGATAAACTTTCTCCTAGGACTGTTAAATGCATCTTCTTGGTTACTATCGCACTTAAAAAGAGTATTGGTATTTTAACCCAGTATCTCTCAAGTTATTGCTAATGTGACATTTTTTTTTTAAATTACTCATTTTCTCAAATAACTAATCTTCTACTACCTTTAGGTCTATCCAAGTGTTGCTAGATCTAGTGCTGAGCTAAAATACCGAGCTATGGCTCACACTGCTTGTGACTTGTGAGATGATGTGGCTAAAATCTATTATGGCTGATTTTGGCATTACTTATTATAAGCCTATGACTATTTATTATGACAATCAACATGCCATATTAATTACAAGCAATCCCGTCTTTCATGAGAGGACATAAATTGAAGTAGAACGTCATTTTGTACATGTAGCTATTATGAGCAAGAAAATCTTACTTCCTACACTCGATCCAAGAATCAAATTGTTGAAGTGTTCACCAAACTTCTTAGTAGTAATTATTGTGCACTTGTGTAACAAGCTGGACATGGTAGCTCCAGTTTGAGGGGAAGTATGAAGATATTAGTTTCTTCATTCCCTACCAAATTCTAGAATTTTCATATCGTAAGATTTCTTACTATTACTTGTATTTTCTTTTTTTTATCACTCTTAATCTATAAAAGAGGCACATATTTACCAATGAATGAACAATTCTATCTTCTAAAATAATGATTATTAAATCTTGGGCCCAGCATAATAATATCTTCTACCAACTAAACATGCATGTCTCATGGTACTGCAGGCTTCATAGTTAGTCATTTCAATATCAAAAATACATTTACCACTACGATCTTAAATATGTACTTACAAACCAAATAGAAATACTATATGATTTGTTAGAGTGCAGTAGGACTGTAGTAGTCCTTAATCAGGTTTAGGAGTCATGTAGTGTATATGTGTTTATAACCACCCAGCCAATATAATTCTCCAATTGTTTGGCTCTGAATCATCAAATAGACAACAAAACAAGTGAGTAACAGGTCTTAAGAAGCACAAATTACCTGTGGAATGTACTTGATTGCTGTCATGACTACTTGTATGGTGCTGAAAATTCCAATTATGAAAAAGTTAAGTTATAAGTATAGAAAGAAACATACGACCTGCAAACATGAACATCTACACAGACTTCATCAAGCATGAGTTTCAACAAGATTCAAATCCAAATTACCGCATTAATTTACTCCCAGGAAAAAAAGAGTCTTACTTGAAAACGTTAATCAACCATAGCCATCGATGCTTTGGCCACGCAACAATAAGACACACTAAAGCGGAAACCCACACAGCAGAAGTAATTCCAAGGCAAGTTTTTGACACCTTCTGATTTCCCCTCTGTACATGCAACATCAAAAGAATGTAATGTTTAGCTTGTTCATTTTTTCCTGCCAAGAAAATTAGACTTAATAAAGGGGGTGAACTCACATCATATATTAGCACTTGAGATAATGTAATAGCCGTCAGTAACACAGCATGAGTTGAGAAAGCAACATCATTTGCAGCTACAGGGATCATCTGTCAAAACAATTTAAAACGAGTTTATCTTACCTACACATCATAATCACATAGTTCTGGATGATGAACTAGCAGCCAATTATCAAGGATCGGTTTTTAGGGGCAGTTATCCAGCCTTCACTGATTGCCCATACTCGTTCTCGTAATTCATTATACAAAATTATCTTGTTTGCAAAGTTTGTAAAGCAAGATGGAAAGCTAAACACTTGAAACAGAATATACTAAATTCATCACGTTTAATCCAATATACTCTCAAGATTGCTGAATAGAGGTAATGCATTTAGTGTGCAGAACGCAAAGATTTATAATATTTCCACTATTTATAATATTCAAAGGGAAGATGAACTAAATCCATCCTGCATACTAAAAGTAAAAGCAACTTTTTTATTGAGGATAGAAACTTGGTTCTCTTGTTGCAAGCTTTGATATAATTCTTTTTTTTAATTATCGCGGAGAAACTCCGCTAATATCGAGCCCATTTTATTGCATCCGTCGTAACAGATAAACCCATGCGTGGCACCAACCCATTGCAAGCTATGATATTGACATAGAAATATTTATATCATTAAGAATAATAGCAATAACATTGTTATGATATATCCAATTAGCATGGAGAATTTCAAGTGAATATATTGAGGCTGTACGCATAAAGAACTAGAATTTCTTAAAAACATCTAACTAGAACCAAAACAAAAACAGATAACTTTCTCTAGGTATAGCCAATCATCAACAACTCCAGAAACAAAGAATTAAAAAAAAAGTTAATGCAAAATTAGAAATTACACATTAATCTGAACAAATGGAAGATAAGAAAGATAGCGAGATCCAACCTCATCAAAGCCATACTGCTCATGGTATTGCCTCTGTATCACAGGGCTGAAGAACAGTGCCGCATTGTAGATAAGGTACGAAGAGTGCTTGGTTATATTCAGCACCAAGAAATCAAAGTTAAGCCCCACAACACTACACAATACCAATTGAAATACGATTACCTTCAGCAGTTAACAATTCACATCATAAACAGGACAGAATATATGATTTTTTTTGCCAGAAATAAAAAAGGAAAACAGTTATATATAGTTTTAAATTTCACCAAAAAATGAAATTTCAATTTCATAATTTTTTCTAATCAAATAACATAATGAAAACAAATCTTTAAAACATATTACCAAACTAACAAATCTAAATAGTGTCATAAACTGACAATAAAATTTATATATTCAAACAAAATAGATTTTCTTATTTAGCTATTGAGGCAAATCCAACCTAGCCTACCGTAATCCGGCTCACCGGTAAGAACGTGACACGTCACGGTTCCTGAACCGCGTCTGCATCAATCCATCAACCCATAGGTATACCTAGATTAATAAATAAATAAAATGATAAATATAAACCTTTTCCTTCTGAAGTTGAGGAGGACTTGGGGGTAGAAGCTGAAGGACCAGGAGAAGAAGGCGATCCAGCCAAGAACTTGGTACAACACTTCCAGAAACACTGAATGCCACGCCATTGCTTTTCAAGATTTTTTCAAATAGTTGTTGGGATTTAATTTGATCTTTGTTATGTTTTGGAATGGAATGAGGATTTTAGCTCGCAGGGAGAGTGGAAGAAGTAGAGGCCGGGGTTAGAAAATGACTAAATGATCCCTCTTGGCTTTGTTTTTGCACGATTGGTCCTTATAATAATAGAACTCCTAACACGCTCCTTCACTCTCTATCTGCTTACACCCATCTTCGTCCATATACCCCGCTAAACCCATGCATACATCTACGCAATTAGTAAAAGAAAGGAAGGCAGCATACATATATTGTTGATAATATAATTTTTTTCTTAAATTGAAGTCAATGAGATTCTTATTTCAAATAATGTCTACTTTTTCTCACCTCTTTATCCTAACAAATTTTGATATGGTACACTCACCTGTGCCGATATTTTTGAACATATCAATTACTGTATAATATTTATTTATGAAAAAAAAATAAATAAAAAAATTATAAATTTTAATGATATTTATAATTTTATTATTCAAAATTTTTTCAAATATTTTTAATTTTGATGACATTTTGAGAGGTAGGATAGAAATCGAACTCGAAAATCAAGATAAAAAAAATAAAACTAAAAATAAAAAGGATCCACCTAAGAAATTGGGAAATCATCCTATGCTGTTACAAAACTTGGATAGTACATGTTCATAAAAATAATGGAGGAGGGTCTGGTCATGCCAAATGATATATTGATAGACCTATTTAGAATCCAAAAGACGGAGGATGTTTTAGGAAATTGGTCGAGTTGCTGTCTTGGTGATGAATATGGTTGGAATCTGGGACCAAGTACGTTATCTGGCCAGATACGTCAGCTGATACTTCCGCAGCCGCAGGACTGGGAAATCAGATTCTAAAATTTAGGAAACTTCTATAATTACTTTGCTATTATATTTTAAAAAATTTTAAAATTATCTATCAAATAAAATAGTGAATCCATAGATCGTTTTCATCCGGTGCGTGAAAAATTGTGCACCACATCTAAAATTGTGACTTCTTACAAACAAACTCGCATTTTTTAAGTTCTGTTTAAAATTTTAGAACATATTTATATGACTTTGATTTCTAAAATTATATATATATATATATGTATATATATATATATAAAGTGTTTGCATTTTAAATCTAGTGCATGTTACAAAGCTGGTTCGGTGCTAGCCGGAATGTTAACTATTATATGATATAGGAGTTCACAGATAAGGGATTGGTCTAAGCATCGACTCGTGGATTTATGATGCGGTCAGATCGTGCTTTCTAGACGCGGGGATTGGTAGAATTTGGCCACCTTATTTCTAAAAAGAACTTAGGTGTATATCATATCATTTCAAATTATGTGAATATACACCATTCATTTAACTTTATTTTGAATTATCCAATGTGCAAGTAAAATATCGAAAAATGGATGATTTTTAAATATTTTTGAACTGGTATATCCGTCTTTCAAAAAGAAAAAATTAGAATATATATAAACGATATAAAAACTATGTAGATACTAAAATTCAAATAATTTAGACATAGTGTTCATACTATGCAGCTAAATGAACGACTCAATTATTTCAATACGTATACAAATATTCAAAATATGTACGATTAAAGAAAGTGTAGATCAATATTTAAGTATAGATTTTTCAGATTCAGCATATATTATATTATTTTGGAATTATACTATTTACACTATTTATTATTCATAACTATCATTGTGCAAGATATTATTATATAAAATTGATAATTTAGTGTGTTTTTTTAATACTTTTTGATCTATAGATGAATCTCTCTCTAAATGTGTTTGCGTGTGTGACGAAACTGATATATGACAAAACTTTTCTTAAAGAGTGGTTATAATATTCACCAACATTGCGTGGCTCAGTTGGTTAGCACATTTGGATTGAGCAATTATGGAGCCTCCAAAGCCAAACTAGAACGTTGAGGCCACAAAATGTTGAAGGAATAACACAATCGAGTTCTACGTAACAATGAACCACTACATCCTAACACATTTAGAAACAAATGGATGTCCCAACCCCATATGATCATTTACGGCTATAAAACATTGTAATGATCTCCGGGTTACGGTTTCATAAAGAGATCAAATTTTTGACGGCAGAAGAAAATTCATAACTCTTTTTATCAAGAGAAACGCTATTTTTGAAGGCCAATTTAATCACGAAGAAATAAGGACTAAAGTGGTATAGGAAATAAGTATTCTCATTTCTAAATATTTTGGAAAGAATTATTTTTTACTTTTTAAAGAAGTCACATAAAAAGTGGTTCTTGATTTTTTTTTTTTTTTTTTTTTCTTTTTTTTTTTTGGTCGAATTTTCAAGATATTTAATATAAAAAATAGTAAAAGATGGGTTCATTTGATATTGTCCAAATCAATTATAATTTTCTCCAGGGTCAGAAGAATCATTAAGAATATCATCTCTGAAACTGATTGACTCAATCTGCTTTGTACTTTGTTGTTAGAAGAAGAAATCCTCTGTTAAGGAATAATGTCAAATAAACCACTGCTTTTCAGAAGAACTCGTATAAATCAGTTATTGTCTTCTCAACTTTTCAAATAAGCCCATGGCCGTAAACTTAAAATGTTTAAGACAGTTAGTTTAGTATTCTATATGACTAGTTTAGTATTGTCAGAACTTGTAACGTAGTGTTCAGAGTGGACTAATCCCGTCAAACTATATTAGTGTTCAGCGAGCTATGTTACTACTAGCTATGTTAGTGTTTCAGAGAGCTAACTTTGATTTTTATTTGAAGGGTTAATTTAAGATACTTTTACAAGGTAGCGTTTCTTTGACAAAACCCCAAATCTTTAACTTGTCTACTATTGGCTAAGCTCCTTTGTTTTTTTTTTTTAAAACAATTTTTAGTTGCTATGTAAATTCCATAGAAGTCCATATATAATATAAAATATTTATTCAAGACCTTGTTTTGTCCGCAATAATCTTGCAGTATGTTGAATTTTTAGTCAAATTTAGAGAAATCAATTTGTTTTATTGTATAATGCTTGCCAACAATGAAATTGCTCCAAGTGTTTTCTTGTATTATGGAGGGGGAAACTCTCTATGTACCCTGTTTAATTTGCTAGAGAATAATGGAATATTTTGCTATAGAATATTTGGTCACAGTAATTTCATTTTTACATACAAACTTGATGCATTTTTCTTTACTTTTTTCAGCTTTTTTTAGTTGCCCTTTTTAGCGCTTTTCTTGGTTGTTTTTTTAATTTTTTACGCATTTTGGTGCGTAGTTCGTGCTCTCAATTTTCTTGGACGCGTGGTATAAAATCATGCTCTACGGCGACATGTACTGAATTGGATAACAAATCCATCTGAATCCTGCAGTTTGGCTGCACCAAAGAGATCATTCATGACTCAATAACCTTAAAGCACAACTTTGCAGGATAACATCAGATCCCCTTCTCAAATTTTTTATAATGGAAAAGATAAGGAAAAAAAAGGGGACAAGTAGAGACTTAACAGTCCGTCTCTGAATCTCACAAAATGAGAAACTAATATTAAGGAAGAGTTGTAGTTGGATCTAAAACGTTAAATTTTTATATATTTGGGTTTAAACTAAAATTTCAATTACAATTAAATTCAGCTATTTTTACCACTTCAAAATATTTTTTTAAAAATATTTTTTTTAAAAAAATTTTAACATAAAAATTATAATTTTAATAAGATCTACAACTTTCATATTTAAAATTTTTCCAAAAAATTCTTTATTTAATTATTTTGAGGTGTCAAAAACAGCAAAAATCCTTAAAAATCAAAATATTTATAAAATACGACCTGAACTTTGAAGCCTCAAACACACCTATTTAAAAATATTTTTTAAAAAAAAATTCAACATAAAAATTATACATCTCATTAAAATCTACAACTTTCATATCGAAATTTTTCAAAAAATACTTCTAAATAATTTTTAGGAATTAAAAATAATGCAAAAAATAATTAAAATGAAGAACTACAGTATAAAATATATTTATGAGAGGGATTATAGTGAATTTTAATAGCAGATGTGGATTAAAGTGACATTGAAACTTAATGCAGGATGTGCAGTGCAATTTTCCATAATATTAATGCAGTTGAGCACTTCAAAATGCAGATTTTACGTGATTCCCCATCAGAATTCCTTATAAGCACCAAATAGCATATTAAAACATGTAAGAACCCCCATTATGCGGACTCCCCAATGCCCGACCGTATACAAATTTATACATGTTTATCTCTATAATTGATAAATTACACAATCTAAGAAAACAATCTGATGTTGCAAACTGTAACATGAAGATCAAAGTTGAAATAAACAAGAATGTATCACGAACGAACTGGTTCTTCTGTGAAGCAGATACATATCTATTGACGATTAGACGGAGTATCCCTGTGAGCCATCATAACGTCCGATCATTTTGCCAAAGTTTGTTCTGGCTGGTGTTAATAGTCCTCAGTGCACCTTAAAATAAATAAATAAATCAAAGATAACATGAAAAAAAAGAGTAAAATAGGTTCTGCTGCAGCTAAATATGATTTAAACAAATATAGCAACTTACTGATTCAAAAAACTATGCATCAATATTTGCGTTCGCATTTGCATTCGCTGAAGTGCTTGAAAGTCGACTTTTTGGGTGGTGAAATTTACATGCTGACTTGAGCTTGCAATCCCCATTTTTCATGAAATGACGGCATAGCTTCTGGCGAGGTCTCTCCCGATAACCGTCAGATGGAGTTTCAAAATGCACAGGAACATCTACGCTTCTTGGGATATCATCCATTGGCAGGGTTGGTTCCGTACTGCACATATTTGGAGAATATCTTGGAGTATCATTCAATGGCATGGTTGGTGGTCCACTGCTCAAATTTGGAAAATACGGATATGCTGAAGCCTGTAGAAAATTTTCAGAGAAAATAAGTGTCACTTTAGCCTTCTAAAATCTTAATCAAGATTTCATTGCACCAAAATACCAAATTAGAAAAAACACAATGCTAAGCATATTGCCCAGGGCGTTTAGGGCGGATGGTTGGAACTTCCGCCTCATAAAGTGGAGGTCTCAAGTTCGAATCCGCAAGCGCCACCCGTAATCAACACGAGCCTTTGAACCTACCCGGATCATAAGATTGTAACTCCTCGGTTAGTGGAACATGGTATCGTGCCACCGTGAGTTTATCTATTACGACGGTCGCATAAACGTGGATCAAACAGGCAAAATTTTTCCATGACAATTTCATTTAAAAAAAAAAAAACAACTCTTAAGCATATTAAGGTCTTGGTTTCAAATTCTTCACATGACCCTCCATAGAAGCTTTGCTAGTGCTAAGAAACTGGTAGATGAATGTGAATTATCGAATTAGTTATTTGAAATGTGGCTCATAAAACTCAGAATGAATAAGCTCCCAAGAATTACTATCATTGAATAGGGATGTTACAAGTTTTTTTGGATGAAAATAATGCATTTCCATAAGAACATTACTGCTGGCTGTACCACGATGATTCCATACGGTCATCTTGATCAAGCCTTAGTCCAAAAATTTGTTTGTCCTTTTTAATTTAACAGCAACACTAATGGTTCCATAAAAACCAATCCTGACACACTCAACGGAACAAAGGTTTGGCAAGCAAATAAAAGTCCACAATTTATGTTCGGTGGAAACAAATTAACAGTTTAACAAGTGTTCATGATAATTTTCTATGTCCAGCTTATGCTGTTATCTGAATTAAAGTGAAGGTCTAATCACCTGGTATCCATTCCATTGTGAATTTGTGTAGGGCCCTTGAGCAGGCAATATCACTCCTGGTACATATGGAAGTGATGCACTATAGAAAGGAGTTCCTTCATTTGGTGAACTGAGTGGCAATGATTCTGGAACATGTAACTGAGAAGATCCATCACTTTGGTGATCTTGTCCATCGACAGCGATAGGATCAGGGTGATTATATTTGCACCTGGTTGCAAATTTGCAACTACCGGTCTCCATGTAAGAGAAACAATCAATTTCCCCCTGCATCCAGAAGCAGACATTATTGTTATCGAAAAGCATACTGAACAAGGGTGACAGGCCTGTAGTATATATGAAAGGAAATAATAAGTTGAACGGTACCTACAAAAAAGGCAGATTTTGCATTCTATATTATAAATAAAAGAAAAGGAATATACCGGCCGCAAAGGAAGGCCAAGGAAATTTAGTTCAAAAGAAGAAACGTCACTCTGCTCATCGTAGTGCACCAACCTGCAATCCTTTCCAAAAGAACAACGGCCTTGCAAGTAATACTACAAAATAAATAACAAGATAAAGAAATCAGAATTAACATTGCAGTGCTAATTCCTCGAAGGTGAAAGGATCGTCGTTTTACAAATAACCAGCTTTTGAACATAGAAGCTAGCAAATACATGTAATTTAAGAAAGCAATTAATAACAATGTGCAAATTTCCAACAGGCTTTACCAGTAATTTGGCCATGATGCATGGTGTATGGGAAAAGGAATGCTATAATACATGTAAAGTGCATCCACAGAGCTCTTAAGAAGATGGATACATCTCGAGATGTGTGGATTCAACATACATACCAAAATTCACGTCCAAAGGACATGCAACGGCTAAAAAGTCATATGGAAGGTCCTGTAGGAGACGCACACACTTATACCATAGCTCACAAATTAAGCACCTCACCAGGCAAGAATCGCGAAAGTATTGATCCAACTCAGCAAATTATCCTAAGTAGTTAGAGTTACTATCGCACATAACACAAGAAAGGACAAGGCATAAAGTAAGTAAGTACCTTTCTTCTCTATTAGTTTGGACTGATCTCAATTGAGCCGCCATTTCACAAATGCTAAAAGCGATACCAGGTCCCTTAAATTCGCATAGTTTAGGTGAAGCCGGCATGGCGGCACTGGACTTCGAGGGTGCGCGCTAAACCCAAACCCGCGGGCAGCCCACCGCCCACCCACACCCCCCATCATCCCCCACCAAGGCCTCTTCGGCCCCCCGCAACCGGTAATTCCGCGTGCCACCAACACTCAATAACCGGACGGAACGCGACCCATCCCTCGCTGTTGATCACGGGGGCACATTAACATAGGATCTTTTACACTATACGAACCGAGCCTCGCACTCACGGTTGCCCACAGGCACGGTGAAACCGTTCGCCGCCTCACCATAGAGGGGTCCAAAGCTCTACGTGTGTTCTAACTCTCATCCTAGTGTCCCGACATCCGGGCACGCGGCCGCCACGGATCTCGCGTCACGGATCGGGACAGCGATAGAGGCTCCGAGCACACATATGGGTGCCAATCTCTAAGTTGTTTTAAACAACCAATACTTTCAGTTCGAACTACTAGTCCTCTAAGACTTGGGTCGCTCCTAAGTTCTTTTTCTCGAAGGGCCATTTCCCAATCTCTAACTAGTCGACTTCCGAAGTATAATTTATTAAGGCCAAGCAAACGAGGTCCGCTAGAGTCCAATTACTCTATCTACTCGCAAGCAACCGACGAAGTACGCATAGTTTATGAATCAAGCCAAATCAATCTCAGTTTCACTATTAGAACTCAACTGATTTGCATATTCATTTCACAACTATAAGATGCCAATAGCATCAATTGGAGCAATAACACATAAGCATGTTCTCAATCAACATACCATTGCTCAACGGGGTAAAACCCATTTAGCATACTTAATCCACATAACATGCTAATCAATCAATCCTATAAGGAAATTCATCTGCTATCACCACAAGATGGTACACATTGGTGTCTTAACCGCTCACCTCAAGTCACGAACCCTAGCTCCGAAATCACTCACCCGGCCAGGAAACGCAATTCTCAGTCACCCACGCGAGAGATCAACTCAGAGATCTTAGGAAGAAGAGAGACAAGTGAGAATCTAGCTGAGAGGGGAGGGAGGTCTAGGGGACTGCACTAGGGCAGAGGCTGCTCGGCTCAGGAAGCAGGAGTTATGAAAATAACTCAAAGCGTAAGTGTCGAAACTTAATCGCGGCCCACCAGCCGACTTTCGTCGACCGATACCCAGACGGTCGCCGAAACTCCTCGGCCGAAGACACCCGCAAACAGCTGGACGCGAGGCGGCCACGAGCCGGGCGCGGCTAAGGCAGTAAACGAACCCGGCAATCGCAACAATCAACTATAAACTAAAGAATCAGAATCCTAACGCCAACAGAGTTGCATGACATAACATAAAAGAAGATAAAAAAGAGTCAACGCAATGCAAAAATAACGGATCAGAGAAACACACGGACAATCACCAGGTTATACGCAATCAATGTCTCGTCTGTTACAATCACTCTACTAGTGTCGTAATTCTCGAATCATGGATCCCCGTTACGGTACTAGTAGACTACTATTGTTATACCGTAACGGTTCCTCCACTTGCGTCAGTTCGCGCGAAGTGGGCGAGGTTGTTTATCAGGCTGGCGACAGCCTGGCACGCGTATTTGAATTTCCCGCTAGATTTCCGTTGAGACGCTGTCCACGTGTCTTCAATCCGTCGGCCAAGGTGAACGGCTCAGATGCTAAGGAGATCGTGTATGGTTTCGTCGGTGCACCGACCTTAACGTACACCGACACCTACACAGCACTGACGCTGGACCTTTATTCGACCACGCCTTACGTCGGTCCTTATTTCTGGTGCTATATCACCAAGGATTACATAATGTATATTTAAGATCCAATTCCGTGAAAACTTCTATACATTCGGAATTTCTTTCCTTTTTAAGTTGAGCTAGAAATAATGGAATCAAAGTAGTTTTATTACACTTTTTTACAAAAGTTACATGGATACGAAAACAGCTACTAAAATTTTTCAAATAAAATAAAAAGAAATTCGGTTAGGCTCGCAAGCCTAACGAGAGCAATATAATGCTCAAGGTTGGCTTGTTTAATTACGGAGCTCGAATCAGTGCTCAAATGCTGGTCGAGCTCGACAAAATTCGAGCTCAAGTCGAAGTTAAACGAGTTCGATCCCGAGCAACTCGACTTGTTTTCATCCCTAATATAGATTTAATTTGTCTATACTCGAATTGAATTAGAAGATATAACCGAAAGCCATACTCTGGTGAACTGATTCAAAATCTACAAAGTAAATATGTCAAAATCCAAGGGTTTTTCTCTAGGGATACTGCCCCTGGGTTTTTCTACTGTAATACCGCTCCTAGGTCGACCAGCAAGCGTGCCGTTTGTGAGCCGTGCTTCCCGAATTCCAATTCCAGAGGTGTCCAGCAATAGGAATATGCCCGCACCGCGTATTTTCAGCGGGTGCAAGAAAGTTAGTGGCTGCGTATTACAATACTCTAATCTGATCCAGGGGCAGACGTCAGGCCGAAATTTTTCTCCTTGTGCACACTGGCCCAATATGGGTTGGAAGGTGTGCTTAGAAAATCGTAGTCCGTGAGTTAGCGAAGATGCGGGAAGATTTCGTCTCGTTATTTCAAAATCTACAAATTAAATATGTAAACAACTAATCACATGAAGATACTTGGGGTGGTGCCTTTGTAGGGTCATTGATCTTACTATTGTCTTGCTTATCTGTTTAGTCTGGCTTTTCTCGATTCCAAAGCAGAAAAAATAACCTAAAATCATAGTATATTTAATTGATCTAAAATATACAGATTAAATAAATAAATAAATAATTATTTGAAGAAACTTTCACAATATATGTGGTGTTATTATATGCTGATCCTCGATCTTCTTATCATCTTGTTTATTTGTATTTAATTTGTCTTTTTTCGATTCCAAACCGAAAAAACAACCGAAAATCATGCTCTGTTGATTGATAAAAATCTCTCAATAAGTCAAATGCTAGACATCTTAAATTTTTAATGAATATTATAAGTGATGACATATAGCAAATAGACATAGATGTCATATTGTATAAATTCGCTATCTTTACTTTACATATAGTATAGCAATTTTTCGTCTCTGACGAAAGTAGTTTTATTGGTAGATAGGCAATTATAAATTTTTATTCAATAATTTGAATTTCGCTTGCGATAAAGCCGAATAAAAATTTTTAATTTTCTTTTTAAAATAAAATTATAGACTTGGTAAGTATTTAACTATCATTAATAGCCTGTGGGAAAATAATATACAGTCAAAATTTACTTTCTAAACGTGATATTATGAATTATAACTAAAAAATTATATTCATCGAATAATCTGTTGTGTTGTAGAAACAATTTTGTCTCTTTATTTATAAAAATATAATCTTTTTATTGGTCTCTCTTAAACGGATAAGCTTTTTATTACCAACGTTTTGATATGTGCACCAGTTATATAGCAACTGATAAGCAGCTTAAATTGGATCTAAGACAATATAAAAAACTACGAAAATATGAAAACCAATAGGCTTGATTCAGCACTTATTGGCCATTTCATATATTCTCTATGTTGTACGATAAATACATCCAAAAATAATTTTGGTGAAAAACATCATTTAGTCTCTATAACAATATAAGAGTAGTGCTATATATATATATATATATATATAAATCGACCTGAGAATAGCCTATATTCAGCTCGACCTGAGAATAGCCTATTCTCAGCTAACATCTCAGCCGTTGATCTGCTTGATCTAACGGCTGAGATTTAATTTTTAACATTTAACGGAATAATGATTCGCGTCGTTAAGTGTTTAACGGCGCCGTTAAGTGTTAAAATTAAATCTCAGCCGTTAGATCAAGCAGATCAACGACTGAGATGTTAGCTGAGAATAGACCATTCTCAGGTCGAACTGATAATAGCCTTTTTCATATGTATATATATATATATATATATATATATATATATATATATATATATATATAATTAATTTTCTGGTATATGGGTCTGATCTTAACTAATCAGCGTCATTGAGGAATGGCATTTTTCCGCAGATAATAAACTTCGAAATATATATATATATATATATATATATATATTATATATATATATATATATATATAATGTTCTGGTGATCTTAACTAATCAGCGTTATTGAGGAATGGCATTTTTCCGGAGATAATAAACTTCGAAAAAAATCTTGACGCTGAGCACGACATTTTCACGACTATAAATGTATGTTCTGGCTAATTCTCTATTCCTTCGTTAGCAAGCCATGAATTCCCTCCGATCGTCATCTTTGCCAGATTCTTCTTCTTCTTCTTCTACTTTTTCTTCACCTGCGACGGCTTATAGGATTTGGGGAAGAGCGGGGAGCGAGACGACAGCTTCCTCCAACGCCACGTCCGTCTCTGCGTCTTCGATGGTCTCCGCCATGGTGGGGCGAGTTGTTTGTTGCCTAGTTACCTGCGTGTTTGCGCTCGGTATGTTGTCATCATTCCAACTTGGTTTCGTATATCCGTTGAATCGCTAACCTATCACGATGAATTAGACGATTGTTTGGATTTACAAAGTAGCTGATTAACTATGTTGTTTCTATGTGCAGTTGGGGCATTTGTCGGGGCTATTACCGGCGCTTTAATTGGATTAGCTACAGAGAGCGGCTTCTTCCGCGGCGCCGGCATCGGTGCTATCTCCGGCGCTGTCTTCTCCATAGAAGCTGTTGAATCCTCCTTCACTCTTTGGCATTCCAGTGATTCCAGCTTAAGAAGCATTCTCTATGTGGTAATCGCTCGATCGATTGTAAAATTTGTTTCAATTCTTTGCGATTTCTTGGGAATTGGTCTTTAATAGAGTTAATATTGTAATTATTCGCAGGTCGACATCATTTGCAGTCTCCTTAGTGGTAGATTAGTTCGAGAGAAGGTCGGCCCGGCCGTTCAAAGTGCTGTTCAGAGCCAGGTATTGTACTCCTCTCACAAACATGGTAGATCAGTGAAAATTTAGCCCAGAGTTTCGCCCAAAATTATGTCGAAATTGAATTTGCACCGGTCAAAAGCGAATTATGTAATGTTAAAACTGTAGTTGATTGAATTTTTGGGAAAGTTTGGACAGTTTTTGGGTCTTCTTAACTTGGATATTCGTACCAGATTCATACGAGTTAATGAATATGAGACGGGTCTCAGATATTAAGACATAAGTGCTATTCAAATAAGATCCACAGTGTCCTATTAGAATTACTAAAAAAATGAGAAATCCTAGTATGATAAGAAGATTAAACTTATATATCTCATGATGATATGAGAACTTAGTTTCAATTTTGTGGCTATGTTTTCTGGGAGCAGATGAGTGCAGTGGATTCGCCATTTGTAGAAGCTACGGATTTCTTCGATATTGGTGGCACCAAGGGTTTGAGCAAGGATTCAGTGAACAAGATTCCTAAGATTAGAATCAATTCCATGAACAATTTGGATGAATCCGGGGAAAGCATCAGTTGTTCTGTTTGCCTACAGGTGGGAAATATTATCTGATTAATTTGATTCTTATCGAATATAATTGATACACGCTTCCTAGAACAACATATTTTTATGCATCAAAATAGGGAAATGCCTAACTTTTGGTCAAGCAGATTTTCTGAAATTTACATAGACAAATTGAAAGCTGCCAGGAAAGAGTTATGTTCCTCATTTGATACATCGTAACTGTAATTTGCAATGCTAGCTACCCGAGGATGTAATATTTATGACATTTTTGGCAGTCTTGCATTATCTTTTATCAAAAATTAATACTTTTCTCACATCTATTACTATTGATATATGATATATGAAATTAGGCGAAAGGATTATGCTATTCTTCTTTTTTTTAAAAATATTTTCTTGATTTTCTTGTCGTGTAAAATATCTGTCTACAAAGTTGATGAGTCTTTAGATGATCAAACAATGTGCTGTGGCCCCTTTTTATCAAATAGTGTGCTAACGGGGTTGTACATGTTACTGTTTCTTCTGATATTGATGTAAACGCAACCTCTAAAATTTTTCGACATTGCAGGACTTCGAAATTGGAGAAACAGCAAGGCGCTTGCCACAATGCAGGCATATTTTCCATTTACCGTGCATCGATAGTTGGTTGATTCGGCACGGTTCATGTCCACTTTGTCGGCGAGACATTTAAATTTCTCTGGAATGATACTCACCGGTCACTCTTCCTGTGGAGCCCTAGGAATTGCATTTTGTTTCATTTTCCAACCACTGTAATTACCAGAGCACATTAGATGTATATTTGTGCCCACCCCTTTTTTTTTATATATAGTTTTCCTGTGTACATGCCTCTTGATTTCCTGTCATTTGTTTTTGAACACTTCTATTGTAGACCGATATTGATAGTTGAGCATTATATTGGACGTTTCTTAGGCTCTTTATCAGTAGAGCACATTTCATGTACGTCTACATTCACGCTTTGTTTTGGTTATTATGTGTAGTTATCACTCTAATAAAGGTGCCTAGGATTTTCGTCTGTTTGAAACCGTCTTGGTAGTTCGAGACGAGTGTCCACGCCTTTCACACGCAATCTGTTTTCCTTTTGTTTTGTTATGTTTTCTTCTTTCTCTTTTTTTATTCCTTTTTTTTTTTTTTTGTGCTTGTTGAGAAAATCTAGACATTGCCTTTGCATGGACAATTACCTTCCTAATAAAAAATAGTGGAAAATAGGATTTGACCTTAGATTATATTATTTTATTAAATACAATTTTACTTTCGTGGTCAAGGGGTAAAATTTTAGACATAAAGCCATCTTTTACAGTTTTTTGGCTGATATTATGTTAGAGATTACCAACACTATAAGATGAATATTCATTAATTTTTATATATTTATCCAAAGGTAATTGCTACACGTCACGGACATGTAGCACGAAAAACCACCGCAGGGAAGACGAAAACGCGATTGCCCTTTTTGGGAAATGCGGTTCTCTACCTAATGAACCATGTTTCCTCTATCTATGATAGATTTTTTCGTAAATATATGTGGGATCTGTAGCATTGTCCTTATCAAAATTATTGTATCACTTGTCGTATGATGTTATCTTTATATTAGACATATGTTGTATTATACTTATATAATTTTGTAGTTCAAATTATTATTTTTACAAAATATCTTAAGATATTTGATGATGATTATTAAAAGTGTTAGTATAAATATTCATTTATCTATTTTATATATTATTTGACTTTTTCTAAAAGTATATTGAATTATAATATTATGTATTTTATTTTTCTAAATAATTTAATAGTTAAATTTTTAATTTTTTTTTAAATATAAATTTTAGTGAATTGGTACAAATAATAAAATTTATACATTAAGCATTATAAAACTTCTTATGCTTTGCGGCTGAAATCACATTAAAACATGTTTCATGAAAACACTGAGCGCTGGTTATAGACTAAAAAATACGGACACAGATACGAGTCCGAGAATACGACACAATATAGACTAGGACATAGGATATAACCTGATATGATACGACATTTTTAAAAAAAAAAAAAATACATGTACGATTGGGACACGGCAATAAAAATTATAAATAATAAAAAAATTATAATAACTTTAATAACAAACTCTATAGATAATACAATATTTCACATCATTAAGAAAAAAATTTAATAATAAGAATATAATTAAATCAATAAAAAAAATTAAATATATTACTATATTATATTACTTACCATTATATACTGTTAGTATTATATAATATTTTATTTTGCTCAAAACAAATTTTATTTAAAAAGTAAATAAAAAAAATATAAATACGAACATGCATGCTGAATGCTTTTGTCTGGCGTGTCGAACACGTGTCCAATTTTTTTAAAAAAATTTTGGACATGTCTCTAACATATTAAATATGCGTCGAAACGTGTTAGCAACGTGGCAATATCATACACTATATATATGCTATACAAAATAGAATTTCACCATATCCATACTTCCTACTTAAAACTTCCTACTTTATAAATTATAAACGTCTTACTATTATTATTATCCTTAAACCATACCGTGTTGATTTCAAGACAACATTGCATTACATACTTCCTGACATGATATCTCTTTGTTCTAGAACATAAGAATTAATGGCTGAAAGAATGTTCATGTTCAACTTCACTATCGATTTCGATATCGTCTTCCCAAATATTTCCACGCGCATCTAACAATACATTGCATATTTTTCCTTCGATCTTCCGATTTGACGGATGTGATGGATCATAATGGGTAAGCAAAGGATGGGATAATTGCATATCACTCCTCCAGCGCACCACGGCGTTTTCACATTTTCAAAAATTAAAATGTACTTATAAGAAAATTAATATACAATTATTCTAAGGTCTCATTCAGAGTGTGTTTGGTTTCAGCTTATTAGATAGCTTGTAGATAATAAATTATAGAATAATCTAATTTTAAGTTATAGAATAATCTAATTTTAAGTTATAATCTGCATTTTATAAAATAGCTTATTAGACAACTTGTCTCCACTAGCATGTGGCGACAAGCTGCTAGATGATAGATAACCATTTACTTAAATACTCACCCTCTATATATAAATTATAATATATGTCATTATATAATTCATCTCAATCTTCCCTACGTAAATTGCAGAGGCAACCTCGAAATCTTACCGCTGCCCTCATGATCCGCCGCCACGATCTTACCGTCGTGTCCCCGCAACCTCTCATATATCCTACCGTGACCTTACGCTAGGCAACGTAATTAGAATTTAGAAAAAAATTATCATATATATTTTAAATGTTTGGTAGGTTGCGAAATCATTATTTTATATTATAATTATTAATAATTTGAATGATATCGATCATATATATGAGTAAAATACTATTTATGTCTTTTTTTTTTGTCATTTTATAACTATCAGCTACATTAAGACGTTTTATTTACCAAACACTTTTATAAGAATCAGTTAGATTATACAATCAGCTAAATATTAAAAGGATCAGCTAGATAGATATAGCAGTTCTGCGGCGGGATCAGATCGGCGGCGAAGCAGTGGCTGAGATCAGATCGGCGGCGAATACCTCGACAAAGGGATCAGATCCCCGAGGTAGTTCAACGGCGAACCAGTGGTTGGGGGCAGATCGGAGGCCTGAAGCAGTTCGGCAGAGCAAACAGCGAGGAGAAGGAGATCAGTAGCACACGACGAGGAGAAAGAGATCAGATCCGGGAGGCGATCGGTGGCGTAGAGCATTGGCCGGAGGAGAGGGGTTCGGACGGCAGAAGCAGTGGCGGGAGGCGGAGGAACCAGCGAGTAGAAGGAGGTCGGCGGCCACACTGCTGGGAAGGAGTTCGCGTGGATGGCCTGCAAAACCTAATAACATTACAGGGGTATATCGGTACCGATTTACCCCCTTATAGGAGTAATTGTTACCCGCAAACCAAACGCAAGTAATGGGATGGTAGCTGCTACTCGGGTAACAGTTACCATCCTATTACCCGCGAAGCAAACGAGGCCTAAAGAGTATTCTATCAAAAAGAGCCACTAGTTTAGAAACCTTTTCAAATAAATTTTAATTTTTTAAAAAATTTATAAAATTATAGTAAAACATATACGTAAAAATACATTTAATTTTAGAACCAACCGAACCTGGCACAGCTGGTTGACAGTGCGGCTGTGTATCTCAGGTCCCAGGTTCGAGGCAAGAGACTCATGTCCGAATTTGTAGAAAGAGGCAACAGGCGGTTGGAAGGGGCCATTCCAAGCTTGCACTCCGAACTCCTGCTCCGGATTAATCTTGGGCCAAAGGTCCTAGGACAACAGGGGCTGTACTCGGATGGGGGCTTAGCAAAAAAAAAAAAAAGAAAGAAAAAAGACATTAGAAAAATCTCATATCAACCTCCCAAAATGTTTAACTTTACTCTGCGCCCCCAACCGTTTCATATTATATATCAACCCCTCTCCAACTTTGTATTTAGAGTGGCACCCTCCTCTCTTTTTTATTTGAACAAAAGTATCCACTTTATAAATTATCTCAACGCTTCGAAATATCTATTTAGAAGTATTTTTTAAAAATATTTCTAATATGAAAGTTTTAAGTCTTGATATAATCGATATTTTATATATTTGAAATTTTTTAAAAATATTTCTAAATAGATACAAGTAATAAAAAATTACATCGTCTTTGTCATTTTAATATAATTTCCAACATTTCTAAATAACTTGCGGAAAAAAAAGGCTAGTATTACGTTGTACACCCTCCTGTAGAGTGCTAAATAGTGCAATAATCATAAAACCATGCCCTAATATGACTGCAAATTGAGAAGAACTAGTTTTGAACCCATACGATGCACGGTTGTTAGTCACTTAGTCACCAATATAAAATGATAATATTAAAAACTTCTAATATTTAAATATATAAATTAATAATTATTTTTATTAAAAATTATATTTTATTTGTCATACTATTAGAACAAAATAATTATCATATGTTATATATAAAATAATATTATATATATATATATATATATATATATATATATATATATATATATATATAATATTTATTTGTATTAAATTATTATACTATATTTATTACATGTAATTAGAGAAAAAAAAAAACCAAATTACATGCCTAAGGTTACGATTTTGATCACCCATTTGTATATATTGTATATAATTATATATAGATTATTATGAATTTGATAATGACCATTCAAATTCTTCATTACTACCAAAAGTTACGACTTTGATCACCCATTTGTAAATATTGTATATAATTATATATAGATATTATAAATTTGATAATGACCTTTCAAATTCTTCTAAATTATTATAAGTTATCTTTAATATATTAAAATAAAATATTATACATTATACTTAATTTTTATATTAATAAAATTATTAATAATATATTAAGTATGCATTGAATTCAAACTCTCATTAAATATGTCATTAATTATATATTTATTATATTAAGTGACACATGTCAAATGATAAGATAATAGAGACGCCATGTGATATATTGTGAGTTATAAAAAGTACCATATAGCGCTCAACTATTTTGATAACGAATTTTCTATATATATATTATAAATTTCCATGCATTAATGCTTTTAAATGAGACTTTACACCAATAAACCGAATATTACAAGATTTTTCCTCCTCAAACCAAAAAAGAAAAAAAAAAAAGAAGATTTTTGGTATCCTGACGAGACAATTGAGATTTTTGGAGCAGGAAATTATATATCGGTCCCCTCTTTCGAGCTGATTTGCAGTGTTGGGCTGATATACAGTTTGTCTTTATTGAAACCGATTTTATTGTGAACCAAACATCATGCAATTTGTTTTGACGAGCAATATGAAAGACTTTAATATGAGAACTGAGGATCAATTTCAAGATACTATGTATCAAGAGCTTAATTCACGTTTTAACTAAATTTAACAAATATAGAAAAAAATTGGAGAAATTGCATATCAGCTCCCATTTCAAATCTTCTACAAATTAGCCCCCGAAAACGGAAAAAACGCGCTGTCATGTCGCACATTTTTTTCGTTTTTGGGAGTTGATTTGTATCGGCCCCTTAAAATAGGAGGCTAATATGCAATTTTCCTAAAAAAAATTTCATGGCTTGCATGGCTGCTGGCGGGATTTATTTGACTTTATATTTCCTAGATATAAAAGTACGTGAATGAACATTTGAAAGAGATCTACCACTTGTTAACTGTTTCAGCAGCAGCAGCCAGCAGAGATATAAGTATGACCTTAGGGTCTCCGAGGGTGTTCATTGATGTTCGGTTGTGTTCGCGGTATTCGTAGGATTTTACGTGTGTTTGTGTGTGCTCGTATCTTTTTTAAAATAAAATGTTAAGAACGTTTTGGACAAAGAGGTATATTTCGGCCAAAATCGATTATGATGACACAAATACCAATTCCAATTAAGGGGATATAAAAACACAAAATGTCCAAGATACTATATTAACGGCTTAGTTCGCATTTTAATTAAATTTAACAAATATAGAAATATATATATATATATATATATATATATATATATATATATATATATATATATATTCATGACTTGCATGGCTGCTTGTGGGACTTATTGGACTTCATCTTTCTTAGATATTAAAGTAAGTGAATGCTCATTTGAAAGTCGGCGAAAAAAATTATTTTTTGGCTACTTGATCTTCCCAAGTTATGATATATATATATATATATATATATATTCATGACTTGTATGGCTGCTTGTGGGATTTATTGGACTTCATCTTTCTTAGATATTAAAGTAAGTGAATGCTCATTTGAAAGTCGGCGAAAAAAATATTTTTTGGCTACTTGATCTTCCCAAGTCAAGAGCTGTTTAAAATTTGTTTTCCAACTGCAGAAATTGGATGTGTTGTGAGCTCATATAGACCACATACACCTGCTACCACTTGTTACCTATTTCAGCCGCAGCAGCCAGCAGAGATAATAAGTTTGCCAAGCGCGGTGGCATGCACTCCCCTTCCCCCCCGGAGCAGCCCGGGTTCGAACACCGGGGGGGTCACCCAGAGACAGGGGGTAGGGAGGGAAAAAAAAGTTATGATTTCTGGGTATGCGCATAAATGCTTATAAATTTCAGTAATATAGCTCCCCTCTTTCCTTCTACCTTCGCTGTGTAAACCGTGGACATTGGCGATTTCACGGACTAGGGATGGGTGTAAGGCGATGAAGAACGAAGATAAAGAGCGAAATATGTGTAAGATGAAGAGCAAAGATAAAAAGTGGAATGTGTAAGATGATGAAGGATGAAGATAAAAAGTAGACTTAGAATATTATTTGATAATATATGACAACTATTAGAAACTTTATTATATAGTATTAGGGTTATTGGAAAAATATTATATGGTATTAGTTATAAACAGTAGTATTTGGATTCTATATTAGTATCTATAATTCGACTATATGTTTGGGTCGATGCATCACATTATAATTTATAGTTGAGATTAATCAAATAATTTTTCCTACTAAATTTTATCATGATGTTTGAGCGAGTTAGTCCTTAGTGTGTGAAATGCTAAAAAGGCTTGAAGGTGCAGCAGTCGTAGCAGCAGCAGCAAGGTCGGTCGCAACGATGTGGTCAACCGCGAGTACACCGTCAACATCCACAAGCACCTTCATGGATGCACCTTCAAGAAAAAGGCCCTAAAGGCCATCAAGGAGATCAAATAATTTGTCCAGAAGGCAATGGGGACAACATATGTAAGAGTAGATGTTAAGCTGAACAAGCTCATCTGGAGCAGGGGTATTCGAAGCGTGCCGAGACATGAGCGGCTTCGGATCTCGTGGAAGAGGAACACATGGAGGATGCCAAGGAAGAGCGCTATTCTGTCGTCACGGCAGCTTAGGTACTCCCAAAGGGTCTCAAAGTACTGGGCACTAAGGTAGTGGAAAAGGATGCTGATTTAAGTATCTCAAGAGTAACCATGAGGAGAGTTGATTTCGAGATTTTGTGGCAGTTTTTGGTACAATTTAGATGTTCTATATTACCGGTTTCTCTATCTCAAAAAAAAAAAAAAAAATAGTAGCTTCATATGATGATATGATATGTGTAAACTGATTGTGTTTACTATTGCTAATGAATTTCATTTTGATCCACATGTCCAATGCTTTAGTAATAAAAGGGTCTCAATGAACACAATTAAGTTATAAATTTTTAATAATTTTCTACTACTTAACCTTCTTTTTTAAAATTTTAATACGGACCGTGCTTAGTACGGGTTATACACTAACTTTGAAATAATCGGAAAATATTGTTGATTTATTTTGAAATAACAGTTGAGTAGATTTTCGGTGATTATGTATGCAATTATATGGGGCATAAACTTTGAATGAATGAATAGGCAGAAAATAAAATCTTTCTGAAAATCAACACATTTAATTTTATATAAATTTCTTTGACACTGCCGTCATTATATTAAATTATCAGAAATTCCTACCGTACATTAGAAAGAATTTTTGTATATCTCATTTAATTGGTTATAGTATTTGAGTTGTAAATTCAATCCGAAGATTGGCGGATTAAAAGGAGGAATCATGGTTCGAAGTTTCGGTTGGCACGTCTTGTACCGACCGAAACATCGAGGAGCCGGCACTGAAATGGTGCTGGGCCAACCGGCACAAGCTTATTATTATTTAAAAAAAAAATTATTGTTCATCTTCTTCTCGAGCATTCGCGCTCACAGACGCAACCGGCACGATGTTTTGTTTTTATTTTCCTCATCGCGCCATTCGGTTGCACTGGTGGCGTGACTTAAGTGATCACGCACATAGGTGTGATCTTTTTTTTTTTAATTAAAAAATTTTAAAAATATAATAAAATATTTTAAATATACAATAAAAAATAAAATAGCTTTTTATTTAAAAAACAGTCAGAAACGGTATAGTCGCACATTTCGAGTTAAGAATTTAGTGAAAGTCGGTACCTTACGAAACGAAAAACCTTTGCAAAAAATTTAACAATATTTTTGTTATAAATATTTAAAATCTATGAAGTTGTACGCCTTTTCTTTGAGTCACAAAGTTTCTTGATTTATTATGACTATCAATTGATAGTTAGAATCTTCATATCGAATTTTTAGTAAAAAAATTTAATAGTTAGAATTGTTATATCAAATTTCAAGTGGAGCGGTTTTACGTAAAATATTTTGATTATATAGATTAATCCGTTAGTGCTATGTTTTACCCTCACGAGCTCTCTACATCCGTCCTTTACATCAAAGACTAGTGCTGGGTGCAGTAAAAATTTACCAAAAAGTCTACGGATTCGCAGATTAAAGAAAAATTTAAAGTATTTTTTGAAAAAAAAAAAATTAATATAAAAGTTCATATACTTTAATAAAATTTAAACTGTACTCGCGATAATTCTGAACTACGAAAAAACGTCCACGATAATCTTGTCGTCAGTTTTTCCGTCCATCGCCGTTAATTTACTGACGTGGCAGTTTTTAAATTTTTTTTATTTTTTTTTAATTTGTGGAGGAACAAATATGATTTTATATGTATTAAAATTAATAAAAATAATAATTTAAAAACTGTCACGTCAGCGAATTAACGGAAGCGGATGGAAAACTGACGGCAAGATTATCGTGGACGTTTTTTCTTAGTTCAGGATTATCGCGAGTACAATTTAAAGTTCAGAGTTATAGAATACATTTTTATAAAGTTCATGGACTAAAAAAAGTATTTTGCTATAACTAGTTAAAGTTTGAAGGACCAAAATATTTATTTAAAACTATTTTTAAAAATAAATTAACATAAAAATTATTATCAGTAAAATTTATATTTATATTTATGAAATTTATTAAAAAAAAAAAATTAATTTACTTTAGCTATTTGCATTCCAAATTTTTAGTTAAATCAGTTGGGGAGTATTATTCTACATCGAAACGACGAAAACCCCGATAAGATTCAAATAGCCCAATAACTGATTGACATATTCATCCGCCCACTGACCCATCAATTATTACCCCAGCGCCGGCGATCTGCAGAGCTTCTATCTCGCGAGAAAAGGGATCACGCAAGGAATCCATCAATTAACGAATATTTTAGCTGCAGAGATCGTTCATCGAAAGATCATTTTTCTGATTACGATGGTGGACACGAAGCTGATGATTTTCGGAATGAATTTAGGTTGCGTCTTCGACTCCCTTGGCGCCGGCAAATTTCCTGACAAGGATTGCTTTCTGCCGCTCATCTCGAAGCTTCTAGGCTACTGTATCGTAGCTGCCTCCACCACCGTCAAAGTCCCCCAGGTCTGATACTAATTTGTATTTGCCCCGTGATTGTTGTTGATTGTGCAAATTGGTGTGGATTGAAAGTTTAAATGCTGATTTTGATTGGTAATTACTGTTATTGAAGATTTAACTTATCTTTCTCGGTAATTTTGATTGGCAAGTCCAAGGTGAGGGTCAGTCCCGGCAATGTTTGACCTTCTGTACTTAAATGTTGAATTAGGTGATTTTGATTTGGTTGGGACTGCAGAGAAACTGCAACGGTTATTTAAACAAGGCGTGTTTGCCGCGTGATCGTTGTACATTGCACATCGAATGGCTTCTATGAAAAAGTTATATGTATTACTCTATATACTAAAACAACCTCACTTTTTCCACTGTTCATTGAACAGTAAACTGTTAAGTGGACAGTAATTTTTTTTTTGTTTAGTTTGGGAGTATTATTTGGAAAAACTTCCGATATAAAAGTTGTAGATTTAAATGAAATTTACAACTTTTATATTAATTTTTTTTTAAAAATACTTTTAAATAGGTGTTTAGGCACTCCAAAGCATAACAGATTAATTTGAAACAGATTTTAAAATTGTTTTTGAAACCGGTTAATGTTTGGAACCTAAAATAACTAGAACCTTGTAATTTAGATGAGATCTATAACTTTTGTGTTGAAATTTTTTTCAAGAAATGCTTTTGCATAAGTATTTGGGGCTTCAAAATGTAACAGATTTTAAAACTATTTTTTTAATCCGTTAATATTTGGAGCCCAAATAACTATTCTAGAAGTATCTTTTTGAAAAAAATTTAACATAAAAATATATTCTTTTAAAATCTACAACTTTTAAGATTAATTTCTTATATATATATATATAAAAATATAACAAGAGCAATATAATTTCTAGTGGAATATGAAAGTCTCATATTTTTGAATACTTAATGGAATCATATACGAAGAACAAAAATATAAATTAAAAAAAAAACAGAAAAAATATACGTGGTCTTCTTATCTCTTTTTGGGATAATATTTTATATTTTTTACTAGATAATTGTCGAACAAGTACATATGGAGGGCAAATATAAACTTATATCTATTAGTAAATATTATAAATCAGATAGTATAATCATTGACACTAGGTAAATCATGCCTTGTTAATTGTTGCATAGAAATGCCATATTTTAGTATTATATTTTTTTTAAAAAAAAAAATTAATACTGTTGATAGGTATGGTAGGGAACAGTAACTTATTTTTTTATTTGTAAGTACATAAAATATAATAAAAAAACTCGTAAAAGTTAATAAACATTTTACTCCAAAACATTACCCATTGCTAGTTATTAGCCAAAGTCTTACGAAGTGCCTAAAATTTGCTTTACCCTTACAGAAACTATATATCCACTTCGTTTATTATTAACCCTTCTCCTTATGAATATAATTTAAACTAAGTGCGTATGACAGTTATAGAATTTAAGATTTTGAAAGTGGTAGGGAAAGCAGTTTCTATTAGTAAGCTCACTAATTAGGTTAACATTAGTGCTTCTCAATTTGACAACTTTCATCTTGCCAGCATGATTTTCTTACAGTGAAGGCCTGCTTTGTTTCTCAGCTGACCATTTTGAATTTTGAAGTGTCTTCTGTTAAATGTCCAAGATATGGTTAAGCTGAAGGCTTCTTAATCTGACTAATTTGGTCTTCCTAACATGGATTACTCACAGACAAAAGTCTGATTTGTTTCATAGATTGACATGTTGGATGCTGTAATCTGTTAAATGTCGAACAGCAAGTATCAAAATCTTATTTCTTCTAAATTTAATCATTATCATTTTCTTAACATGAATGCCTTTTAGAAAAAGTAGATTTTGTGTATTTCGATTTTAAAGTAGCATCTTATCTTCCAATTGGAATAATATGCTGATTATTACATTTGCTCTTTTGGTGTTACCTTTTATTGTACTTAGATCACCTAGCTGATATACTCCAAACAAAGAAGCTAAAAGGGTAACTTTCTGTACATAAAAGAAATAGGAGGACTTAGGACAACAACATTTGTGTATCTATCATATAAATTCTTTTTAGTGTTGACATTACTATATCATTAGAGCAAGATTGTCACCTTTTCACGTTGTTATTCTCATGCCCACAACATTATTAAATTTTCAATTGTTTTACAAGTATCTTGAATTCGGTCATGATATATTCTAGTGTTTTGCATTGCTTCTTAGTGTTTTTTTTTAATTGTGGTAAAACTCTGCCCGTAACGAATCTACTTTTTGTGCGACCGTATCGTGACAGATAAACCCACGGATGGCACCGACTCATGTTCCACCGACCTATTGTTTTCTTAGTATTAACATGAAGTTCTAGCAAGACATTGGTTACCTTCACAATTTGCTTCCACTTTTCAGCAACTAACTGCTGTAACAGTGAGCAGATGCAACTGTTTGGCCCATGTTCTTGGTTTTTCATGCCTTTTAGATTGCTTCTTTGATTTATTTTTGTTTTCTTTCCTGTTACTTTCTTCTTTCAGATATACCAAATTCTGAAGCACAATAGTGTGAGAGGACTAAGTGTGGTTGCATTTGAGCTTGAAGTTGTCGGCTACACCATTGCCTTGTCATATTGCATTCACAAAGGGCTTCCCTTTTCAGCTTATGGCGAGTTGGCATTTCTTTTAATTCAAGGTATATGTTAAGTGAAAATAGCATGTGATCTGTTTCAGGTGTATATCCCACCACCGATGGAACAGTAACTGTTTATGAATATGATGACCTTATATAGTTTACATTTGTTCTTGTTGCAGCTATAATTTTGGTCGGTATCATATATTCTTATTCTCAGCCGATAGGAACCAAGACATGGATCAGGGCGATTCTGTATCCTACTATTTCTAATGTTAACTACACATGGAATGTTTAGAATATTTATGACATAAAATAACTTTGTGAGCTCTTGAAGCCTCGCTTTTCTTTTGTGATATTTGAAGTTATTGAATGTATGTCCTTTTTCCTAAGCACTATCAGATATTGTGCTTTGGCGCCAACAGTTTTGGCTGGTCAAATTGAACCTGTTCTTTTCGAAGCACTATATGTAAGTTAAGTCATTGATGACAACTTGCAAATTTTGTTAATATAATGTTAGTTATTACACAAGTGAGACTTGCATGTCAGATGCACTGTTTATGGTTTAGGAATATACTATTATATATTTGCTTTTTAACGTAATGTTCCTTATCTGCAGGCTTCTCAACATGCTATTTTCTTCTTTGCCAGAGTTCCCCAGATATGGGAAAACTACAAGGTCTGTTGATCGTTGAGCTGTCTCCACCTAATTGTTTCTGCCCATTTAGTTTTTGAAAATGGATATAGAAGTCGAGGTTTTGACTTCCATTGCTGTCTATTCAACTAAAGATTGGTAATTAGGATATTAGAGGAGCATGACCTCAAGTTTCTGATAAAAGTTTGTTTTGTAGTATCTTTTAGTAGCAAATTTTAAAGTAAAAGTCCGTGAGGTGTAAAGCCTAGTAGAAACTTGAGAATATGTAGCCAGGGTGGGAATCAAGAAATTTAACCAACAATAACAAAGCCTTTCCAGGTCGACTTGGCTGAACTAAGAAATTTAACTAAACCATCGAAATTACGTAAATGAGATGTCTTTCTAGAGCTGAGGAAGTTATTCTCTTGAAACTTGACTAACAAACTTGTGTCATGCAGAATAAAAGTACGGGGGAGCTTAGCTTCTTGACATGCCTTATGAACGTTGCAGGTTCCATTGGTAAGTGATCCAATTTCTTGTTTTAGGAAGAAAGCAAATCAAAATTTTGAAGTTGCAATCCGTGGAGTTATAAGATCTGTATTGGGCCTTCAGCCAAGAGATTGGAAATTTTATCTAGTTGTAGTTTCTTGTTTATGCTTATATTTCTGAAAAAAAAAAAGATTTTCTTGCCATCTTTTTAACTCTCTCTCTCTCTCTCTCTCTCTCTCTCTCTCTCTCTCTCTCTCTCTCTCTCTCTCTCTCTCTCTCTCTCTCGTCACCAGATGCATGTTTGTTCTAGGCAAATGACTGTTGTATACATGTCAGTTAACTGTTGTGACAAACCATCATTCCTGACTCGTTCCCTGCATTTATTTCAGTGAGAGTCTTCACAAGCATACAAGAGAAGGCCCCTACAAGTGGTATCCTTATTTTTTATTTCTTATTCTTTAAATATCATAGTCTAGTTTATTTACATGATTACGTAAACTTATATTTAAATTTTCTTTTGAATTCTAAGTTCTAATTTGTAGTATTCGTTTTGTCATTTCGTATTTGAGGTTTGATAAGCTTCTTTTTACATTGAGAAAACTATAGTTATTGTGTTTTAGTTAACGATGTAGCTCGTATCTTATAGTTCAGTTAGATATTCAACTACTATGGGACATGGATAATTCTGAAGTGTCGTAGATTCAGGATACTTCTAACACCTGTGAAGTTGGACACTGTTGGCGTTCACTGACCATGCTAGCTATAAATCTCATAATGTCTTGTTGCAATGAGCTCGTCCACATTACAGGTCTACTATAATCGACAGGGTTGCTGATTTCATTTGTTTTCTCTATCTTTACGTATAAGGACCTGGCAGTGAAATAGTTATCTGCTAGCTGTAAGTCAGTGGTCAGATAGTTTGGTTGTACCAGTTCAATCAGAGGACAATGTCATGTCATTGTGACTATATTTACTTTGTATATACTTTAGAAGTATGCTAAAATAATGAAAAGATAACCTGCAAAGTCATGAATGGAATTCAGATGGTTGCACTATAAGAGCCTAGTTGACTGGTTCATCGACTGAGGTTCTTGATGTGGTGTCTTGTCTGGGCTCTCCAACTGCCTGGTTTTGCATTTAGTCGGGCTGGCTGGTCCAGTCAAGCCCGTTCTGTTTCCTCTGCTCATAATGCTTTCATGTTTATTCTCCTTCTCTTGCTTAATCTTGATAGTTAATATGTGTCGAATAGTTTTTCTATATTAGATAGCTTTTTTTTTTTCTTGAGAAAAAAAAGGATGTTGAATATTTAGTCTCTATTAGTAATTGAATCCGAAACTTGCTTGACCATTAGTGATTCTTCCTCTCTTATACATAATAGTTTGGTTCTTCCCCTTTGTTAATCTCTTGCTTAATCTTGATAGTTAATATGTGTCGAATATTTTCCTATATTAGATAGCTTTTTGCGGAAAATTACATCCGGTGACAGCCTCGACATTTCATCATCCTACATGTTAGGGCATCACCATGAAATATCAACATGTGGTGGTCTTAGTAAGCAAATCACCTTTTTGAAATTGAAAAACTGCTCGAAAATTTCGAATTATAGTAAAAAGTAGCCAAGCGAAACTGTACAAATATTCAACATTTTTTGAGAATTTTTTTAAAATTTTAAAAATCAATATGCCTAGTCAGCACCTCGTGTCAAAGATAAACTGGTGTTGTCCTGACTTGTAGGATGATGACATATCAATGATGGTCACCAAATATATTTATCCTTTTTTCTTTAGCTAATGCATCTTCTTGTTCATTGATATAACTACCATTCTGTATTGTCTGCCTTGACTCATGCAAAGTCATACTGGGCTCTGTCCTTGGTATTCTGACGAATGGAACCATCTTGAGTCAGATTCTTGTATACAGCAAGCCCCAAGCTAAGAAAGAGAAGAAAACAGAGTAAAGGTTTTTATAGATCAACATCGTGCATCTTTTTCATGCTGTCCTACTTGATTTCCACCCGAGAAAACAAAAATGAATCAGGGGAGCTGCGATTGCCTGGTAAAGTTCATGAGCTGGGTGTAAATTGCTGGTTCAGAGAGATGAGCCCCTATATGTTTATTTCAAGAAATGTACTGAAGGTGCACGCTTCTGTTTGCTTATTGGCAGTTTAACTTTGAAGCAATGTGCTTTGAGTTAATTCATGACCTTAATCAGATTTTTATTTTTATTTTTATTTTTTCCTGGTTGCATAGTTGTGCATCGTTCTTCACAGAAGTCTATGAAAGGTTTAGATGTTGGTATTCCATGGATACTCTTTTTATAACATTTGATACTTTTGCTGATGTAATAATGGTGGTAGATACATGGAAATCCAAAATTAAATTAATCGTCTTTCAAATGTTAGATAGTAAATCATCTACAGAGTTAACTGCCTCATTGTATCAACACTTCAGGGAATAATTTACTAATTTAGCGTCATATTAATTGATGCATATTAATTTACTAATTTCATGTCAGATGTGCATAACTTCTACCAGATCGACTCAATTGTATACTTGTGCAAATATTTATGTTCATTCTTCAGTTTTTATCTTTAAAAATGGAACCTTTGCCATTTTATTATGACATCCACATCGTTGAGAAGGTTTGTTTCTTTGATGATATAAAAAACCCAAACAAATTGCTATAAATTGTATTTAAAAAACCATTTCTCGTTTCTTTTCAACATTGACCCCTGCATTACCTGCTAATATCTTAGATAAGTTTATTATTATGTTGTTTGAATATAGACATAAGAGTTTCACTTATTCATTTGTCATTTGGATGCCCAAGCAGTAGGTCATGCTACTGGAGGAAATATTTGATCAGGTAACCGTATTTGGCTCTTTATCTCGCCAGTGCGCCTATTGAGACCGCGTAATGCCTCTACGTGAGGCTCGTCTTCCTCCAAAGGTATAATCTTGGCAAAGTTCCCCTCTCCAATGTAGTCGACCACCCTATTGGCTGCTTCTAGGCCAGTGACATATTCTTTCTCCTACACATAAGATCATTTTTCAGGTGTTGCATATAATCAGCTCATTTAATTGTCCTTAAAAAAAGTATTTCTTCTAACCTGACCCCAAGAGCCATGGCGTGTGATTATCCAGTCACCGGCCACAAACATGTTCCGAAAGCTGGTTGAGCCTCGCATCATATATCTATAAGAACCTGCACAAAGGAAACCCCCAATTGATTACTTAGCTGGTTATCTTTAAGGGTTGAGTTGAGGAGATTTAGAGTGGAAAATAGCATGAAATGCTCCTTTTATTTTATTTATCTGCTGTTTTCTTCATTAATGTTTGGACAAGTTGATTTACAAAGAGATTTTTTATTGATTAACTGCGATATTTGCGACAGCTTCAGTTTCGTTCTGTAATGTGACTAACATATTGAAACTTACTTACCTGATTTAGCTGCCTACAACATTTGCTATGTACAGAAAACAATGACAAAGTTTCAGCATGCATGTAATTTATGATTTAGTTCTTTGAAGATTTTCATTCTCTTCCTAAGCAGCACATCACCGTTACAAATTGTGCGTTATATAGTTAATTTACCTTTTATAAATCTATAGGAGTGGGTCGAAAATTTTCACCTAAACGATACAGAGACAGTATTCTGGCTAGTGATCTACGTGAAATCCATATTGTAGAATGGAATGTTGGGATTTATATTGAATTAGTACGTCATTTCAAGGACGACATGTTTGATCATTGCGTCCAAAACAAAACAACATATGATACCCACATATAATAAATAACAAACACAAAATCATATCGAATAAAAATACTCATCTTTAATCGTTGATGCTAGGCTATTCGCTTCATATTGCACAAAGTATTTAGTATGTCAGATTACAAACACGTGGTTTGTATGAAATTTACTATGGAAGCTATCCTATACCACAAGGGGTTCCACTCGCCGCACCTCTTAGAAGTGGGCATGCAATTTTTTGTGCAATGTGTGCCACCATAACCTTTTTGTTTTGCAGGAGGTGATTTTCACGTCTCGAATACACGACCTTTGAGTCAGTGGGTATAAGCTTTTACCATTATGCAAGGTTCCCCTCGTTCATAAAATTTACTATCTCTATACTTAATACACATAGATAATTTGCAACTTGTTTATCTTAGAGTATTACTAGTAATACGTAACAAGTGAGTACTAGAATGGTACCTGGAAAGAAATGAGTTGCAGAGTTAGGAAATCTAACAACTCTGTGACGCAGAACCTTTGCATTACTGAATCTTTTGTTGCACTCTGGAAGGTACGAAACTAGCTTGGCGACTATTTGCTTATCTTTTAATGGTAATAGCTGCTTGGCGTAAAACTTGAGAAAAATAGAATTAGTTAAATTAATCCGTCCTAGATTCAAAATTATTACATGGAGAATAGCATGTTGATAAGTAAGATCTTGCACTCACAAAGTTGGCTTCCAAAACTGTTGCTTCTTCATCTTCGTATTCCTCATAAATTGAGTTTAAGTCGAAGAAAGTCCATGCGATCAAATCGTCTAAACCGAAACAAACATTGCTTTCTTTTGGAATGTTAATCTGACAAAATATGCAGATTTCTTATACCTTGAAAAAATTATGTACCACAATTTTGCGCTGTTATTTTCACTTACCTTCTTGTCGAACCATACTCTTACGGATACAATATCAGTGGTTGCCAAGTTCAAAACATTTAGAAAATCTTTCTGCTGTTGTAGCACAGAACTGAGAAAACCCAAAATGGATGCATTAAGAACTATTTCTAATCAATATCATAATTAGGTCTAACGGTAGAGCAAAAATGAACGCCACAAAACGTTTGTTAGTTGGTAGGCTCAAAAAAGTGGTCTGACTCTGAGATTTTTGCTGGCTATTTTAAAAAAAAAGGTATTAATGAATGGTAGGAGTAGAACATACCTTCTCATAACGATTGATTGCAGGTTAGATACTCCAACAGCTAGAACAAATGCATCAGCGTCATATGTCTTTTGACCACAACATACTCCAGTAATATGTCCACTACTTTTGTCTATTAAAAAATCTATGGCTCCTTTGTTCTCGACAAAATTGCATTGCGCTTTTAGCTTCTCCATCCACGGCACAAAGATCTTCTCATTAACACTCCCTCGACACCATGAAACGTCAAAATTTTGCTGTTAATCATTGAGGAAGACTTAGAACAGGGATTTTAGAGCCTGATGAACTGTTAAAGGAAAGGGAAAAAAAATCTAACTTTTGACAATGTTATTAAGGAAGAATAAAGAAATCATATAGTGATTATGATACTTATTTTCAAGACTGACGTGATAGCCAGGAGAATGGCTGGGTGGGAGAAACCCACACCATAAGCGGATAGCTGCCACGTTAGGCTTGAAACATATCATGACCAAAATAATTCTAACAAGTATTATTTTCTCTAAGAAAAGAAAAAAGCACTATACTGAATTTGTGGTAGAAATTAACTGAACCTGACCTGATGAGCAAGAATATAATAGTAAAGCATTCCCAGGGTTGCAGAAGCACTGCACTGTTCTGCAGGAGCAAGCAAGCCAACCTGAACCAGTGGTTCAATGGCATCTTTATAAACCCTTTCTGAGCAACCAAATTTCCTGAAGAGTTCTCGTGCAGTCACTGCCATCAAAATGTTCTCAATTAAAACCTATTTCGCATTCCCCAATTTTGATCTCTACAAATCTCTTTGTCAGAGGTATTCTAGGAATGTATCCCTCACTTGCATCATATTTCCTCCACGCAGTGTCGGTGTTGTCAAAGTCGATGGCTGCACATGAAATCAAATAAATTGATAAAAGTTACACAAGAATCAAGAGAAGCATGAATCTTATCAAAAACTTGTTACCTGCAGCTGCTAGAGGAAGGGCCGTTAGCCTATCCATCAACGGAAGACGAGTAAACTGTATCACAAGAAAGAAGCAGAGACTAAACAGTCACGAATGCCCAAAGGACAAGCACAATAAACTTACGGCTGAATACAGACATGATCATAGATATTGAACTCACTTGTGGGTATATGAGAGCACCTAAAGGAGTAGGAAGTCGAGGGACATCTTGGAAAACAGGATATTCGACCTGTTAAATTGGATTCCCCAGTAATATTAGTTGAAACTGGTATTTCAGATGTTCTATATATTTTGTATCTTATGACAAAGTTAAAATTGCATCACAGGTTTTTTATAATATGCAGATTTTGGTTATATAATGTGCACAATATACACTCGTGGAAAAACAAAAAAAATGGGCAAATATAACCCGTCTGCGTGCTGGCATTTCTTTAGGTTAACACAGATTATTTTGCTTGAGTTATGCGTGTGCGGGTTTTCTCTGATCGTCGAGACATTAGCCAATATCAATAACTTATGATGATATTGTATCTATTCACTATACAAACTTACGCAAGACAGTGAGAGTTTCCATTGTCTACCTGCACCATCTTCATTATCTGACTGAGAATATTTCGAGCACCCTGTACGTAATCATGGAATTAACAAAAAGAAAGATACCTCTTTTCCTCCAGGGGAGTAATGTGCTGATCTAGTCCACTTTGTGAATGGTGATAGGCCCAGTTCATTAACGACAGAAAATATATTTTGATATGGATACCAAAAACCTGCAAAAAACATAGGAATAATCATGCGATTTACTTTCACATTGCACAACTCAAGTTAGAAGTTTGACTCAACTCCATACTAGAGGACGCGCATGCAGTGGGTTTACCAGTAGGTCATCACCAACTAGGTTTTTCTAAGAGAAAAACTAAGGCCGGTGCCTTAGCGCTTGAGAAAATGAATTCCCAAAAAACCAATTATCAATCAAAGAAATAAGGCTGCATTATCCTCTGGTTGGAATTTTTTAATATAAAATGGATTGAATTCTATGTCTACTTAATGCTTTCTCTATCTTATTTATAAAGTACTTTTCTGTAATCACTTCTGGAAACCATCCTTTACACACCTCTTATTCCTACATCCTCTGTAGGGCAACTCCCAGAATCCAGAACTGTAACGCTGAAACCCTGCAATCAAGCAACTAGATAATTTCATCCAAGCTATAGATATGGAGAGGAATTATGAATTCTGGGGCTTCCATTCAATCCCAGACTCCCAAAAAGCACCCATTTATCTACTCACACCTAGGGGTCAAATGAGTCCAAGCTCCTCATTAGCAATTCCAGCTCAAACTCGTTTAAGTTCGACTTCGAACACAAATTAGAACTTGATTAATTAAACCAATCAGGTTGGATTTCGTCACTCAGCTCGTTGACTCATGAACCTGCTCGAGCTTTTCTTACTTTCTCTATTTATTAGTAAAGATCAGTCATTTGAAATTTTGATTGACTGGAACAAATAAAACAGTACTCCAACCGGGTTCGAGCCGGAGCGATCTCGGCTTAAACTGAACCAATCAGGACGAGCTCGAGGATGACTTTCCTGAAGCAAGGCAAGTTCGAGCTCAGCTATTTAAGCTTATCGTGCACGAGCTCGAGCTCAGCTATATCAACCCAGTCGAGCTTGAATTAGATGGCAATTCGTGGAACTCGACTCCTTTTCACCCGACTGACACCCATCCCTAGAGGCTGAATCTCATCAAAGCCCCATTGTATAAGCTGTTTTAATAAATGCAGTGCTTCTTATACTGAGCTCATGGATGCAAAAGATACCTGTTTGGAGAGGTGGTGAGCAGCGCCAAGGCCAGCCCAGCCGCAACCTACCACGACCACCTTCTTCCGCTCGGGTGGCGGCAGCGCCAGCTTTTCCGGTTCCTTGGTGGCGGCGCTGCAGCGGAAGCACCGCACGCCTTGGAGCTGTAGGAGGCGCGGCACGGCGGCACCAGACGTCCACATGGTTTTTGAGCCGGAGAGACTGGAGAGTTGAAGCCCGCCGCACAGTTATTTGCTATTTTTATTTATTAGTACTTGGTGGAGGACACACCGCGAGAGCGGGACGCTATCGTCCATTGGCCTTCGCAAAGTGTTTTTTAAGACAAATTTGACAAACCGTGCCCTTAATTGGAATTAAACGAACAGTACTTTTTTATCTAGTTTTGACAAAAAAATTATTTTTTTATAATATAAAATAATAAAAATATTTATATACCGATTTTTTAATTATAATTTTTTTAGAATACTCCAAATGGGATAAAATAAAGTCCGTATGAAAGATCTTTGAGTCCACTTTTATATGTGACTGATTTTATCTCATTTGGAGCTCTCTACGAAAAGTTGTACAAAAAATACGAAAATGCTGCCAAACAAACTGCTGTAGTTTTTGGTAATGTTTTCGTATTTTTTGTATAACTTTTCGTAGAGAACTCCAATAAGATAAAATTAATTCCATACAAAAGAAGACTCGAAGACATTTCTAACAAATATAGGATCGGCACTTTTGAATAATTACGGACACCTGCAAACACGCCGTCAAGCCGTTGTAGTGTTTAGAGCGTCATTGTATTTTTTGCATAACTTTTCATATAGAGCTCTAAATGAGATAAAACCAATTCCATATAATTGGTGCTTGAGTTATCTTTCATATGAGATCTATTTTAGCTTATTTGGAGCCCTTTACAAGAAGTTATAGCTAAAATTACGAGACCTTGCGAATATCTACGAACACCTGTGAACATCCTGGAAACACCTACATTCTTATATTTGTTGGAAAGATTTTTAAATCTTCTTTTATATGGGACCGTTTTCATATATTTTGGAACTCTCTAATATAAGTTATGTTAAAAATATCGTGACCCTACGAATTTCGGCGAACATCTGTGAACACCTACATTCTTATATTTTTTGAAAAAATGTTTGAGCCTTTTTTCATATGGGACCGATTTCATCTCATTTGGAGCTCTCTAACAGAAGTTACGTTAAAAATACCGATAACCTGCGAACACCTTGCTAACACCCTACGAACACCTACATTATTATACCTATTGTAAAGATATTTGAGTCTTCTTTTATATATGACTGGTTTCATCTTTCTTGGAGTTGGATTTCGGTCGCACATATGTATATAATCTCGGAGCGCGGACGTAAGTATATAATTTAACAAATGATAATTATTTTACATCTTTTGGTGTTATTTTTTTAATATAGTTTGTAAAATTAGGTTAGTATATTTATGAAAGACATATACGAATTTTTTTTTTATTGAGCATAATTTAAATTTCTTTTATTTTTTTTTCTGATAACTTACAAAATAAGATCAGTATAACTATAAATGTCACATCTCAATCCTCTATCTTTTTTTAAAAAAAATCTTTTATATATTTCTAGAAAATTTATAGAAAAAGATTAAAAGATAAAAAAATATTAAAAAAAAGAAAAAAAAAATATAATCAACATTCTTATACCCTTTTGAAATAATATTTGATATTTCTTACTGAATAATTATTAAGCAAGTATAATATGTACGGCATATAGAAATATATCTTTTTTAGAATATTTAAAATTAATCATATTAGTATAAGCATATATGATAGATAATTTTTTTCTTACTAATTGTTGTAGAAAAAACATATTTTAAGTCTTATACTATTTTTATTTCAAAAATGAATAGTGCTTATTATAGTAGAGAACAATGATTTATGTCTTTTCCTTAAGTACATATAGTACATATATCGATAATAATAAAATATTCCTAAAAATAAATATTATTTTAAATTAAATTTTTTTCCTAAATAATTAACATGCCATTATTTTTTCAAAAGTTAAACTAGCATCATCTTCAAATATATATAAATATACAAAAAAAATTTTATTGACCCCGGTAATACACGGCCGTAAATACTTATCACCAAAAAAGAAACGGAAAAGGAAAATCCAGCATCACTTTAAACCGCAGCTAGTACTGATGAAACCGCCGTCACCTGCGAAACGGGGGGCGGCGGCGGAGAGACGACAAGGTTGGCTCTGCAGAGCGGGCAGGCAGGGTGGTTAACGAGCCAAGTATCGGCGCAGCCGAGGTGAAAAGCATGGCCGCACGATGGCAACACCCTCGCCGCCTGCCCGCTCTCGATATCGTCGAGGCAAACAGCACACTCCGTCCCTGCGACTCCATCGCCGTCGCCAGCGCCAGGCAGCCGGCGCAAGTCTTCCACTGATAGGCCCTTCGCCGGCGGCTGCTTCTCGCTCCCCTGCTCCGGCGGTCGTCGTATCATGGCATACCAAAGGAGGCAGAGGTAGACGGAGAACATCACTCCCATCCCCGCGCAAAGAATGGACAAGCCCAGGAACAGCAGCAGCCATAACATTCTTATTCTTGGTTAATTTCTCAAGATACGAATAGAGATTCTCAGATCACTTGGTTGGTATATAATCTTTTTGTCACGAAAAGAAAGTGATATTTGACTTGCAGGAGTTGTTCACACTTCACAGGATGTATATGAACAGTGCACGGCTGCGACGGCGATGGTTGATTTAGTGCGTGTTGGAGTTGACATTGATTTTACAGCTCATGTTTGCAGTGAATGCACTGGTTGCGAATGACATTGGAACGCCATTCTTATAGGTAATGCTGGATCTTAACATTTAATTCAAAAAATAATTTTATTTATATTTTTTGCACTTAAAATTAGTAAATTTAAGATTTATCGAATGAAAAAATATGGTTCGAACTATTTTATCGGACCTAATAGTATTTTTTATTTCTTATATATATGTATACAATTTTTTTGTTCAAAATATGTATACAGCTTTAATCAAATATTTAATTATGCATTTATTTGAAAATTAACTTAGAATTGGTGTGTGAGTCATGACTGAAGGGTGAAGATGTACGCGCAAGTTAGGGATCTCGAGATAAGTGTAGGATAAGCTGTTTGACATTTTACGGGTAGCTTTAAAGAAAAATTACATATCAGTTTTCTATTTTCAGTAACCAATACAAATTAATTTTTAAAAATAGAAGAATCATCTAACGTGGCAGCTTGCACTGATATGTAATTGCTAACAGAGGCTGATTTGTAGAAGATTTGATACGGAAGTTGATATGTAATTTTTTCTATATTTAATGGATCAATCTATTCATATATTACTAGATTAAAAAGATTATAAAAAAAAAAAAAAAAAAAAAACAACTTTTGATGGCAGACCCTACTGCAGGGGTCACCCTCAAGGTGATTTTCTTTTTCTTTTATTAGTAAATATTTGGATAATTTTATTGTATTGCTCCTTCAAAAATTGGTAAGCGAAATTAGTGGTGGTCTGGGAATAGGCCCCCACTCAGTTGTTGTACACGTTGACGTCCTAATGTTGATGGCTTCACCAGATGTTCTCATGTTGCTACGGTGCGAACAGTTTAGCGAGCCGGTCAAAATATTGAAAAATAAACATGTGAGGGCACTCGGCTGTTTCTTACGTTGTGTATTATATACGTATTTGTGTCTGTATTTTTTTAGATTTTGAACCTTTTTGTAAAGTTACTAGAATAGTAAGATATTTTCGGCTTCAATTCTTTCGATTTAGGAAAATCAAAAAGTAGGAAAAATGATGGCTCGGATTCAATAATCACGCATGTATAGATTAGGAGATTTTACATAAATTTCCGTCCACTTATTTAATATATTTTTAGATATCTTTTACAAAAATATTAAACTATAAAATTATTGTTTTTAATGTGATCTACAATTTTATAAGTTTAATTTTTTTTTAATATACAAAAAATTGATAAAATTTTTATTTTTTTCGAAAATTTTGAATTATAAAGTTATATATTTTAATATAATCTACAATTTTATAACTCAAAAGTTTAAAAAAATACTTAAAAATAGGTTAAATAAGTGAACGAAATTTTATATAAAATCCGGTGATCCGTACATACGTGATGGATTGAATATGTGGAATGAATCCATACCGTCATTTTTTTACTTCTTGATTCTCCTAGACTAGTTTTGCATCCGTACGATGTATGGTTATTAGTAACCAATGTAAAATGATAATAAAACTTATTATATTTTTATTTTTTAAACATATAATTAATAATTATTTTTTAAAATGTTATATTTTTTATTTGTCATATGTTATTAGAGCAAGATAATTACCACATGATATATGTATAAAAAAAGTTATTTTAGGATGACTCGAAAAAATGGTGATATCCAGTATATATATATATATATAATATATATATTATATATATATATATATATATATATATTGTTTATTTGTTTGTTTTAGCATATGAATAACTTTTTTTTAAAGAAAATATTTTATTATAAAATATGCACTATTATTACTTTTATAATAATAGTTATGTATGTGTATAGATAATTTTTATAAACTAATTGTTTTTTAATGATGTTATTATACTTTATATTAACTTCGTTTTGGATATTTTATATTTTTCAAATTAATTAAATAATTTTTAATCAATTATCAAATAATGCACATGCCATGTGGCTTTTTAGAGAAAAAATAAATACCATATGGCACACTGAGTTATTAAGATGTTGCATGGTGCAACAGTTTGACCATCCAATTTTATATATTTATAAATATTTATATATATTTAAATATATATTTTATATTTTATATTATTTTTTGTGTTTTTATATATATACATATAACGGGTTTGATCCGTTTTGTACTCGTCCAATACATAGATTTAAATCATTCATATAAATGATAATATTCGAAAACTTAAATTTCTTTTTAAATATATTAATTTTATATAAATTAAATATCTATTTTTATTAAAATTATTATACTATATTCATCACATGTTATTAGAGCAAAAATAATACCAAATGATATACAAAAAATTACGACTTTGATCACCATTGTATATATTGCATATAACTATATATAAATTAATGATAATTTGGTAATGATCTTTAAAATTCTTCGAAATTTTTAAAATTTATTTTTACTATGAGTAAAATAAATTATTATAAATTATGCTTATTTTGAATATATAATAAAAATTATTAATAATATATTAAATATATATTGAATCAAAACTCTCATTAATCATATAATTAATTACATATTTATTATGCTTAAATGTGCCACATGTCAAATGATGAGATAATAGAATCGCCATGTGGTATATTGTGAGTTATAAGAGGTATCACATGACGTTAAACTATTTTGATACCGAATTATATATATATATATATATATATATATATATATATATATATATATATATATATATATATATATATATATATATATATATATATATATATATCACGCCTGAAATTTTCGACCTTGATGAGTTCCTAATCTCAGTTTTTTTAAAAGAAATTATATTTCTGCATCCTCAACCAATTCATCCAAAAATTTGCATGTCTATGTGACATGTAGGAGTTGATTTTTTTTTCTTTTTTTTTTTATGTATTTAGTGTTGGACTAAATAGGAGGAGAATTTTTTGAAGATTGTGTGGTATGGAAAGATTTGTTAACAAATTAGTAGAGAGATGTGAAAAAATTTACAATGCTAGGGATACAATTTTCGTTATTTACACAAACTCATTAAAACTCATATTTAAATAAACTTAAAAAGAATTTCGAACTGTAAAATTATTTAGAAAGTTAAAATATATAACTTTATTGTTTAACTTTTTCTTAAACAAATATTATAAGATATCTCAAAAAACTATGGAGTGTTAGTACAAATATTAGTTTATTTATACATATTACTTGTCATTTATTCAAGGGATAATACCATATCAGCCCCCCATGGTTTGAAAACGCCCAAATTAGCCCCCCATTTCAAAAATCTGTCGTTTTAGCCCCCGAAAGACTGTTTGGACTTTTTTCGGACGAAAATATCCCTGTACCTGTTAACAGATTGGATGCCAAAAACACCTATCTAGAAGTATTTTTTGAAAAAAATTTTAACATCAAAGTTGTAGATCTCGATGAGATCTACAACATTCATGTCAAAAAGTTTTCCAAAAAATACTTCCGAATAGGTGATTTCGGGGTCCGAACTGTTAACGGGTCGACCCGTAATCCACTGAACAGTTCGGACGCTGAAAACACGTATCTAGAAGCATTTTTTGAAAATATTTTCAACATAAAAGTTGTAGATCTCGTTGAGATCTATAACTCTCATATTAAAAAAAATTTCAAAAAATAATATTAAATATGTGTTTCAGGCATCTGAACAGTCATGGGCATTTTCGTCCGAAAAAAATCCAAACAGTATATGAGGGGCTGAAATGGACGTTTTTTGAAATGGGGGGCTGATTTGGAATGGAAACTTGAAATGGGAGGCTTATATGTCATTATCCTTTTATTCAACTTTTTTACCAAAAAAAACATATTTTAACTACAAATTTATGATGCTTTTAATAATATTTTAGTAAAAAAATTTTAAAAAAATTTCTGAATAAATTTTAGGAATAATGACGTATCAGCCCTCCATTTTGAATTCTTTAGACAGATCAGCCCCTCTGTTTAAAAAATGGACAGATCAGCCTATTCGCTACTGTTTCGAATTTTTTGCGGACAAAAATGCTCTCGTTTTGCCGAGACCGAGACCACCTATTTATAAATATTTTTTGGAAACATTTTGAACATTAAAGTTATAGATCTCGATGAGATTTATAACTTTCATGTTCAAAATTTTTCCCAAACATACTTCTAAATTGGTGTTTTCGGCGTCCAAACTGTTTCAGCGATTTCGGTCGAGCTGGTTACACTCCGGACCTCAAAAAAACCTATTTCGAAGCATTTTTTGGAAGAAATGTTCAACATTAAAGTTGTAGATCTCGACGAGCTCTACAACTTTCATGTTTAATTTTTTTTCAAAAAATATTTTTATATAAAATATATTTGGTGTACGAACTGTTAACAAGTATAGGGGTATTTTTATCCGAAAAAAAGTTCAAAAAATGTTTGAGGAGCTGATTTGGTAGGTTTTTGATATGGAGGACTGATCAGATATTTTTAAAATCTTGGGGGCTGATACGGTATAATCCCTAAATTTTATTTACTGTAAGATACTTCATCATGTCGATTCCCCATGATGGGATTTATGTATGCCAAAAACCACTCAATTAAACTTCGGGCGGAGTGTGTCTAAATATATCATTTGAGCTAGTTTCGGTTGTAAAATAGAGAAAGGCCATATGACAGAAGTTCATCCTATTCTAACAATCTTTAATTTTCACAAATCTCAATTAATATGAGCAATCAAATCAATACATAAATTTCAGAAAAACAAACTCGGGCAATGAAATAAACAACATCAACGTAGGGATTCTACGTGACCGCTAGCTGGATCGCCACTGCTGGCTCCGGCTGGGAATTGAGATTTGCGGATGTCCGGCAGATGGGACAAGCAGGGCTCGTGGCGAGCCAGGCGTCGGCGCATTGCCTGTGGAACGCGTGGCCGCACGTCGGCAGAACGCGAGCAACCTGCCCGGCCTCGATGTCATCCAAGCACACTACGCACTCCGTCCCCGCCACCGCGCCGCCGTCTCCGATCCCCGGAAGCCGCTGCAGCTCCATCGGAGACAGTCCCTGCGACTTCCCGGGCTTCTGCGCATCTACCGGCGGGCGGTTCCTGTGGAACGCGTATATTACGAGGCAGAGGTAGACCGTGAACGCTACGCAGACTCCCGATAGCGTTAGAAAGAGACTCAACGAGAAGGTCACTAGGTTGAACTGATGGTCATCACTTTCTCCCATTAATGGCGGTGGAACTCCTTCCGACGTCCCCGCCTCGTCGGTGAGGCTAGGACGCGACGGAGAAAGAGCTCCGATAAGCTGCACACGCGCCCGCTGTATAGAGCAGTTGTTTGAACTAAATATACATACATGAACTATGAAATTATTGGGGAAGATGGAGCGTGTGATTTAGAATTTACGTTATTGATGATTTATTAAATGCGATATGCTGGCACTTGCTCATAGGAAATAGCGGAGACGTTGCCTTAACCTGGAAACGATACTCTGGGCATTCAATATAAGAAGATATTATGATATGGTTTAATTAGAAATGCATGTCAAAGAGATATCTTATAGCATCTCAATTGGTACCGTGCCATATTAACATCACCCCTAATTAAGTTCGCAATCATAAATTGACTGAGATATTGACTTTTAATGCAAGAAAAGAATAAAGTTTTGTCCTAAAATAATGTTTCAAACCTTATTAAATCGATGCAGAATCATGAATCAAAAGAAAGAATCAAGATGATATATACTAATATCTCATATGTATATATCTACTCCGCAGATCTAATGGTGACAAAATTGTGAATACATGAATTCATCGACATCTTTAGCCCTCTATTTAGAAGAAAAAAGAAGAAGAAGAATTCATCTTCCCTAACTACTAGCAGCAAAGAATAAATAGAAAACACATGACAAACGGCTACCAGACCTACTCGACGGGGGCGGGGAGGAGGGGGAGGGGAGGCGGAGGGATGGGCGGCGGTGGAGTGAGAGCATCGGTGCGGCAGATTGGACACGCCGGTGATGTGGCAAGCCACGAGTCTGCGCAGGGGAGGTGGAAAGCATGGCCGCAGCATGGCAGAACCCTAGCAGGCTGCCCGGCCTCGATGTCATCCAAGCAAACAACACACTCCGTCCCCGCCACCGCTCCGCCGTCCTTCGCTCCGGGCAGCCTCTGCAAATCTTCTGCTGACAGCCCCTTTTTCAGCTTCTGATCCCTCCCTCCGACGCCGCCGCCGGTTGCGCTCCTCAGTGAGGCGTACCACAGCAAGCATAGGTAGACGAAGAACACCAAGCTCATTCCTAGACATACCATGAACAACCCCATAAATGGTATCAGCAACCCCATCTCGCTCCTCTCTCTCTCTCTCTCTCTCTGGGGTATCTACTTATTACACTATAAATACTTATAGTAATAACTAGTTTCAATAGTCGGTGCAGAGCGCCAAGAGAGTGGAGTCACCTGGCGCGCGCTCAGATCAGTGGGCGCGCGCTCGTGAAACAAGGGTGCGAGAATATACGAATACTAATGTGAGAGAAAGATGAGCATTAATGTCTAGGACGGTGGTGAGTGGAGCTTAAGTAGCAGGGAAGGCAAGGCACGGGATGCAAGAAGACGAGCGAATCGAAGGGCGAGGAAGCCGCGGGCTTGTGGATCTTCTGATCCTTGTTGCCTCGGAGCACCGGTCTAGCGCTAGACGTGCTTGGCCCATATTTTAGTAGAATTATTATATTCTATAGTTATTTATTATAAAATAATATTTTTGCTGGCTACAGATATTATTGATTATAAAATTCTCATATATATATATTATCAACGTCATCTCACTCCACGTGTCACGTCAAATATGTCTTACATATACCATTTGGCTTTTTTTTTTTTTACTTTAGTAAAGTCATATGACATTTATATTAATTGATAATAATTCAAAAAGTTATTTAATTAATTTAAAAAATAAAAAGTCTAAAATTAAAATTAAATATAATATAATATTTTTAATTTAAAAATAACATTAATATAATTATATTCTATAGTTATTTATTATAGAATTATTATATAAGAATAACATTATTATGTTATTTATTTAAAAATAACATTAATATTCATTAGTAGAATTATTATATTCTATAGTTATTTATTATAAAATAATATTTTTGCTGGCTGCAAATATTATTGATTATAAAATTCTCATATATATATATATCAACGTCATCTCACTCCACGTGTCACGTCAAATATGTCTTACATATACCATTTGGCTTTTTTTCTTACTTTAGTAAAGTCATATGATATTTATATTAATTGATAGTAATTCAAAAAGTTATTTAATTTATTTTTAAAAAGAAAAAAAAAAAGGTGAGTAGGTTGGGGCTGGGTTCGTTTTGATACAATGACTGTACGATGTAATTACAAGTATGAGCCAATATAATTTTCTTAGTTACCAAAAAAAAAAAAAGGTCTAAAATTAAAATTAAATATAATATAATATTTTTAATTTAAAAATAACATTAATATAATTATATTATAATTTATCTAAATAATAAAAGTTACTCAAGTACAATTTTATGTACTTTGAAAATAATTAATAATCAAATAATAATAATAAATATATAAAAATGGGTGATCAAAGATGTTGCTACAATATGGTATTTTAAATAATTTCCAATGTGTTTATTGATGTTTTTTTTTCTAAAATAGTCATGTAGCATTCGTATTAACTGATAAGAATTTAAAAAATAATATAACTAATTACAAAATATAAAAGGTTTAAATAAAAATTAAATATAATATAATAACATATAACGAATAAATTATAATATTTAATAAAATAATTATTATATAAAATTAAAATTTTAAAATTATTATTTTTTATATATAACCATCATCTGTGTAATGTACGGATGTAAAATTAGTTTTTACTCTTTAAAAACTGTGTTTTTTGTTAAATCAATAAACTTTGAGCCTGACCTTTTGCTACTTGCTAGTACATTCGGACATAATTAAATATAAGGATAGATTTGAGTTGACCAAACTTAGTCCGTTGGACCTCTGCATTGGGTTCAGCACTGATCCCTGTTTTTGTCTCGATTTAGGCTTGGATTATGACTCTCCAGTGTTTGATTTCGCTGTTTTGTCTTGTAAAAACTTAAAATGCAAATGTTCCACAGTAGGGCATCTACAACTATAGATTGCATAATAACATTTTCTAGACTGTTATGACTAGTGTTGAAAACGAGCCGAGCTACTTGTAGTTCGGACTCAAACTCGTTTAAACTCAGCTCGAGCTGGAGTCTTGCTGGCTCGAGCGAGTTCAAGCACGAATTCAAGTTCGAGTAATTAAACGAGCCTGAGTATCGTGCTATTTAGTTCGTTGGGCTCGCGAGTCTAAATAAATTTTTCTATTTTATTTAAATATATGTTATAATAAAAATACTTAAGCGAGTTTGAATTTGAAGTCTACTTGTGCTTGGCCTAAGTTCGATTTGACTTAAAATCGACTCAGTTAATATAGTCGAGCCGAACTCAAGTCGAGTTCGAGCTTGAGACTTTCAGAGTCGAGTTGAGTTTGAGCTCAGTCTCTAAAACTCGTCGAATTCAACCTTTGAAAGCTCGTCGAGCTCGAATTAAACTAAGTGAGCCGAACTCGAATTTAGTGGTAGTCGATTCGAATCTGGCTCGTTTTCTACCGACAGTTATGTCGGAGTTGAATTTGAAAGACAAGTGCTACGAATATATAATTACTAAAATAGTTTTTTAAGATCTAAATTTAGTAACTTTGAGCAGAGAAGATTTAACATCTCAAGATACAAAAGATGGGTTATGCATAACAAAATGTTTACTATTTTGAAAAATGCCCTCAAATAATTAGATCCGACTACGTGCGAATTTTTTTTTTTTATTAATGAATCGAATATCTACTAAATCATAATCTTGACACTGTCATATTGACTAATACGGATGTTTTTTTTACATATTCTACAACAAACGGAGAAAATTTTTAAATCTTTTTGATGTGGTGGGTACTAGGCAAAGGTAGGGGTGAGGGTGTACCGGTCCAAAACCGGACCGAATCGGACAGGACCAGATCGAAAATCGAATTCAAACGAAAAAAAAGACCGTAGACCGGACCAGAATTGGACCGGTCCGAACCGGACCGGACCGCAAAAGAGTGGAACCGAACCGGATCGGACCGGTCGGACCGATTTATATCCTATGACTCGTCGTAATGCTTATGTTGGTATAGTTTCGGACAAAAAATTGGCCCGATTCTAAAGTAGATCTTATTTAGATTGATCAAATGTATAAATATTAGGACCAGATCTTTTTTAAATTGTTCAAATACACAAATACTAGACATAGACCTTATTTAAATTGGTCATCGGTCCGATTCTCAATTTTTCTAGTCTTGGCCGGACCGGACCGACTACCAATTAATAGCCAATCTTTGGACCTTAGACTGGACCGAACCAACCGGTCCGGTCCGATTTTTCGGTCCAGACTGGTATATGAACACCGCTGAGCGAAGGTGTACATAGATGACCTCTATTGTATTACCTAGCAGGGATTTTCAAAGACCAAAGCAAAGTCATATTTGGAAATGATTTTCTCCTCCTTATTAAACTTATAATTATGCGAATATATACAAATAAATATTACGAATTTGGCTGACCGATTATTCGAGGTGTGGAGCCCACACCTGGAGCAAGACGAATCAACTACACAGAAAGCGGAAGAGGAGCTGAGAACCGCTGAGGAAACCCGGCGACAATGGCAGCCGCTGCTCTATCACTCAATCTACCCGTCATCTGCCCCTCGTTCAACCCCCCGCGGTCCTTCCTGCGGCAACGACGTCGACAGTGGTGGACCCCATCCTTAGGTGCGTGCCCGCGCCGCGCCGTGACCACGGCGGCGGGATCGAGCTCTGACGATCCGTCGCCGGCGTCATCGGACATGTCGCTGGATAGCGCTCTGAGGCTCCTCGGCGTCTCCGAGGGCGCCTCCTTCGATGACATACTACGCGCTAAAAACGCCATCCTCGCTTCCTGCAAGGACGATCAGGAAGCCGTTGCTAAGGTCTAATTTAGTAATCTCTTATTAAGTTCACTATCGTTGAACTTGTAGAGCCCGTTATTTTGTTGCTACTAACCAGAATTGGTACTAATATCATCAGATATTTGCTGAGTACCACCAGGAGGATGTGTAACATTCTGAAATATAAGAAAATTGCATGTCATGTGTTGTACCGACATAAATGCCTAGGACTGTTATGATAATGGATTGCCACATATGAATTATTGGATTGTCTATCCAGACTCCTATGCTATTTATTCCCTACTAACTCAGTTCACACAATGAATCTCAGCAATAGACGTAGCTTGGTTCAAGTTATGGCACGAGAATAAAAGTCACAGTATATCTGAGTTTAAAAGAGTTGATTCCTTAGACAATTGAATAGAGCTTGCATGAGACTATACCAATACTGGGTCTTATGATATTGATGTTGTGTTCTATAGCTCCAACATGGAGAAAGTACGCGACTTTTGTGGCTGGCCCTCGTAAAGTTAATTTTGTTGCCAATTTTTGAATTACCAGTTTATAGTTCAGTGTTTTCCATCACTTGAATGTCAATAAGAAACTGCCAGTGTAAGTGTTGCGAATAGTGCTAATCCAGTCCAGAGCAACAAGATTTAACTAGTTTTCTTACAAACACACACACACACACACACACACACATACACAAAAAAAAGCTGAGTAAGATTCTGCGAAGCTAGCATTTGGGCATCTGTTATCGGTAAGAATTAAGCGCAGAAACTGAAATGGTCGCTTTGCTTTTGCTTCCTAAATATTATGGGAATGAGGAACCACAAGTACATTAGTCTTGACTATAACAGTAAAATTTGGCGACAACAAGGATATGTGGCTATGCCTTCTGTAATTATCCATGAAAGGAAAAAGATATGACCTTTGGCATAATGAGTAGATAGATTTAGCAATTTTCTTTTGCACCTTAGCTCCTTGTTGTCAGTTGAAGCTAGAATTTCTCCAATGTATTCATTGAGTTAAAAAAAGGAATAAGAATGGGGGGAAACAGGAGAATTTGGTGGCTGCAAGAATCATAGTAAGACGCTTTCCATCTTTCACTCGCTTATCATGAATGTATTGTTCTACTATAATTTAGATATATTTGTAAATGTAACAGTTGTTTTAGAATGCCCTCCATCTCCACTTTCCCCTGTGTTTTTTTTTAGTTTAATGCATGTGCATAGCCCTTATTTTGCAATTTTCAACATAAGTATTCCTGCAGTTATTCATGCTCATATGAGCTTTTAAGAGTCAGCCACTGAGATGTTGGAGCCATAATTTCCAAAGTAGGTATCTACTGCTAAGATAGTGCACCAGCTACACAGCTAAGATAGTGCACCTGTTATATTCATCCAAAGAACTTGCTTTTAAATCAAATTGTCATGATCAATTGAATAGATGGTTTTGAGGTAGCAGTAGGTCAGATGGTCAGTCTGATAGACATGAGACCTCTCTGCACCCTTTTTTGTTCTTGTGTATGACTTGTGACACAATGTTGAGTCACCTTGCATGTTTTTTCTGCTAGAAATGATATCATTGTCTATTAATAATAAACAATGAATTAGGTTTAGGAACCACTGACAAATTCAGTATTTGATTTATTGGTAAAGAATGAAGTGTGGAAACCAAGGTATTTAATTGGAGAATGCCTTGTATAATTTTTTTTTAAAGTCACATTCATTCATTTTAGTATGTGCTATACAATCAAGTTGATGTTTCTTATCTGCACTTCAGGTGGAGGCCGCTTATGATATGGTGCTTTTGCAAAGTTTGAGCCAAAGAAGAGCTGGAAAAGTTGTGAGCAGCAGCATCCGCTTCGCTGATGTCAAACCAGTAAGGCGTTCTGGACCTAGTCCTATGCCACAATGGCTACAGTCAATGGTTAACTATGCAACTGTATCTGTTGAAGCACCATCGACCACCAATTTGGGCATTCAGACTGGTGTCTATGGAGCGCTGATGGTTCTCACATATGTTAATGGAGCATCCACGTCGACTGGGCCGTATGCTGGTGCTGATGTTCCCGGTGTCATCTTGGCGACCAGTTTTGGAGTTTCCCTATACTTCTTGACGAAGAAAGATGTTAGCTTAGGTAATGGACTTGTTTATTTTTTGCGTAAATATTTTAGTTGAGACGTTTGAGAAGATGGCATATGATAGGAAGCTCTATAATTCAAGCTAATTAAGTCATTAGCTAAAACTATTGTTTGAAAATTCTACTCCATGTGCTAATGACACAAATCTAGGAACATATAAATGTGACATTTTAATTTCATATTGGGTTACACAATAGAAGTCATATTGGGTTCACATTTTAAACTCATAAATGTGAAATCTAGGAACATATAAATGTGAAATTTTAAACTCATATTGGGTTACACAATAGAAGTCTTATTTTCTCCCTGATGCGTTTTGGTTGGTATATGAAAAAACAGTAAAGCAATGCCCCATAATCATCATTGATTAGCTTGATCCACGAAATTAAGATTGTTGGGCATTATTTAAACTTAAGCATGCAAAGAGTGCAGGGATCTTTTTCTACGTAGGTAACAAGTTAGAATAGCATTATGTGAGAATTACCAACTGTTTATTTTACTTTTCCTTTCACATATGAAAGACAGTATGATTATCTGTAGCTCTGTACAACGTTTATCTACTACATTTTTTGACAAATTATGAACTTTCATGATTGGGCTTGTCTGAAGTTGAAGAAGACAAGGATATGCCATTTGGGAAGCTACTACTTGCACATCTGCAACTTAATTTGTTCCTCTTATTATTTATTTTGTTTATTTTCTTATTGACATGCAGGTGGTATATAATATTTACCGCATTTTTAACATATATGCTTCTATTATGAACATTTGTTTTTCTAATTACATAATTTGTATTGCTATTGGATGTAGTTCCGTCTTTGACGTTTAGCCATGTTAAAACTTGCATTTCTAGTTGAATGGCAAATGTGCTTCCATTAGTTAGTCATAATATTGTCGGTTTGAATTTTAAAGTGCTCTAGCCTTGAAATAAGAGGTAATAATTTTTTATGTTAGGTTGGAATTTAATTGCATAAACGAAACACATGGAATGAGCTCCACATTTGACTTTGCCAGTCCCTTGCATGTATAATAAGGTTATTGCTGCTGGAGGAACTATTTAAAGAGAATATCAAAGAGAATTTTAAAGTGCTCTAGCCTTGAAATAAGAGGTAATAATTTTTTATGTTAGGTTGGAATTTAATTGCATAAACGAAACACATGGAATGAGCTCCACATTTGACTTTGCCAGTCCCTTGCATGTATAATAAGGTTATTGCACTGAAACACATAGAAGCTTTTCCTTTCTGATTCTGTATTAGGTTGCAGTGGAGTGTTTGAATGGAAAGCTGTTGATTACATCATGTTTGGTTCATAGAGTTCCTTGCTTCATCAGATCCATAGGAATTGATGTATGGTAATGACATAAAAATTTTCAGGGTTAAGGATGAAACTAATAAGAAAGAAACTAAAATTTTGCCATGTGAGCACTTTAATAGTTGATTTCTCTCTCTTTTACAGTTGCCATTTTAGCCTGTGTATCTTGTGCTTGTCCATAACCCCTATATGCTGCTTTGTCCCTCTTACTTATTTGTGGATGCCCAGCCTTTGGCTTTAACATTCCCTTATTTAGTCAGTGCATACAATATTACAATTGCCTTGTTTGGAGAATATCCCATCACCATGTCATACATGTTGCAGCAATCATCCTTTGCAATCTAATAATGGCCTTTTGTAATTATTTCAGCATTCATTGTGCGGAAACCATTTTGTATATTTAGTGAGGACCTAGTTCAGTAAACTTTTGATACAACCATATGGCTGGGTGGTGTAAGGTCACTGATGAATACTTTATCAGAATTTATCTACTTCAAACATAGATTTTTGCATAATCAGATGCAAGAGGCAATATGCTGATCATCCAATGAATCAAGTGCAATTGTAGTAGGCTAGTAGCAACATAGATGTTGGTTTTTTAAATGGTGCCATAGAGTTGCTGTCAATGGCAGATGAAGACAGATAGCATTTTGTCGTTAGGATCCATAGCAAGGAAGCTGATCAAGCGGGTCAATCTCATGGTAGTTAGTATGAGTGTTGTTGGACTACTTTTCTGTATTTTAATTTAGTTTTTTAATTTTTTTTCTGTCCAGCTATAGGTTTCATGATACAATACTAGTATACTTCGATTCTCATTTCGCTCCTCTTTTCCCTCCTCCTTGAGAATACATGTGGATTTGTGGGAACCGGTGTGGGAATTGGTGTTAGGTGATGAAGGGTGGAGACTGAGGAAAAAGAGGAGGGTACAAAAGATGGTGTAATGATCCTAAATTAGATATAAGGCCCATGATCATTAAGTCCACTAATTTTTGTGCTAGCTCTAGTTCGTCCAATATTGAAGTGGAAGTAATGACAAAGGAGTTAAAATAGAGTATCCTCCTATCTACTAGCAATTTGAACTCACCTCTTTTCAAAGAGGGATGTCTACGTGTTCGACATGAGTTATTAGAGAAGTTAGGCGTTATGCTGCCTTTAGACGAGGTTCATAACATTATTATCAGAGAACTTGATTATCGAACGTACCGGTGAATAGGAGGATGCTATCTAGAAGCGGAAGAGGTAGTCAGGAGAGGAACTGGGTGGAGGCAACCAGGAGAGGAATTGGGCGGAGGCAACTAGGAGAGGAACTAAGCGGATGTAGCCTGGAGAGGAATTTGGAGAGGAGAGTGACGTCGGAATGACAGTGTTCACCCGAGTCTAGGCTTAGTGCACAGCAAAAAAAACCACTCAGAGCTGCCGCCAAGTGGTGTATTGGACCCACAAATCAGCCGCAAAGTAGTTAAATTCAACCCCCAAAGTAGCCATCAAATGGTGTAAATCTTGCCCATAGAAGGTGATGTAAATCTGGACCCTTAAGGAGCCGTTATTAGATTACTGCCGTGGAGACGCCGTTTCTTACGGGTAATGGAATTTTAATGATCCTAAATTAGATCTAAGGCCCATAAAGATCATTAAACTCACTAAAATGCGCTAGCTCTAGCTAACCCAATATTGAAGTGAACCCAATATTGAAGTGAAGGAATAAAAAAGGAATTTAAATAGATTAGTCTCGTACATACTACTAACTTGAGCTCACCTCTTTTTAAAGAAGGATGGCCACGTGTTTAACTTGAGTTACTATAAAAGTTGGTGTCATGCTACCTGGGGGTGAGGTTCATAATAGATTAGTGTTAGGAGATGAAGAATGGAGATTAAGGAGGAAAAAGAGGAGGTGGGTACAAACTACTATTCTTCATATAACAAAATACTATGGGACTAACTGGACTACTGAATGCTCAAAATTTGGAAGTAGCTTTTCCTCTTGAGATCCAGAACAAGGTACTATCTTCTTGTAGGGTTGAGTTGAGATATAGATTAACCAGTTTTTATTTGAATCCCAATTAAATTTGATGCTCGAGGTATCATAATCACTAATTAAGAACAAGTGGTTACTGATCCAATAACACCGACCCCATGATACATTGAAATGCGAGACTCATTGTCGACATTGCTAGTGATACGAGGAGAGATCTGACAGAACTCACTCTATGGTGAAGCTTTGTGGCCTACTCCTCTTCTCTTTTTCTTCGTAGGCGTGGCTGTCACGAGGACTGTTAAAAAAATTTTGAATGTAAAGTGAGCCGCTTGCAAGAGGCGTGCACCCAGGTGCCTTGAGCTAGTCGCGCAGGCGCGTGCCTCTTGCAGGCGTGCCTTTAACAACCTTGGTAAAAATCTGGTTCCTAATTTCCTTCATTGAGAAACTGCAAATTTGCACCTTCCTAATGTTTGTAATACATAAAACTTCCTTAGGATAGCGTGCTAGCCAAGTACATCTGAGCTGTTGTAGTTGCATAACTGCACAACTTAGATGTTAAGATGCTAATAGTTCTATTCATAAGATGCGGCAGTTAATGGGGATGACATTAACAGCGAACTTGGCAGGCATGTTGAACGTCCGAACTTCTACGGAGACGCGTCCTGGAGTAATGCTCTTACTCAGACCATCTAATAATACTGATGGTTTCTATGAGGTCAACCTTTGAGTGTCTGGGCTAAACCAGTCTTGAAAGTACCATATACTGTAATCTTGTCTACGTAGATTTGAAAAGCCTCATATTGCAATGTATGAGAAGAGCTAGAATAGTTGTTAATAAATGCTGATGAGGCTCTTATAAACGTAGGACGATGAACAACTTCTGAACAAATCCGTTTATTCTTGATTGATCGTCCTGTACGATGTAATTTGTTGTTTGCTGGCTTTGTCAAACAGTTATGTAGCTTGGCCCATTGTGGTATATGCGAACCACATCATTCCTGAATTGCTAGCTCCTGCCTATTTTTAGCTTCTTTTAGTTGTGTCATGCTTCTGACCTGACGATCACATGGCAGACTTCTTCTAACACAAGTATGCTCTAGTTTTGGGAATGGCACGTGAGCTATCCTATTTGTGCGTTGCATTAAGACGTACGCTTCTGTATCAGTCTTTAACAACTACAGATTTCTTGTCACGCCTAAATGGATCAATAACTCTACTTTTGGGTCTACTTATAATGTGGACGTGACATAGAGGCCCAACTCTGCAGGGCACAAAGTAAATTGGCAGTTATGAACAAAATAAAAGGAAGACTAAACTAGACCCAAGCGAACAAAGGATGCAATTACAAGGCGTAATTCATCATCGATTATAGTTGTATAACGATCGGATTATAGTCAATGGTCATATCTCTTCGTGTACGTCTCTTTTCTAATGTCACCTAGATCTAATGAATAGATTTTCATCTATGCAACTTTTGAAGATATATTATGTTATCATGGCTCCATTATCTCTTGGTAACTGCTGCTTGATTGATAGTAGTATTCTTGATCTCAGGCATTAGCATGTTTCAGTTTGAAAATGCATATGGATTCCATGGTGGAGACTTAGTTTGTTTAACACCTCTATATTATACTGATAGCTATATCAGCTCCTTACTAAATGATCTACTAAAATATGCATTGTTCTACCAAGAACTAGGTAATTCTTTAATAACTTAGGGTAAGGTTTACAGTAATTTAGTTTCATGTGATGACTTCTTATGTCATCGATGTGTAGCACTTGATACCACACATTAGCTGACGAATTGTTCTATGCTCTAAAAAATTGAGGTGCCAAATGAAGTTGAATTGTTTCATTTTAGTGAGTTTAATTACTTTACCTCTGCCATCTCAGGGAAAGCAGCAATCATAACCATCGGTGGACTCGTTGTAGGTGCTGTGATGGGATCCGTGGTCGAAAATTGGTTGCAGGTTGACATTGTGCCATTTCTTGGGATCCATTCACCGGCAGTAATTGTCAGCGAATTCATTCTTTTCTTACAACTACTGGTATCTTTATATTTGAGGTAAAACTGAGAATCGAATGCAGCTTCAATGTAGTTATGTATAGTCGGCTATCCACTGTATGCATGGCATTCTTTTAAAATTTGTCTAAGCATAAATCCACGTGTCAATTGTTATGTACAAAAGTAGTGGAATGCTATGATTATGTTGCTATAAGCAATTTATCAGGCGGATGTGAAAGAAAAGTATGATACTGGGCTGTAGGTTTTCTCCCTAAGACAACATTCTTATATTGTTGAAGATAGTTTATCGTTGAAGATATTTGAAACTTTGGGTATTAGATTTGGTTATTAGAAGACGACTTTTTTTATCCAGGGAGAACCTCGGGAAATGGTAAAAGTTCCTACATAGCGACCAAAAGGTTGTTTTCGAGGTGTACAAATTGTCCTTTTTCAAGTAGGGTATGGTTGTGTAAAAAATTGTTCGGACTTTTTTAGAAGCCTACATTCACACGTGTGGAAGTTTTTACACTGCCATATAGTTGTTTTTTTTTTTTTGTTGTAGGGTTTAAAAGATTATTATATGTAATTCAGTTTTACTAAGATGTCATTAAATGTACACTGTTAATTATCTAATAATGTGATTAGGTTTATTATTATTATTATTATTATTTTTTGATGATGTTTATTATTTCTACTATGTCATTCACAGAACCTGCTGAATCTCTGGACTTCAGTGCTCGGGTTTTGGGGTGGGTAACCTCACTTAGGGCTTGGTTGCAGTATGCTGGTACCTTCGATATAGATTTGATAGATTGATAGGTCAATAGAATAGGTTGGGCGCTGTAGAGATGAAAAGCTTAGTACGCGGCTCACGGATTGCACCGTGATCCACACTGGCTGTGTAGGATGTGGTCCTGCCCATTGGTCGGGGCGTATTGGCCGTCGGGTTAGCTAGTGGGCTGGCTGTACGGCCTTTTTTGACCCCCGCCCATGATGCACATTCATCACACGCGGGGCAGCCGCAACGGCTAAAAACCGTTATATTTAATGCAGTTGCATGAAACAGTGTGTTTTTTTTTTTTGGGTATAATATTTTTATTTATATGAATTATTTGTTTATGTATACTTGTATTTTTTGATTAGTAAAAAATATTATAACTACAAATAATTACGATACTAATATTTAAAATATTTACTATAATTTGATGAACAACAATATGTAAAGTACAAGAAATTTGATATTAATAAAAAGTATACAATTCATTCATTACAAATACAAAATGTCACAATGATAATATTTGAAATATAATATTATTTTTACTATGATTTCATAAACAAATATATATATATATATATATATATATATATATATATATATATATATAGTACAAAATCTAGTATTGATAAAAGAATCTATATGCTATTTATTATTGAATATATATATATATATATACACACACACACACACACACACCACACACACACAATTGAGTTCTCAATAATAAGTTTACCTACTTCGCAGCCACTTTAACATATAAAGGTGAAAGTGGGAACTCGCTAAACCAAGTCCGCAGTGCGAAATAAACAGCGAATCTTATATTTCAATTTCAGTTCCATAATTTTGCCACTTCACAACGAAATAAACAGTCGTCAAATTAGAGTGTTCCTGTACTGCTGTCAAATGTTGACTATTACAAAAGGACGAATCCCCACTGAAACCCGTGAGCAATAGTTCGGTGACTTATTATAAGACAGAATGGTCTGAAACAATTCAAATGGAAACATCACGTCCTGAAAATGAAACACATATTTTTGCCATGTAAGTGTATAACATAAACGGCTAACAAATAAAAAAAAAAAAGAATAATACATTCTCATTTTGCGTGTTTCTATTGTCCTAACAATATGATCAACCAGAATGAGTTCAGCTGTTTCAGTTGATAACCAAACGAAAGCTGTTTTTTTTTTCTCTCATTATAATAAAAAATATGCGGGTACAAACATGAAATGGTTTGCCATGCCTGGCATCCATGATGGGGCAAAATCATCCGTCGCAGATACGATCGGCACGCTATTTTCCATATGAACAGGTAAGAAAACACGTAGAACCAGTGTCAGTGCGGATCTAGAGGCGTAGAGTAGGGTGCAAGAGAATTCATGGGCAGATTGAGTCCTCCTCCCCCTCTTACAGAAACTTGGGCAAATTTGTTTGAGCTGGCCTTGCTTATAAGGTTTGAATCAAGAAATACAACAATGACGGTTATGTCGTCGTGAAAATGCCGTCTGACTCCACGATCAATTTTGTTTAAATCAGAGGACCTCATCTCCCTTTTCTTGGCTGCTTCATGCAGTGCAACTTTCACCAACCTCCGAGCAATTCCCTAACATCAAACATTTGTAACGATTTATTGCTTTTACAATGCATTGCAGTCGGAATCATTTATAAATGCTTTATCAAGCTACTATTCCTATAAATTCGAAACTATGGATGGGAGGCGCTTCAAGAAGTGGCACCATCCAGAATTGAATCTGCATCCCTCACAAAATTTTCTAAAAATTCTCTATATCTCGTAGCAAGAGCCTCCGTTCATGGAAGGCCTGTACTCGGATCCCAGAGCGTCGCTCGGAATTGAAAGTGCGAGTTTTCCGCGAATTTGAGGTCCCTACGAAGACGTGCGCTAGCATTATGGGTTCTACCACAATAATCTCAAAAAAGAAATCTACAATACAAGAAAAAGTAGCACCTACATTGCTGAGCTCCGATATACAATCTAGATGTTCAATTTACTATGACGTCAGAGGAAGGAAAAAAAAGGAAAAATTCAAGTGACATGCAGGAAGCTGTAAATGACGTTGATGTAGATCAAGCAGGTTAATCAAAACTAAAATGTCCTTAAGATGTGTCTTCTCTACCTAAAAGATTGATATAAAAAAAGTCAAAGCCATTGTTTAAGACCCTATCATTGTTTATCAACTTTTATTTCAGTTGATTTAATTCATGCATTTTATCAAAAAGCACTAAGTTCCTAAAATGACGCCACCAACCTAAAATCGGTGTTGGATGATTAAAAGATCACTCTTATATCTTATGCAGTGCTGATATGACACTCATTTATCAGTGGTTCAAAAGAGTGCCACATCAAATCAATTAACAAAAAAAAAAAAAAAAAAAATCTAAAAATCACTCAATTCCAAGTTGACTAACATCATAATGGTAGAAGCGATTTTCACTGACAAAACAAAGTGATTGCCACATCAGTGCCACATTGACCCAATATAAAAATTTAATGATTTTTGCTGTAGAAGAACAAAGAGGTATCCTTACATTGTGTGGATGATTATGCACTAGGTCAACTGCTTCCTGGTTACTAAGGTGCTCCCATAGTCCATCAGATGCAAATACAAGGAACTGATCATGCGGCTGTAGTTGTTGCGTGGTAATAGTTGGTTCGGCACTAAGTATCGATTTTTTAAAAGGTTCATGGAGTCTGAATTTTGCAAACAAGGGCTCCCTGTTGAACTCCGACTTTTTAAGATACACGTCCCCTATAGATCTCGAAACCTGCAGAAGAAGGAAGAGAAAAGGCGAAAATGCTTAAGAAAATTCGGTCAAGCGAGTAACAATGTAATAGAATCTGGAGCAACATCTAAGTGATAATAGAACTAATATGAAAAAGTCTTCTACAGAATTTAAGTTTAAGCATTAGTGAAAAGAATCCTCCGATGAAAATAAATGAAGTTAAAAAAATAATAAAATTGATTAATAAAGGGAAGTGTCAGGTTTATCGTAAGAGTTATTCGTAGAGAAAGGTTAGCAGAAATCCTAAGTATAATAATACCTTAAGTATAATAATGCAAAAACAAATTTCTTCTTAAGCTATTTCATCTATCAAACATTATCTTAGCTAATATGAGTAACACTAACTGCTCATTAGGACCATGAATCACATCTAAAAATCATGCCGTAAACAGAAAATTAGCGAAATGTTGTTGTAGATCATTTAAGATACTAGTCTCACATCACAAAGTTGTAAGAAGACAAAGTGACGAATTTATGTTCATCGGATAATGCTGCGGAGATTTGAAATTAGGTAGCGTACCCCAGCAAGGGTTTCCAAATTAGATCACAACCAACGTTTTCTGTGCCGAGCCGAGCTGCGTTTTGGTAAACTCAGATTCCGGCACGTGCCGATGGTACTGTACCGATATATATTTATTGTTATTTTTTAAAAAATAAAAATTAATCTAAAAATTCAAATATAAGATTTTTTGACACGTGCCGCACCGGTTCGTGTCATGCCGACAACTGCCGGAACAGGCACGTGCCGTCCGGCATGGGCTGTGCCGACCGGCACCGAAAACTATGATCACAACCGAATCCAAAGGCTTAGCCATGATTTCTAGAATCCAAGCCATATATCAACCACTTTCTCTCTTACAACTATCAGAGTGGGAAACATCAGATGTGAGCCTCAACAAACAAATTCAATTTGCATAAAAAACTGTTTGAAACTTCATCAAAATGAATTACCATGAATATAGAATGGGTGAATTGGTTATATAAAATCATGTCAAAGACTAAATTCGTCATGCAAGAACATGAGTACCTGAATGATGCCCTTCACTCGCCAAACATTATGCTTTAAAACAACGATCTGAGGATCATCAGGGTGAAGCGACTGCAATTCCTTTCTAACAGACTCAATGCTAGCATTGTGCTCTGTTGATAGCTGTAGAGCTAAGACTTCACCCGTTCCCTTGACACGTCTACCTAGAACGGCCCGGGAGTCTCCAAGGTTAGCAATATGGAGGGTCTCGCCGGATATCACCCCAACCAAACAGCATGAACCAACCGCGGCAATCTGAGGATTTGTAGGCCATTGCTTAGCCACCGACGCGAGGAAACCTTCTTCAGTCGCTAAGAACGCTTTGCGTATCACGTCGGCTGTCACCGTTTGATGCTCGGTTGCAAATTCTGCCACCATCATAATCAAAAGTTTTTAGCATGTGTAACTCGCCTCATTGACCGCTAGATTAAAGATCATATACATGTAACTCAATGGCAAAAAAAAAGAAAAAAAAAGAAAGGCAATATTCAGCGATTGCGACCTTGATCCAAATACAGAATAGGGCCTTGAATAATATGAATTGAAGAATTGCTAGATATCAATCAGTAATACAAGAAATCAATAATATGGATTGAAGAATTCAAATAAGTGGGAAAGGGAGCGCCTTACTCCGTAGGTGATTGAAGAGGTGGTCGTTTATGTATCGGGCTGTCTCAGGTCCGCCGTGGCCATCATAGATTCCTACAAAAGTTCCGCAGGGCCCGTCTGATCCGAGAAAACTCAGAGGACCGGTTTCAAACTGGCTCTGATCCTCCAACAGATTGTTGGCTTGAACTACAGCCATAGAGAAATCTCCAAAAATGTGTTGTCCAAAATCCTTGTACCATAAGAGCCTCTCTTGGCGGCCGGCCGCCGCGTCGGACCGCTGTGATACTAGTGGCGGCCGCCAGCAGGCCGTTAGCTGCTTTATCAATGGCCCCAACATCCCTCATCTCAACCTCAACGACCTCCTCATTAGTAATTTCTTCCAATTTCCACACACTGAACATATCAGCACCAGAAAATATAAAAAGAATAAAAATCAGAACTTGTATTAGCATGAGAATCAATTGAGAAACTATGAAAATTAACACGCCGATGGATATGAAAGCAGCAGAAAGCAGAGCTTCACATGACAAACCAATTAAGAAACAGTAACAATTTGAATCTATGAATATTACATTAGTACTTTCAGAAAAGAACCTTGATTTCTTCTTCAAAAGAAACAAAAATAAGAATCTTTTGCCGTTCTATGGATCAGTAAGCTGGGAAGAAACGCAACAAAAATTTCCGGAGTTCCGATGGAAAGAGTGGAAGGCAGCTATAAAAATGATGAGTTCTCCGATGACCCAAGCACACACATCATCAATTCAAAGAGCTCGTGATGGAAAGAGTTGCTAAACAAAGATGAAGAAAATGGAAGAAACAGTAACCATTAGCTCTTTTAATCTGCACTTCGGATAAAATAATAATAATAAAAAGACATGTCACACAGAGCTTATCAGAGAGAGAGCGACCTCTTTTTTGTTGTTTGTTTAAGAGTAATGTTAGTTTAAGTTAGTAATATATCACAACAAGGCATTGGGCAGGGCGGCTGGTGGTGGATAGTGGGAAGAGGCTTCCAGGAAATAGGTATTCCATGTGGCCAACTCCAACACAGTTGCCCTCTCTCTCTCTCTCTCTCTCTCTCTCTCTCTCCCTCCGTAGATCTGATCTCACTCTTAACAACTCAAAAGTTTCGACACAACTATAAAAACAAGCTGATTAAAGGTCTTCTTTTTCCCGTTCTTGAGAAGAGGTTACGGTGGAAGGAAGCAGTGAGATTTGCTTAAATAAGCATGGAGAGAGAGAGAGAGAGACAGAGAGAGAGAGAGAGAGGGGACAGAGTTCCACAGACTGTCGTAAAAGTACCAAAAAAAGATAGGTCGCTGCCAGCGAGGCAACGGGCTCCACCTAGGTCCGGATGCAGATCTGCTGCACCATAATACTGCTTCATATTCGAAACATATTTAGGAAATCTACATATCTATATAAATTTATATTTTTTTAAAATTTTTTTTAATATTAAATCTATAATTTTAATATTAAATCTATAAATTTTTATTTTAAATTTTTAAATTTTTTAAATAATAACATTTTAAACTAAAAATTAATAAATTTTAAAACAGCTTTAAATTCTGTTCTGAATTCGTTATATTCGTTAACTTTAGAGTCCTAAAATATTATTTTAAAAATATTTTTGAAAAATATTTGTTGTGTATAATTTTTATTTTAATTTTTTTTTAAAAATATAAATTGATATTTATTTCGGACGAGGTGCAGCATATTTGCATCCCCTATCTCCACCACACAAGCAACTAGGTGTATTTCTGGAAGAGTAGGTGTATGTTGGGAACAGAGTAGGAGTATTTAGGAATACATTTTTTGTAACTGTTTAAGGTCCCCCTTGGCGTCTTCAAAGGGTTCACGTAACAATTTAATATAAAAAAATAAAATGAAGAGTTTTTCTTTCCCTACTTTCGTAGACCTTCTTGGACTTGGCCTGGGACCATTTTTTAAAGGAAATCCTTTCGAACATTTTAGTGTTTTTTTTTCCTTCTTATTTCTTAATTAGGATTGATATTTTTTTTTTTATCTCCTTGTCGAAATGTACTCTTTTATCATATAAAATAATAAAAATATTTTTAATTTTATTGTTCCTGAAAAAATAAAATCGTAATAATCGTTGTTCTTTTCTTACATATATATAATTTTATTTCTATGTCTCACTTTATATCTTCTACTAAATATTTTATTTTTAATATATATATATATATATATTCACTTATATTTGTGGGTGTTCATATGCATTATAGATATTTGTGGATGTTCAGGTATATTAGTAGGTGTTTAGATATATTTACATGTATTGATTTTTTTAGAATAAAAATATTGAGAGTACTTTTATTATTTTACATAATAAAGATATATTTCAACCAATATAAACTAAAAAATATAAAAATATTAAATCTAATTAAATAGACAAAAAAAATTACAAAATGTCCAATCTTTTTTCATCCCTTCACATGCTAAGTTAAAATATAAGTATTTAAGTGATGAGATGGACGATAATATGAACTTTCTGACTATCTCGATTTAAAATGGGAATTCTTTTGACAAATATGGATCAACATATTCTTATATTTTATTATTATAATAATAATTACGTAAAGTTGACCGATTATTAATAATTTTTTACTATTGCCTTAGAAAATTATAGATGATCCAGATAAAGGCAGCAGGCATCGCTATTTTATTTTATTTTAGAGTACTCCCCACCTTTTTAAATAGTATGCTGACAATGAAGGTTCCTATTTGAGCCAACCCTTTTTTTCTCCTTTGTGTGCAATTTTCTTCTACTTGTTTATTATCTACGCATGTTTATATATATATATATATATATAATATATATATATAAATATATATATATGTAAAATTTGTGTCCGTAATCGCCGCAAAACTAGTTGAATAGTATATTGATTTTCATAGTCATGAAATGCTGGATGGTGGACAACTGATCAAAAGCGCTGGGTTATGTGGGATATCTTCACTAATCCTACGTATATTATAGGATACTAGTAAGGATGAATGCCGATATTGATATAGAAATGCGACACAATATAAATACGAGATATGGTAATTGTCAGAAAAGTAGAATAAGGACAAAGTTCAGACACGACAAAAAAATATTAAAAAAATTAATATTAAATATTTAAAAATATAATAATATAATAATGTTAGTATTATATAATATATATATATATATATATATATATATATATATATATATATATATATATATATATTATACTTACATAATTAACATTTTTTCTAGCCGCCGATGTACTAAAATCCAATGAGATAATCAGAAGACGAAGACTTGCAAATCTAAATTTCTAAACGTGAGGCAAATTCCAGCGCGGATTATTTTGAAGCTTACTTTATTCATGAATATCGGATGTTGAGTGAATATATTCATGAATATCGCATGCTGAGTGAATATATTTATAAGGAAACCACCTCGTACGTTGTAGTACAGACATGTCGTTGACAAATTTAGTGTACTTGGTAATATAATTTCAAACATGTATGAGAGTCAATAATTTTTCCAGGAAAGATCGATTTATTTTGATCAAGACCACTCTTTACGTGCGCGAAATAACGATATGACATACTAACGTTGCTTTTACACGATAGAGCTATTTCTGATACAAGAAAACATCCAAATAAATAACAGAATTATTGCCGACATCGAGAATCAACGATAGAATTTTAATCTTATAAAATGAAATCAGATAGGATTTATAACATAGATCATAAATATTGCACATGAAAGACAAAGTAGTTTTCATGAGTCTTATTAGCTACAATCATAATTTTGACTTCGGGTTTAGACATCGATCGCAATCATCATGAAGCAATTGTAGTTATAAAGACTACAACATGCATCCTCACGTCAATGTCCATTGATGAACGACGACTTTTAAAAAAAAAAAAAGCATTTTGTCGAAAAAATTCATACTGTGTTATAGTAAGAATTTACACTGTTACGTAGAAATTTTAGTTCGAATTAACAAGTCTTGGATGTCCATGCCAAATAACCTCATTCGGTGCATTCAGATGCTGATACGTAACGTCTCTTAAAATAAAGGTTGATAAGCAATTAGCCTATTTTTTTTCCCCTAAAAACCACTAAATATATATTTAAATTTAATATATGTTGTTCAAAAGCGAACCATTAAACAAAATCAGATTGGTCAACAAATAAAGATCTGAAAGTTTAGGAAGAGCTGTGTGAACTTTACCATTATATTATACTTGGTAATATAATTTGGCTGACTAAAAAAGAAAATCAGCAATTCATGAATATCGCATGTTGCGTGAATATATTTGTAACTCATGAGGAATCCACCTCGTACGTTGTAGTCCAGACATGTCGTTGACAAATTTAGTGAACTTGGTAATGTAATTTCGAACATTTATGAAAGTCAACAATAAATTTTATGAAAGTCAATAAATTTTCCAGAAAAGATCGATTGTGTTTTGGGGTGTGTTTGGTTTCAGCTTATTAGATAGCTTATAGATGGTAGATTATAGAATAATCTAATTTTAAGTTATAATCTATGTTTTGTAAAGTAGCTTATTAGACAGCTTGTAGATGACAGATTATTAAAAATTAGTTTATTTCCACATGCTACCTCCACTAGCATATGGCAACAAGCTGCTAGATGGTAAGTAACTATTTACTAAAATACTCATTCTCTATTTATAAATTATAATATATGTCATTATATAATTCATCTAATGTCTTCCATACGTTATTACAGAGACAACCTCGAAACCCTACTGCTGTCCTCACGATCCGCCGCCACGACCTTACTGTCGTGCCCCGCCATCTCATACATCCTACAGTGACCTTATGCTAGGCAACGTAATTAGAATTTAGTAAAAAGTTATCATATATATTTTAAATAGTTCGGTAGGTTGCGAAATCATTATTTTATATTATGATTATTACTAGTTTGAATAATATCAATCATATATATGAGTAATATACTATTTATGTCTTCTTTTGTCATTTTATAACTATCAGCAACATTAAGACGTTTTATTTACCAAACACTTTTATAAGAATCAGTTGGATTATACAATCAGCCAGATATTAGAAGGATCGGCTAGATAGATATACCAGCTGCACAAGCTAGATTTATTTATAAGCTACCAGCCGCCGCCAAACACACCCTTGATCAAGACCACTCTGCACAAAATAACGATACATAGTAATGTTGCTTTTACACGATAGTGCTACTACTGATATAATAAATAATCCAAATAAATAACACAATTATTGCTGGCATCGAGAATTAGAGTTTCAATCTTATATAAAATAAAATCAGATAGAATTTTGCACATGTTGGTATTGAAATATAGATTTTTTGGTTAAATTTATTTATTACAGTAGTCACACCGAACTTGTCCGGTTGCAGCTCAAATATCAAATTAGACAAGGAGGATGATGGAAGACAAACTAGTTTTCATGAGCCTTATTAGCTACAATCATAAAAACATAAATCGCACTCATCATGAAGCAATAAAGTTGGGTAAATTATCTATTTGGTACCCCGACTTGTATCTATATTAACTTTTCGTACCCCAATTTGAAATGCACCTCAACACATACCTCCAGCAAGAATTCGTGACGACACCGTTAACATGGATGACGTGGTAAAATGGATTTTTTAACCGTTAATATTTAGGCCCAAAAATACCAATTTAAAAGTATATTTTGGAGAAACTTTGAACATAAAAGTTATAGATTTTGATGCGATCTACAAATTTTATGTTTAAATTTTTTTCAAAAAATACTTCTAAATGTGTGTTTTAAGACTCCCAATTGTTAACGGATTTCAAAATCGACTTATTAATCCGGTAGAATTTGAAGCCTAAAAATACATATTTTCAAATATTTTTTGAAAAAACTTTAAGCATAAAAGTTTTTGACCTTATCAAAATCTATAACGTTTATATTCAAAATTTCTCCAAAATTTTTTTCTAACTAGGTGTTTTGGGGTATGGAAGTGAATAAGTAAAAATTTAACTCGATAAAATTTGAAGCCTCATAACACCTACTTAGAAATACTTTTTGAAAAAATTTTGAATATAAAATTGTAGAGTGTGATAAGATCTACAACTTTTATGCTTAAATTATTTTCAAAAAATACTTGTAAATAGGTGTTTTGAGTCTTCAAAGTGTACCAGATTAATAAGTCGATTTTGAAATCCGTTAACAATTGGGAGCCTCAAAATACACATTTAGAAACATTTTTTTAAAAAATTTTAAATATAAAAGTTATAGATCTCATCAAAATCTACAACTTTTATTTTCAAAATTTTTCCTAAATATGCTTCTAAATTGGTATTTTTGGGACCTAAATATTAATGGGTAAAAACTCGTTTTGCCACGTCATCCATATTAACGGCGCCGTCACGGATTCTCGCTGTAGGTATGCGCTGAGGTGCGTTTGCAAATTGGGGTACGAAAAGTTAATATAGGTACAAGTTGGGGTACCAAATAGATAATTTACCCCAACAAAGTTATAAAGACTACTACATGCACCCTCACGTCCGTGTCCACTGATGAGCAATGGCTTTTTTTTATTTAAAAAAAAAGCACTTTGTCGAAAAAATTCATATTTTATATTATAGTAAGAATTTAGACTGTAATGTAGAAATTTCAGTTCGAATTAACAAGTCTTGGGCGTCCAAGCTAAATAACCTCAATCGACCTCAATGTCGGCGAAACTTAGCATACTTTAGAAAAAAAAATAATACTTTACTCTAGTTCATGTCAGCAAGATGTCCGTAAATTCAATTAGCTATTTATTAATCACATTATAAAGATAACCAATCCAAAGATTGGGTTATTTCGGATTGGGTCAATTTGTATAGTTTATGTTTGGAAATTTCAAACATCCGAAAGAAGCCCAATCCAAAGATTGGATTATTTCGGATTGGGTCAATTTGTATAGTGTTTTCTTTTCTTTTCTTTTTTTTCTTTTTTTTTTTCTTTTTTTTTTTTAATTTTTAATTTTAATGTTTCTTTTTTGGGTCTAAAAGGTGGGTCCCTTAACGTTTTATAAATCTTGTATGGCTAACCGACGATACATCAGAAAAACAAAAACTGACCACCTCCGGCGGAGGGGAATTAAAATAGTGAAAACCTAAAGATAAGGAAAAAGCTTTGGTTGCTAAGCAGTCCGCTATCCAATTTGCCTCTCTCTATAGATACGTTGGAATCGCACATCCCACTCACTCGAAGAAGTTGTTTTGCATTCTAGCACCAAATTTATGTACCGACCTTCTTGAAGGTCGTTGCTTTGTAGTAATTGGATGAGAAGGATAGAGTCTGTTTCAAGATAAACTCGCATAAATTCCAATTCTCAGACCCTTTGTAGCGTCTTAAAACAGTCCTATAGCTCCGCCTCCAAAATTGTACAATTGTCCAAATTTAGACTAAACTCTCCTAATTAGCGTCCTCCCGCATCGCGTCGCGAGCAATGCCTCATGCAGCCCCGCTTTCTATAGTTGTGCAAGAGCCATCCGAGTTGAGTTTTACCCAACCCTCCTCCGGCGGAGTCCACCTCACCTAGAAATTTTAAAACATCCGAACGAAACCTAATCCGAAGATAGGGTTATTTCGGATCGGGTCAATTTGTATAGTTTATGTTGGAAAATTTCAAACTAAGTTTGGTAGTCGTTTAAGGAGGTCGAATGTGCAATTTCCTACATAAACCATACAAATTGACCAAGTTAATAATGGTTGTGGATGTGCATGTGGCTACTACGTAGGCAATGGATAAGATATCCAGGCGTGGCATAAGTTTGCACCCATGAGGGCTTTAAAAAATTATATTTCTACTTTATATTCCATATAAATTAAAGATTATTCTTTCCGTGCGATTATCTTTAACCAATCCCTATAATATTTACGTAAAATCCACGATTATATGTTGCGTGGTATGTTAAATCTATTTTTAACTTTTAATCATTACTTGTTATAGATATTTCTAAATTTATTTATTTACAACAAAAATTACATAATATTATTAAATGATTTATTTGATTGTTATGTTATATGAGCATTTATAAATATTTAATTACATTATTGTTTGACTTTGAAAATTCTAAAATTCCATGCATAATACAGTTAAAAGCTAGTTAAAGTTATTTAGAATATTATTAAAGCACAATTTGGTGGTTTTTTTCCAATATAATTATTTAATAGTTAAAATAAATTTAGATTATATATGATAATTATCATAAATATTATATGGCCTATATTTTGAATTTTTTTTAGATCTGCTTTATATCTCCACAATATAATTACTTAATAGTTAAATAAATTTAGATTATATATAGTAATTATCATAAATATTATATGGGCTATATTTGAAAAAAGTTATAAAATTGTTTATTTTTTTTCTCTTCTCTTTTAACTTTTAATCATTACTTGTTATAGATAATTCTAAATTTATTTATTTTACAACAAAAATTACATAATATTATTAAATGAATTATTTGATTGTTATGTTATATGAGCATTTATAAATATTTAATTACATTATTGTTTGACTTTGAAATTCTAAAATTCCATGCATAATACAGTTAAAAGCTAGTTAAAGTTATTTAGAATATTATTAAAGCATAATTTGGTGGTTTTTAATTCCAATACAATTATTTAGTAGTTAAACTAAATTTAGATTATACATGATAATTATCATAAACATTATATGTCCTATATTTTGAAAAAAATAAATAAATTCAGATCTGCTTTATATCTCTACAATATAATAATTTAATAGTTAATATAAATTTAGATTATAATAGGGTAATTATCATAAATATTATATGACCAATATTTTGAAAAAAGTTATAAAATCGTTTATTTTTTTTTTCGCTTCTCTATATTATTTACAAGATTTTTCAGATTATATTCATCTTTATTATAGATTTATTGTTTCTAGATTTATTTAAGATCTATTTTTATTCTCTTTAGAAGAAATAGGATACATAATAGATCGATATAAATAAAAAAATTAAAAATATTTTTTAATTATAAATAAAAAAAATTATTAATTTTAAAAATAAATTTAAATTATTTTTAGCATGCATATTATGGATTCATCGTCCGTTAGTATTAAAGAATGATTCATATTCGAGAATACCCCAGATGCTACGCAGCCAAGTAAAAGCACTGGTTACATGTGATAATTCCACTAAACCTGACATATTAAGCCTACCATAGGATAAGTTAGGGTGAAAACGAGCATATTAAATTCAAGTTCGGCTCAACTGGTTTAGCTCTGCTTAGTTGGTTTAGCTCAAGTTCGAACTCGAGCTCGAGCTAAACGAGCTCCAAAGGCTGAGCTCAAACTCGATTCGAAAAATCTCAAACTTGAATTCGGCCCAAACTCGGCTCGATTGTATCAACTGAGTCGAGTTTAAGTCGAATCGAGTCGAGCTCAACTCAAACTGGGCTCGATTGTATGAATTACAACAAACTTGAGTTGAGCTCGAGCTCGAACTCGCCTAAATAATTTATTGTAAAAAATATTTGAATAAAATAGAAAAGTTCGTGTAGGCTCGCAAGCCTAACGAGCCGAATAACACGATGCTCAGGCTCGGCTCGTTTAGTTACTCGAACTTGAATCCGTACGACTCGTACTCAGTAATACTCGAGGTCGAGCCGAGCTTAAGTGACTTCGAGTCCGAGCTACTCGTAAGTGGTTCTGCTCGTTTTCAGCCCTACCTAGGATAAGTATCCCTCCCTGGTGATTAGTCTATCTAATTACGAAGGGATAATCTCCTTTATATAAAATTCACCAGACCATTCAAATTTTCATTTTTCTTTCTTTATTAATCTTTCATAAGGAATTAGGAATACTTCGACGATTTAACGAAATCTATGACTAGTAACTTTTAGCATGGTTAGTGAAATTATTTTTGAATTTTATCTAATTTAGGAGAACCAGCTAAACTATATTACGGTTGATATCAGATTTTATTCGACTATTTGCAAAAAGGAACTAAACTTACCGTAGCAATAATCTAAATTTAGTTGCTTTAATTTTGTCTCAGAAGCTAGATTTTAAGAACTAAATTATAATTTTTAGTGTCCGATGTTTCATTATCAATAACTAAAATATGTTAGTCCTAGAAGAGTTTAACGACTAAGATCCAGTGGCTAAGTTGTTTTAGCTCGGAAAGTCTTAAAACGACTAGATTGTACTATTGAAAATTATTATATTAGTTACTATTTGATATTTTTTTATAGTGATAGTATTAATCGCTATTTTGTAGTGCCTCGTTCCTTTATATCTTAAATAATATCCTGTTATATTTTATTGTAAAATTAAGCGTAAACATAGAATGAATCTTCATAAAACAACTGCAGTTATAACGAGAACAGCTTAGCTTGCACGTTCACGTGCATGTCTACACCATGAAGAATGATTAATTGTATATCAGTCTTCTTTTTAAAAATTTGAATATCAGCGTTTGAAAGCGAAAAAATATGCTGACGTGACGGCACGAGCATTACCACGTCAACATATTTTTTATTTTTTTAGAAATTAATTCGGCAACAGCAGAAAAGTGGTGGACTAATATGTTACAACCCCATAAAAAATGACCCACAATGCAAGTTTCTGCCCTACTTCTCAAATCTTAGGTGCCTTTGATATTTTAATATAAAACATGTGTTGAATGTCTTTTCTGCATTATCTTTATTGATGACTTTTTATTTGTTTATATCAATCCATCCCATCTCATCAAAACATTTGAATTCATTAAAAGGATATTCATGACGATACGGTGGAATATTGCAGTGGTCTTAAGAAGGCTCACTGTCCTGAATTTGACTTTTCCGCAATTACGGTGCTAGCAGATATGTACATATCGGTTGTCCTGTATATGATTAATTGGACACTCTCTCAAGTGTCCTCTTAGATAATGCCAGATGAGAGTCTCATACGAGCAGAATTCTAGTTGTATGTATGGACGGGGTCCTAAAAAACGAATATATTGATACATAACGTAAAAAATCAACCTATGATTGTTGTTATGACACTAAGGGTCTGTTTACTTTAGATGAAAGTGAGGAAAGTGGAGAAAGTGGTTAAGTCACTTTTCTCACTTTCTTCATTTTTCTTGTTTACTTAAAAAGAAAAGTAGGAAAAAGTGACTTTCATCACTTTCCATTTACTATTCTTTTGTATAGGATTTCTTCATTCCCCACTTCTCTCCAAAATGGAGAGAAGTGGGGAAAGTCAATACATATATATATATATATATATGCATATTATAATAATAAAAATAAATATATTATTATATTAAAAGATATTGCTACTAATAATAATTATATTAATAAGATAATTAATTAATAATAAAATATACTAATTAAATTATTAGTATTTAAAAATTATATTATTAATACTTAGTAACTATTAATATGTAATATATTTATTAATGTATACATAATAATATATGTTATTATATCACATTTATTTTATTATTAATAATTAACATATTTTTAAAAATATAATAATATACTTATTATTAATAATATATTTTTAATGATATATTATTCTATTTTAATATTAATACTATTATTCAATATCTTATATCATTTATGTTATTTATTAATATATTTTATTAATATATTATTATATTATTATTAGCAACCTAGGTTTAATGATATTCTATGTTAATATTAATACTATTATTTACCAATATCTTAATTATGTCTTTATAAATAATATTATATTACTAATAATAATAATCGCAATAAAATTAATTAATTATTAATATATAATATATATATTATTAATGGACCTTTTATATTAATATTTTAGTTATATATTTATATATTACATTAATATAAATTATTATTATATAATATTAAAAATATACTATTATTAAATTATTAATTTTTTAATAATATATTTATTTAATTATATTAATTATTATATAGTATTAATATATTAGTAATATAAAATTATTATTTATAATATATTTAAATTTTTTATTCACACTTTCTTCTCACTTTCCAATATCAAGTAAATAATAAAAGTGAAACGTACTTTCCTCCCACTTTTCACTCTCTCACTTTCCTCCTACTCACTTGCCTCATTTGCTCTATTTTCTTCAAAATAAACAGCCCCTAAATGAACCCCTTTTTCAGTTTGTGACGCAAAAGGAGAAAAACAATGTTCTGCATGTAGAACGTGATTTCTTTTTTTTTTTCTCTCTCTTTAAAGTAATCATCACATATCTTTACAGAAAAAAAAAAGAATAAAAAATCATTACTTGGTTCCAACTTATTTTAGAGTGAAATTAACAATATGAATTATTTTGCAAATAAGTTATCCAAATTAAAAAATATCCCTAAAAAGATGTTAAGAGTCGATAACATGTAGAAGACTTGCCCTAAAACAAAAGAAAGACAGAGAAAGCACAATCAAATTACTCAAAGGAGATACAATAATACTGTAAAATACAAAAATATCAGCCACTGTTGTATACAAGCATTCAACAACTACTGCACCATAATTTCAAACAATAGTCTATTCATTTAGCACAGATCCTATTTTATTAGTGTTGGCCTTAGACTTGGATTAAGTCCAAGTAAGATAAGCATTTATTCGGATCGAAAAGATCAACTCATATATATATATATATATATATATATATATATATATATATATATATATATATAAACATACATACATACACGCACACACACACACACATAAGGATTGATAAAAAGTCAAATGTGATATTCCAAAAAATTTGAAGAGTAAAACGGAGGAGACGGGATTCTGTGATAAAAATCACAGAAAATCCCATTGTGGTCTCAATCTGGACCGTTCAAGTAAGATAAGCATCCATTTGGATCCAAAAGACCAACCTTTATACACACACACACACACACACACACATATGAGGGCTGATAAAAAGCCACATGTGATATTCCAAAACATTTGAAGAGTAAAAAGGGAAGAGCGGATCCCATGTGGTAAAGACCATAGGGGATTCCACTGTATTAATCTGAACTGTCCATCGACTAGTACGAATTATGAGATTTTTATTAAATTTTTATCGATTTATTTGACTTATTTTTAAAACATTTTGTAAAAATTTTGGTACTACAAAATTATAAATTTCGATGTGAGCTATAATTTTATAGTTAATTTTTTTTTTAAAAAAAATATCAAATATCATATCAAAATGATGATTATATTATTGGCTCATCATTTTGACATTTTTGAAAAACTTTCAATTACAACGTTATAGATCACATTAAAATCTATAATTTTAATGTTTAATTTGTTTGTAAAGATGCTCAAAATTCAGTCAAATAAATCGACAAAATTTTAATTAAAAAAAATCTCGTTATTTATACTGGAATGATGGACGACCCATATTTGAAACCACATGGGATCCAATCTCAAAAAGGGGCCGATTATGGTAGTCATCCATGTCGTAAGAAAAATCACAGGCAATTTGTCAGAGAAAAGGAGTAAGCATAGGACGAGATTACTTGCGCAAGAATACGAAATATTACGAAAACTTTTCTCGTTAGAATAGCATAATAGGGCAGTGTCTATGTACCCCTTCAATTAGTATACTACATGGGAGACTTATATAGCCTCCCCAACCCACTATCACGAAAACGACCCTTATTAGGTCATCCCACCTGAAGCACCAAGGATTTGTACATCCTTTTTTTGCCAAGTTGTGTTGCATAAAAAGGATAGATCATTTCGCCCTCCGCATTTGTGTCGACTGGGTGTGACGTTGCGCCTTGGAAAGTATGCATCCCTCTCATGTTCGAATCCTGCGTGCTCTCTCTGGGGGGGATAAATATGCGCACCATATTTTCAGGCGCGCATGTGAAAGTGGTGATCCAAATTGGTACTCAACTGTATGATCCGAAAACGGTCGTCAGACCGGAGTTTTACCGCCTAATCGGAGTCCGGTCCAACACGAACAGATGACTGTAGTTAGAAAATGAAGATTTTTCAGATCAGCCTCCGTTTTTTCAAAACGGACAAATCAGCCCCTGGAAACGCCGACGAAGCAGCACGACATGCTGCCACGTCGGCGTATTGAGGGGCTGATTTGCACGGGCTCTTGATAAAGGAGGATTGATCTGCCATTTCTTCTTAGAAAATTGCATCATATTCAGATGGCATAACTTGGTACGAGATAGATTTCGCATCGTCATCTACAATAGAAAAGGACAGATCATTTCAAATTCCATTAGGCCTAGCTTTATAGAGAGAGTAGGGTGGTTCATTGTCTCAAGTTTTCAATCCCTTATTACCCTACCCATTCTGAAGTTGATAGGGATATATTTATAGGTTGATGGCTTTCTTAGGATGCACTAAGGGTGGCGGAGTACCGATCCCATTTCTGCGTTCCCACTATATTAAGATACGGACGACTATCTCAAATATCTTTTTTTTTTTTTTTTAAATAATATTTTTTAAAAAATTAATATAAAAATAATTTTTTTTTTATTTTTTTAAAACATGGGTTACGTAATTCCCTAAAGAATCCAAAATTTTAATAAATTTAAACATAATTTCTAAATTCACTAATTTGGAGTCCAAAATAATTATATGGATTTATTAATTTGTAAAGTTTTAAATACTAAAGTTATATGATTTACTAAAATTTATTTATTTTTATTATTTGACTTTTTTTTTTAAATATCACAAATATGTGTTTGATTACAACAACACAACAATTTAGTTCAATCCCATCTAAGCAGGATTACAAAGTTAAGATTCACGTAGTTATTTCGGGAGAAGGCAAGTTGTTTCGGTTAGGATATGGATTATGCCATCAATATTCAGGATGATGTGGCAACTTCTCAATTTAAGGTAGGCTTCCTCACTCTGTCCTTGGTTCAATAAGAGATACAAGAAAATCATAATTTTGAACAATTTCGTCAATTACCAATGCTTCTACCTTTTTTTGTAACTTTTATTTTTTAGAGATTATCGTGGTAAAATTCATAATACGAGCGCACACTTCCGCTGAGATCTAAGTATAGATATTATATGAACGGAGGCTACTGTAATAGAGTACATGCGATTTTCAAAAAATTTTGTGAGAAATTTTACCCACGCAGACTCAAATCTAGCTGGTGACATTTCTCTTCGCACTTAGCAAGAGACATCTTTCCAATGGGAACGCAATCTTATGTGTTATATCTCACTTGTCAAAGTTTGAAGTTTGAAGGCATTTGACTGTCTCCCGCAAACACAGAGCAGTCTTGATGAGAACGGTTTGCCTCTTCTTGGATAATCTTATTCTGTTCTGGGCGATGGTACTCGAATCATCTCTTGAGAGTGGAATATGAAAAATGGGATGGTGTTAGGTGGACGGTTGGGATTGCAAAATGGATTGAACAGGATATCAGTTCTCCTGATTATGAGCACCGTTGTTGGGTTCTTTTGATATGCTTGCACCTGCCTTTGGACATAGAATACACTGAACAAGTTTTACGAACAATGACGTGCTTCAGTTGTTCATGAGCAGAGGATTATCAGTTAGCAGCAACTAACGTTCATGGAAGCACACGGATTCCAATTCTTGCGTATGAGACTAGAGGTGAAATGAGCCTGGTTTGAGCCGAACACCAATTAAAGCTTCACTCGTTTTGCTTTAGCTCGAGGAGTTTTATTGGATGAACTTGAATACGACTCTTGCTTGAACTTGACTTGATTGTATCAACTGAATCGAGCTCGAGTTGCATTGAACCGAGCTTAGAAAATCTCATATTTAAACTCGACGCGCCGCTAAATTTGGTTGTACTGATTGAGTTGAGCTAGAATGAAGCTCAACTTGCATCAATTAGACCGAGCTAGAATCAAACTAAGCTTGTTGGACTAATTTTGTTATTAAATTTTTTTTAGTAAAATAGAAAAACTCGTTTAGACCGTGTTAGAATCGAGCTTAAACTCGCTGAAATAATTTTGTTATAAAAATATTTGAGTAAATAGAAAAACTCGTTTAAACTCGCGAGCATAACGAGCAGAATAACACGATGATCAGATTCTACTCATTTCAAGTTCAGCTCGAGCTCGTTTTCACCCCTATATGAGTCAAATGAGGACAGTCGAATGTTTTGGTTTTTTAGTTGTTCTGTTTTGGGGGGGGGGGGGGGGGGGGGGGGCGCATGAAGCTGTAGTGTACCATGTTACTAGGAAAATGGACTCTGAAATATAGATTTTTCTAAGATAATTCTCAAGAAAAGGAAAAAAAAAATCATGGTGATAGGAGGTTCCTCATGCCAAATAAGTCATCTGCAACGTGCGCGAAGTCATCCACAAAGATTGAAGAATACAAATAAAACAGACTTGCGAGCAACTTCATATACACTTGTAAAAATGCAGGGTTCAGATGTAGATGTAACGCGGCGAAATCTCCAGAAACAGACAACTTCAAATGTTTATGAAAACACAATGCAGTTGAAGGTTCTTTTAAAAGAAAATACACAAACAGATTTTCGTTCTCCTTCGGTAACTTTCATAGGTCGAAGAAAATTGAAAATCCCATTTTCCTGGCTCGTCACTCCGTAAGATTCCCGCCGGTGCAGCTTGACCTGAAATAGGAGGAACATAAGCATAACATAATGGTACAACAATAAAGCACAATTCCGGGGGCACATCTAGCCTTCTTACTTGAATAGGTGGCTCTGTGTATACCTATACATCTTTTCAAGCATGCAAAAAACCTAACAAACAGTTCAAGCACAAATCGTAATCAAAACACAAATCCAAGTCATACTGTTCAGACCATGCAATGAAACATCCTGAAATACTGGAAAGAAATGAGAGCAGCTTCCATGATTTTGCGACATAAAAAGCAACTTTTTTTTTCTCCCGTGATTCAATGGCTCGCCCAATAATGTAATGTTGATATAATATACACGTATTTCCAAAGACCAATAGTTCTTTTACATATGCAAGATCGTAGATCTTCAACATGGTGATGGTACTGGTACTTAGAAGTAAAACGAAAATGGATCTCTTTGGTACTGGTACTAATAAATTGTACATGAACAGTCAGAAGCAACTCCATGTTAGACCATTTCCATGTAAGCTTGTTTATTTTCATGTAAGCATGATTCTAGCCACCATCAAATATTACACTTACTGCTTAAGGCGGCATTGCAAAGAGGAAACATATGTGAAAAACAAATGCAGACAGATTAAAATTACGAAAACCACTCAAATGGAAGAACGTTACTGCTGTGGCTTAGGATGCGGAACTGTTAATTGTAAATTTTTGAAGAAAATTGTCATTCAAAGCAAGAGATGTAGAAAAGGAAGAGCAAGAACTCCTACAACACAAGCAAAGAACTATGACTATTGCCCATCTACACTACTTGAACTGAGAAAGTAAACCATGCATTTAATATTATGAATATTTAGTTGGACTCAACTATTCTGTTATGTTTCAAACGTAGCTAAGTCTGATGTGTACTGTAAATGAAGTAAACATTGGATGGTAATAGTTCTTTGTGCTCAGCTTTTATGTTTCGTAATCAATAAAGAAAAAGTGAAAACACATTAAACGCTTAGACTACCGTAGAAATGTACTGCAGAGACATTAAGAGTATCTTAAAAAAGGTTGCATGATCATGAGGGAAGAACATTACGAGTATCTGCACACATGGAAATATCCACAAGTAGGGGTGGTTTTACTTTACTATCTTGGGCTGCATAAACTACATGTGAACTGCTAGTAACTCAGTACAGTTCATGCGTATAAAATCACATTGCCACGTTCAAGTCATATAGTAATCCAAGTCCAGCCCATGCATATAAATTCACATATTCCAGTGATGATAGTTGCATATCTGTTCCATATACTCTTATAATCCCTCACTTCCTTGAGAACATGTAAGATCAGAAACCAAATTTAGATAACACTCTCCAACAACATTTTAAGCTCGGTTTTAGTTGCTGCTGGGCGGCACGTTCCTGTTCCAGTAGTTGTTGGCACGTTATGGCACATGCCGAAAAATCTTATATTTAAAATTTTAAATTAATTTTGAATTAATTTTTATTTTAAAAAATAATAAATAAATATATATAGGTACGGTACCATTGCCACGGTCGTTATGTGCCGGGATCTGAGTTTATCGAAACTCGGCTCAGTTCGGCACATAAAACCATGATTTTAAGAGATAATGTAGATGCACTACATCCTACAAATTACATCTTTATTTTTTTTAATAATGACGAGGAATGAAACAAACTGAACCACACCTCCACCAACTACAGTTTAATAAGAACATATCAATAGCAGCAATAGTTGATGACCCACAAGTTCAAAAAATACCCCAAGATGCCCTCACAATCTTTGGTGATGATTTTGGGTCGTGGAGCAGTGCGCTATCAACGATTACTACATTAGCCAAGGCAATAGACAATCCTGCTTCACAAGTTCAACTTGTCCAATTATTGTTATATCAACTCACATTATATCAACTTGTCCATTATTTTCCTCTCACATCTCAAACACCGTAATTTCATATACACAATGACCTTTTGATGTTTCTATTCAAACAATACCTAATTTTTGAACGGGCGGCAGCTACTTAGATGCATCGTCGGGCGGTGGCGGCGGTGCGTGGCTGACGACGATGGGCGGGCGGAGCGCACGTTGCTGCTCCTCCTGTTGCTTTCTGGCAGTGTACATCTCCTCCGTCTCCACCACTACCAGCCTCTTTACCTACCCAAATTCACATAACATAAGTTATTCATAATAATGAATTTCAAATTAAGTTAAATTAGGGGTAATATTGTTAATTTTACTTGGTTGATCATTCCTAGGAGAGAAGGGGTGTTGCGGTGGGCGACGGTGCGGTTGCAACGGCGGAGGCGCATGGCGTCGAGCGTGCGTCGGTGGAGGCGGCGCGTCCCCGGGAGGCCGCGAACCAGAGTAATGAACAAGCGCGGGCTCCACTCGATCGGCACACGAGACTTGAAAGCATTGTACGCGCTCCCGTAGCTCATCTTCTCTCTCTCTCTCTCTCTCTCTCTCTCTCTCTCTCTCTCTCTCTATAAGACAACTAGCGGCGGCGGAGGATTTGGAATTGTTGTATTTCTGAGCGCAGCGACGCCGACGAGGAGGCTGTCAACTTCCAATTGTTCGAGCAAGCAAACTCATTACTCGTTGAGCTAATTGTTTTAAAATTATGTTGGTCCAGGCCGGAGTAATTTATGCTACAGTCAAGTCAGCCCGCAAAGTTGGAAGTGAGACGTTTTTTCACCTGCAGCCACAAGAGAGGTCTGGGCCGGGCCAGCTCTGTCTGCTAAATTTGTTATAAATAGAATATTCTTAACTGTTTTTTAAATTATAATTTAAAATTTAAGGCACTACTTCATTAAAAGTTAAAGTAACTTTTGTTAATAAATTGATCAAAATGTGGCAATACATATTAAAAATAAAGTAATTTTAGATTGTTCAAAATATTTTAATATCTTGAAAATAAAAGAATTACAATTTAGGATATGTATAGAAGAAATCAAGGATAATAGATCACGAGTAATGGCTTAAAGTATAGTTTGCTAGGTAAATTCTTTTAAATAAGAGTTGAAAGTGATCCCGATAGAGCAGTGTTATCACTGTATGCAAGTAGCATTAGTAAGTGTATCCTCATCCTTATTTAGATATAATCGGCTAGAACGATCCAACGTGTCCATGAGACCTTTATGCATATATAATGCAAAAATGTTTTTAAAAAATACATAACAATCAGAGTTAATGAGAATGAATGATCGAAAGTAAACTTTGGAGGAATTAAGAATGTACTTATAGAGCTTGAAAGGATTAAAATGCAAAATACTAACCTAGATGGCCGTTGCAAAATACAACCTTTCTACGGTGCATGCAGTACCGTACATACTGTTCATATAAGAAATTCATGCAACATTAAGTTAATTATACACACTGTTACTACATAAGCATAAACCGATATAGGTGATCGAGCTGGTACTTGACCGATCAATAAAGTGATCGAAGGCAGAGTTGGTTAAGAACGTAATAAGCATAGCACAGAGAAAATACACAAGCTTTTTACATGGAAATCTTTATTGCCAAGGTAAAATCACGGATGATCACGTAATGCCAACGAAAAATGCACTATGAGTAAAAGAGACTACAATCTCACGAAACTCACAGTTCTCTCAAGTACAAAAAGCTCTTAAGTAATCAGAATCCAACCCTAAGTACAGTGCTGTAGACGGTCTTTTATAGACACCCTGGGAGCTAAGCCAGCTAGCCGGCAGTTGAGAAAATCCCGGATCTCGGCTTGACCGCGTTATCCTTGCGTCACGTCAGCTAAATCCTCGGAAGACATGTTCTCGCGTGCATGGCGACGACGTGGAGGATGTGGTCTCAGGTTTATCCGTACGGGAGTGACTTGTGCGACCGGCCGAGATCTCCAAATCATGTTATGGACCTCGGTAAGGAGACCCTGGGGTGGGTCTCGGTATCGCGCGTTTCCGATATAGCTGTGATGCTCCCCTTCGAGGTTCGGTCTGCGCAGGCGTCGGCAGGCTTCTCGGGATCCACCTTCGTGGGGCTTGTTTGTTTGCGTATATAGACCTTACTGTCATTCCGACATGTGGCAGTCCAAATCCGAGCTCCATCAATAGGTATTCTTAATCAACAATATTTCAAATATTTATGAACCATGGATGTTTTCGCAATAGCAAGACGAGACCCTCTTGCTTATCACCTCTAAAATGATATCTAATTAATCATCCACGCCACATATTTTAAATACCGTGAGAATCATGTTTCTCAGAATTTGGCAACCATCCGTGATCGTCACATCGAGGTGTAAACTGTTCCATAGGACCGATCCCATGAAGAGATGCTTCAGGAGTGGGACATCATGCTTTTTCAATTTCAAATGAGCTGTATGCCCTGACAGTAACTGCATTCCTAAAAGAAAAAAAAGGCACAAAATAGACTGTTTACCGGATACCACTTACATGGACGATGAAGAAGGGACCAATTCCTGGCTTTCACATGAGTCATTTTGTCGGCTCGCATACTTTTACTTTATTCTTCAGTCCACATATTTATTCTCCCTCCAGTTCGGAAATCACACAGACCGATAGGAATGCCGTTTAGATAAGTGTTTGAGATTGTGTAAAGATACTTAAAACCTAAGAAGCACGTATACAGATACGTGACGCGGTATGTCATAGTATGGATACGAGGATACGCATTACTTAAAAATATATTAAGATTTAAATATACATGATATTAGTGGATGAACTGTGGAGTCCAAGTAATTGAAACTGCTCTCACTATACAACTCTCAAAAGATGTAAATACAAGTAGAAGTAGGGACCAAGATGTAGCCTCTCAGTCATGTCACCCATGCAAATGGAGTAGTACTTGCGTCACCGTCTGTCCACAGTTCACATCTAGACTTGCCCATAAATATAAGAGGGATAAGACAATGATAGAGACAGAAGCAGTGCTTCTTGACTTTCTACTGAGGGCAAAACAAAGAGGGCAAGTATTATCACGTACGTGTATGCGGAGCCGCCTCAGCCTGTCTCAAATTAGAATTCTCATATGATGCAAGCCAGGCGAAGAGCTCGCACTTGAGAGAGATACAAAATCAGTCCCTAACGCCTTGTCAACAAGTAGATGGTAGGTACTCTTGACGGAGAAAAAAACCAGACGTTATGAAATTCCAGATGAGTCCGTCCGGATTCTGACCTAAGTTAACGTAGCCCAAGTCATAATGGATTCCCTCCATCTCATCATAGTATCTCTGGAGAACTTATTCGTGGATGCCAGAGGAACATATTAGACTTGAAGGACCCTCAGTAACCTGAGAAGCGACTAATACGTAAAGGTTGGAGGCTTCACCTGCGAGCTCAGAATACTTAGAGAGCGGAGTCCCTTTGCCTATCTAGTCATCCATCTAGAAGGACATATTATCCCAAGATGATAAGATACGAGTGGTAGTGGTTGTAAAGAAGCTATGTATGATGACTAGGTATCGGCCAGGATGTTGACTGTCGGCCATCTCTTGACAAGAGCGTTCGCTACAAGTACAATTGATGTTTGTAACTGTATGTGAAGAAAGTACGTACACAAATAATCTGTTGTTTTTTTTTTTTCTTTTTTTTTTTTTTTTTTTGAGAAAGGAATATGGCTACATCCGAGAATTCTCATCCACTAAGAGATTATCAACCATTTCAAGATGCAGGCAGGAATCTTCCCCTTTATAGGCAACCTTTGATCATAGTATCATAATTCAGGTCCTGTAAATGTCGGTCTTCTTTTTTAGTAGTGCGCCTCCTTTTCTAAGTGGAATTTTTTTGCAAGTGCTGACTAACAGTTTCGGACTATTGCTTTCGTCGCTCTACAAATGTTAAAGCTGTCGTGTCTAACTTTCCTTACAGTCCGAACAATCTTGCTTTCTTTAAAACGAAATTATTTTATAGATTTCACAATAAAGGATGCATGTAATCTATTCTATATATATATATAGAAAACTCTCTATCAAAATAGTTGGGTACCATGTGGCACTTCTACATGGCATATCTATTTTTTGAAAATTTGACATGTGGCACATTTAAACATAATAAATATGTAATTAATCATATCATTAATGAGAGTTTTGTTTCAATGAACATTTAATATATTATTAATAATAAATTAAATATAAAAATAAGAATAATTATAATAATTTATTTTTACTTATATTAAATATAAATTATAACAATTTCGAAGAATTTAAAAGGTCATTATCAAATTTTCATAATCTATATATAGTTATATACAATATATATAAATGGGTGATCAAAGTCGTAACTTTCGATATAAAATTTAGTATTTATTTTTTCTCTAATAACATGTGATGAATATAATATAATATTTTAATAAAATAAATATTAATTTATATAAAATTAATATATTTTAAAAAAAATTAATCTTTTGAATATATATATATATATATACACACTTATGTCTGTGCATATGATGGGTACAAAATTGATCAAAAATCATATATATAAATAAATATATATATATATATATATATATATATATATATATATATATATATATATATATATTATTACAAATATAAAATATTATATTTAAATATATAATAAAAAATATATAAATATATAAAATTAAGTGGTCAAACAGTTGCACCATATGGTATCTTAATGACTTTCGTTGTGTCATTGGTATTTTAAAAAAAAATATATATGGTATTTTCATTATCTGTTAAGAGTTTGAAAATCACGTAATTAATTTGAAGAATATAAAAACGCTAAATAAAGTTTAAAAAATAATAATAAATTTATTAAATAACAATTAGTTTATAAAATTTGATCTACACAATTACGTAAAGTGATAATAATACAGATTTTATAATAAGATTTATTTAATAAACTTTATCCATATTATAGAACAATATATATAACTGGATATCATAATCATTTCACATTATTTTTAAATAATTTTATTAGTTAATATATAAATCTAATAATATGTGATAAATAAAATATAAAATTTAATAAAATTAATTATAAAATTTAATAAAAAAATATTAAAAAAATAATATTATTACTTTCTATTGATGACTAATATCCGTGCATTGCACGGGTGCAAAACTAGTAAGCTTCTATAACCAGCTCCAAATTAACAAAGCAAATTGGAAAAACATAGCATGGAGCAATATACAGGCGCTCACTAGCTGCAGTGTAGCTAGGGTCGAGCAATACCCAAACGTATCTGAAAAATTGAACAGAACCAATCCGAACAAAACTAAAATTCTGAGTCGGTTCGGATCGGCATTTTTTCGGGTCTATATAATTTGGTTCGGATTCGGTGGTCGAATTTCGGGTCGGTTCGGCTTGGACCTGAATTATCATCGCTAGTCGCGTTTTAATTAGTTTTTGTTGGTTTTTATGTGCTAATTATTTCTTTTTAAACAAAATATTCATATTACAACTATTCTGATCGACCCGAAGCGACCCGAATTCGAACTGGTGTCGAATAAAAATAATTTGTGCTGTTATTTTTCAGGTCAACCCGAACCAATCCGAATTTTGATCAGTTCGGGTCAGTTCGGGTTTAAACGAAATTCGGATCGGTTCGACTCTGATAGCAGACGGCCCCGATAGCATCAGGGGTCAGGGGCCCCTGATGAATGATTTTTTCCTAAAAAAAATTTAGAGTTGGCTATAAAGTTTGTCATAAATGCACCGAAATTCCATAGAGATATATTAGAAACACTTTATATTAGGAATATATTATATTATGAGATATATAATTCCTACGAAGCAGGTTTTACATTTGATAAGTGTTGAGATCTATATGTGTGCTCTCAATGTAATAGCTCAAATATCAAGATCAATAAAATATATCTTCCTCTAATTTCAACATGATATGGTGCCTTTTTCTTTAGCCTAGGTTTTTACCTCTGACATAGTGTCGTTGCGGCCACCGCCACTATCTTGCGATTACGATCCATAATATCCATGGTGTTCATCCTCCATCATGTTCTGTTGGTTTCCTCCAGTTGCAAGATCGTGTTCTTGCACCGCAAGTCAGATTTAGCCTCCACCATCATCTTCACCTGATCTTATCTTCATTATCATCATCTACTTTTTTTTTTTTTTTTTTTTTTTTTTTTTAACCTTTAACATAGAACCCGCTTTTTCTTAGGGGAGGGTAAAGGCTAACCCCTCCCGTTCATATTGATTAAGATATCAGAGTACAAAATTCCGTTACAACAAGGAGTACCAAAATTACAAAAAATCAAAATCTAAATGCAGGGACAACTTGTCTATTCAATTTGAGAAGACTCTTGCACTGCCAAGGTAAAGTATCAAAAGTGTCCAACAATTTAAAAGTTGTAAAACGCCTCCTATATTTGGATAAGTAATCTGCTACTGCATTTGCTTCCCTAAAAATATGTTTTATATCCGCATGAGCTTGGGAAATCAATCTCTGAGCAGCCATGACGGGGTAAAATAGCTCCCAATTTACCTGCTTGGTAGTGAGACACTTCATCATAGAAAATGAGTCCGTTTCAATAGCTGCAGGTGTGCAATACCTCTTCAGACATAACTGCAGTCCTAATAGCAAGCTCCTTAACTCTGCTTCTACCATATTAGTGAGCTTTATACTTGCAGCAAAGGCAAATATCATTTTTCCTGCCCTATTGCGAACCACTCCACCGATACCTGCCTGTCCGTGAAAGACACTAGCATCCACACTTAATTTGAAAATATTTTCCGGTGGTGGATTCCAACGGATAAGCTGGGCTCGCCGTGGAGGTTGAAATATACAATATATGCGATGAAAGTTAGTCAAAGGAAAATCTGGTTTTACTTCTTCTGCCTGAAGTCCAACATGATATAGAGAGTCCCTTAAAATACTCCAGCTCCGTGAAATGATGTTGGTGTGTTGTGCAATACGTTTATCAAACTTCACCTCATTCCTCTCTATCCATATGGACCAAATTGTAAACATAAACAGATAAAAACGAAGGTGATTCGTACCATATTTTCGGAGGTATATACTTGTGCCAAATACTTGTGAAAGAAAGAGATCGAGGCTTTTTCTGACAAGTTGCATGCCAAGCAGATTTGAATGTAAATTCACCACTTGAACTAGGCTTCCAAAAAATGGCATCTTGCTTACTAGTATCAATATGAACAGTGGTAGTTATCTCAGCTACCAATGATGGTGGGAGTTATCTCAGCTATCATCATCTACTTTGTTTAATGCCTATGATAATTAAGTTCGTTAAAATACAGCATCCAATATCATTCTAATAATATCTTTTACGAGGTGTTCAATGTTTGATTCTCAAACCAAAAGTAACCCGTGTATCATTCCCTTCATCAAGGTGAAATCATGGTTCCAAGTCACTGTGTCTTATTGGTACAGATTAGGTTCATTCTGTTGAGTGCCAGCGCGTGCGCCTGGCGGGTCGAGCCTGCGCGGCGGAGGCTTGCGAGCCAAGTCGGCAGGTTAGAACTGACTCGTGCAGGGTAGGTCACGTTCGCTGGGCCAACAAGACTGCCTGGGCTGGGCTGGTTGGGCCCTGGCTCACACAGGTAACACTGCGAGCGCAGATTGTCCCACACCAGCTGGGGCTGAACTTGTGTTCGGTTCATATGTGAGGAGACGACTCCTTAGATTGCGGCGTCGTATTTTAAGCCGAACACCGGTCCTAACATGTGGTATCATAGCGGGTTTGCGTGCGAGCCACCCGGCGCAGTGCTGGAGGAGGGATTGTTGAGTGCCAGCGCGTGCGCCTGGCGGGTCGAGCCTGCGCGGCGGAGGCTTGCGAGCCAAGTCGGCAGGTTAGAACTGACTCGTGTAGGATAGGTCACGTTCGCTGGGCCAACAATACTGCTTGGGCTGGGCTGGTTGGGCCCTGGCTCACGCAGGTAATACTGCGAGCGCAGATTGTCCCACACCAGCTGGGACTGAACTTGTGTTCGGTTCATATGTGAGGAGACGACTCCTTAGATTACGGCGTCGCATTTTAAGCCGAACACCGGTCCTAACATATTCATGTCATATCGTCATATGGTTCCGATGTAGAATATAATGCCAATCATTTAGTTTTGAGGTAGTATTATTCCAGAGTTCACTATCAAGCTGCAATAATGTTTTAGAGTTATCATCTTCGTCCAGCATAAATTAGGAACCTTTCGTGCCATGTTGTCATCTATTTTCGGTGTAAGCCCATATGTCAATCCTTCAGTTTGAGTGATTTTAGTCAAATGCTAAGCTCTGTTTTTAGAAAATTAGTGTCAAACACTAACCAGATGAAAAGGACTGCCAATGTGTAATTTCGATGATCTTTGATTGTTTTTATTAAAAATTTAGTTTGTTGAACTTGCTTATCATCTAGTAATTTGAATATCCAAATTTATGGTTTATACACGTTAGTTTAAGAGAGGATTGTTGAAAGATATTAGGAATGTGCTATGTTATATATATATATATATAATATATATATAATATTATATATATATATATATAATATATATATCTATTATTAATATTTAAGCGGGAGGGGGGAGTTGCTACGGTGCACGCCCCCCCCCCCAATATATATATATATATATAATATTTAAGCGGGAGGGGAGAGTTGCTACAGTGCCACGCCCCCCAATATATATATATATAATAATTAATAATATACTTTAAATATATATAAATATATTATTTTAATTAATAATAATTAATTGTATATATATATATATCTTAATTTTTTTAAATATTTTATTTTTAAATAATTAAATATTTTTAAATATATTTTTAAAATTTAAAAAAGATTAAATTTTTTTTTTCAAAAAAATATATTTAAATTAATAATAATTAACTGTATATATATAATATCTTAATTTTTATAAATTTTATTTTAAAATAATTAAATTATATTTTTAAATTTATAAAAAATTTATTATTATTATTTTCACACGCATATTTTTTTAAATATTTTATTTTAAATAATTAAATATATTTTTTAAATTTTAAAAAAATTATTTTTCTTTTCACACGCATCGCAGGTGATGTTTCCGCTAGTAGAATACTAAAATACAAGTGGTGGATTTTGTTGGTGTCTTATATCATAATATATTTATTTAGTAATTATATTAATATATAGTGGTTATTAGAAATATTATGTGACTTATATTATAGGAAGTTATAAAAACGTCCATTTTTTCTTCTCTACATTGTTTATATGATTTTGATATTAGATTCTTTTTATTTATGAATTTGTGTTTCTAGATCTCTTTAAGATCTATTTTATTCTCTTTGGTAAAAATATACTATTGTATAATATGTAATAGATCATTAAAATTGAGAGAACTAAAAATAGTTTTTAATTATAAATTAAAAATATTATAAATCTTACTAATTATAAAATTTAAAAATAAATGTTTTTTTTGCGCACCTATCATGGGTGTGTATCTGCTACTATATATATATATATATATATATATATATATATATATATATATAATATTATATATCTATCTATATACCTACATTAATCCTGAGTTGGTACGGTGAGCAACAAGAAGTCCACACGGCAACCCAACTCTTTTTCTTTTTTCTTTGTTTTTGTCTTCTATTTTTGGGTTTTTTTTTTCTTTGGTCAAAGTTGGGTTGTCACGTGGCAACCCAACTTCTTTCTCTTTTTTTTTTCTTTTTTTTTTTTTTTTTTTGAAACAAACACTATCTCACTTAATTATTTTCTATAAAATTTAATTTAATAGTACCTATATTAAAGTTGGGTTGTATTTCATACACCATAAAAAATCATGTGGCTTCACCATTTTTTTTTCATGTTGTACGGATTATTTTTTAATATTTATTTTTAATCTATTAAGATTTTAGACCTCCTAAACATATATTCATAAACGTTTTCTCGAAAAATTTCCAACATAAAAAGTTATAGATCTAAACAGAATTTAAAATTTTCATGTTGAAAGTTTTTTAAAATTTATTTCTAAATATATATTTTATATATTTTTGTATACCAAAATGTGATTTTGTTTTGTTTTAAATTCGTTAGGTATTCGAAAATTTCGAAAATACTTATTTAAAAGTATTTTTTAGCTATACATTAAAGTTGGATTGTCACGTGGCTTCACCAACTTCTTTCTGTTTTTTTTTTTTTTACAAACACTATCTTACTTATTTAGCTTATATAAAATTTAATTTAATGCTACCTACGTTAAAGTTGGATTGTATTCATGCACCGTAAGAAGCCATGTGGCTTCACCAACTTTCTTTTTTTTTTGGCATATTATACGGTCCATTTTTTAATATTTATTTTTAATATATTAAGATTTCAGACCTCCTAAACATACATTTACAAACGTCTTTTTGAAAAATTTCCAACATTAAAGTTTTTTACAAAGTTAGATATTTTTTTAGTAAAAATTATAGTCTCATCAGAATCTACGATTTTTATATTGAAAGTTCTTTTAAAATTACATGTAGATAATCAAAATCTAAGATTTTTATATTGAAAGTTTTTTGAAAAATTATTTCGAAACATATGTTTTATATGTTTATGTATACCGAAACGTGATTTTATTTTATTTTAAATCCGTTAGGTATTCGAAAACTCCGAATCTATTTAGAAATATTTTTTAATAAATTTTTAACATAAAAGGTGTAAACCTCATCAGATCTACGATTTTTATATTAAAAATTTATTAATAAATTATCTCTAAATATATATTTTATATATTTTTTTATACCGGAATACGATTTCATTTAGTTTTAAATCTTTTGAGATTTTCTTTTTGTATTAAGTTCATTAACATTTCGTACCCCCAAAATACTCATAAAAAATATATTTTTAGTGGAAAGTTATTGTCTCATCAGAATCTACGATTTTTATGTTGAAAGTTCTTTTAAAAAATCCGTTAGTTGTTCAGAAACTTCGAAAATATTTATTTAAAAATATTTTATAATAAAAGTTTAACATAAAAGTTATAAATCTCATCAGAATTTATGATTTTTATATTGAAAGTTTATTAATAAATTATCTCTAGACATATATTTTATATATTTCTTTATAAGTAATACAATTTCATTTTGTTTTAAATCATTTGAGATTTTCTTTTTGTATTAAGTTCATTAAGATTTCGTACCCCCAAAATACTGATGAAAAAAATATTTTTTTTTAGTGAAAGTTATTGTCTCATCAGAATCTACGTTTTTATGTTGAAAATTCTTTTAAAATTACATGTAGATATATTTTATACATTTGTGCATAACGAAATACGAACTTATTTTGTTTTGAATCCGTTAGGTATTTGAAAATTAAGAAAGTACTTATTTAGAATTATTTTTAATAAATTTAACATAAATGGGAGAGCTACATTTACAGTAGTTGTAAAAAAATATACTAACAAATTTGCAAAAAATATTATATACGAAAGAGTTTTCTGAAAAAACTGTGTGGACTAAATTATTATAGGAGGTATCTAATCTAAGACTCCTTAATCTATTTATCATTAGTATTATTCATTCTAAAAATACTGAAAATCAGCAGATAAAGAATGTCCCATATGTTTTATCTTTCATCTCAAATAAAAATTTTATTCCAATCAATTATGCAATTTTTAAGTACAAAGACAAAAGTTCTCTACTTAGATTATTTAACTATAGTTTCGAGTCCAATTAGTAAACATGAATCACAATAAAAAAGTAAAATTTTGCCATGAGTGTGTCCTTATAATCAAAAATCATTTTCTTGTTTCTAGCTGCATCATTTTTTTTATCTGTGTATATCTTTAATTGAAGAATTTTTTTTTTAAAAAAAATCTCTTTCAGTAAAAAATTATGAAATAAATACAATGTCATATTTTATGCCTAATACTGTGTGTTAAATGAGTTGAAAGTTTGTCTCTAAGTTAATATATGGATGGTTATGACTTAATAGCACACAAGCCTATGTATACATTTTCGGTTCACTTTTTATCGTAATTAGAATTTTTTACTTATAGATTACTTATAGAGAGTATCAACCAAATTGTACATGGATTCAGAACTGCTAAGATTTATTTCTTAACTGAGCACATTATGTTACATTCGTTATATTTTAGAATTGCTAAATAGTGTTGGATATATTTCTTTGAGGAATGCAATTGCAGATAAAAAAATTTGGGTAAGTAATTGAAAAAAAAAATCTGATAAACTACATTATGTAATTATCGCACAAGCTGAAAATTGGCAGATTTTTACTTACCAATAGTGATATGTAACTGATACGTACGGTGATCTCTTTTTGCCTTTAATTTTAGTATAATAAATTTGTCATGTCATTTTGAATTATTTGTGGTTTTAAAGAATTTTGTGTTTTCGCCTGAAAATATTGAATTCACATGTTTCATACAATGGAGACTAAGAGATATACCATCAAATTAATATTTAATTTTCAACATTCTTCAAGTAAAAATGCTATTGTTATTATATACTTTTTGCATCGAATCTCATTTGTTTGCTATTAATATTGTTTTTCTACTTATCCATACAACTAACTTTTAACATAAATGATTTTTGTTAATGTTTATATTTGTTGTCCAATGTCAAACCGATAGCAGCTTGAAGTTCAATATTCTAACTATATAAAGAAAAAGTAAATTTATCTTCAAAGTTTGGAGTTTTGTCAAAGTGATATCATTATGTTAATTTGAATGATTGATGTCTAATAATTGTAATAATATGACTTTTGGAATCCTATAAACTTTTATCTTTTTATATTCCAAATATTAATTATCTTTTTATGATAAACTTTGAAGATTAGAATTACGCGTAACTTATAATTTGACAATATTATCTCAATTTACAGTTTTTTCAATTGACCGCGCAATGCGCGGGCATTACACTAGTAACTACATTAAAATTGAGTTATCTACTTTTGTCAAGAGAAAGCCACGTGGCTCTCTCCTTTCTCTTCTCATTCCAATTTTCTTTTCAATATATATTTTTACCCATTGATACCTACTCCTACTCTAAAATTATTTTAAACATTTTTAAACAAATTATATTTTTAAAAAAAACTATATATTTCTATATCTTATACAGATTTATAATTTAATGTTTTTTTTTATAAATTTTTATAAATATTTCAAATAGACTATAAAGTCATAGTTAAAATAAAAATTTTAACTACGACTTATATGGTTCTATATTTCATATTTCAAATGTGTCATCTCAAAATTAAATTATCAACTGCATTAGGTCATACATCCAAAGAAATTATTGGTCTTTATTCAAAACAATTTTCTTCTAAAATATTAATTGTCAATATTTTTCCTCAACAAATTTTAAGTGGAATAACCTTATTTCAATAGATATTTCCACTATAGTTGTTGATGCAAGATGCGCACTTATAAAATTCGTAATATATTTCTTTGCGCATCTAAATGCTTAAATACAGTTTAGTTTGTCGATTGACTACTATTTTGTTATTTTTTAAGTATTTGTTGAGGCTTTTTAAATTATTTTTACTTTCTGTCATCTTTTTCAAAAAAAAAATATCATTTATAGATTTTTTATATTTAAATTTGTTGGTTCAACTTTGTGTTTCAGTGGTATAGAATGTATGAATTTCGTAGTACAGCTATATGTTGCAAACTTGCGGCATTTCACTAGTGTACAGAAACAAAAGGTTTTTTGTCGCGAAGCTTATCCTAGATGAGAAATGTTAACTGTGGCAGGTGGAGAGAGAGAGAGAGAGAGAGAGAGAGAGAGAGAATAAATAATAGAAAGAGACAAACATCTTCGAGAAGAGAGAGAATAAATAATCGAAAGAGTCAAACATCTTCATAGATCCTGTCATATTGAATCCATGTCCTGCATGACATATGTACTCTATATACATAAAGCTTTCGTTATTTCCTGCAATACATTTTTTTTATTCCTGCTTGGATTTAATATGAGCTAATTAACTTTCATTTATTCCAATCCCTCTACATAGAAAGTTCAGGAGGTATCTGCGTAGTTGTCTTGGATCACTGGACGAACGGCTATGGGAATCCGCACGAAGTGATCAGCATCGTCATGCCAAGTCAAACTTCCGAATGCATAATCTCCTTGCACCATGTGAGCTGCGGTGAAAGTGATTCTGAAAGTCTCAACCTTCTTAGCAGAATCAAACACAAGAACAGAAGGTTCGACGACCATCATAACTCCCGGCGGAGACTCCATAGTCGCTTTGTAGACAGCGTTTGTCTTGCCGACGTTCGTGACGGTCCTCCACGTAGTGACATTACCTTTAAGATTAGGTATTGCTATAGAAGGCAGATTCAGGTGGTACAAGGGTGCTGGATATGACGGGCATATGTAGAACTCATCAAGCTTACAATGGATGAACTTGGAGTATTCTTTAGGCTTGATATCGTAAATAAGACCCGGATCAGCGGCTCTTGAAGGATTAATTTGGCCAGCACCAAAGTCAAAAGGATCGGCAACCTTGCGGGGTATGCTCTCTGCGTCTATTGGAACTCCCTGTTTATCCGCAATAGTTGCTTCAAGATAAATTTGAAACATTTCGTCAATCTCATGAAACTAGCTAAAAAAAAAAAAAGCAAAAATACACTACAACAGATTTAACCTTCTACCAACTGCTTAAATCGTCGACAAAACCCCATAATTGGTCGCTGGACGAATTTGCGACCGCGGTTAGTTATACGGTATTAAAAACCAATGTTTTCGCCAAAACCACCTTCTGTTGGTCGGTCGTTAAAGCTGTTTATAGTGACCGATGCAGCGCGGACATCGAAAAAAGCGGTCGTAGAACATAAATTCTAAAGAATAAAATGTGACACCATTTAATTACCGGTCGTCATGATCGCAGATTTAATGGCGGCAGGAGACCATTTAGGATGTACAGACTTCAGAAGCGCAACTACACCTGTGACATGAGGGCAAGCCATGGACGTTCCCGAAAAGAATTCGTAGGTTTGTGTTGCTGCTAAGATATCATTTCCAGGGGCTGCAATGTCAGGCTGCAATTCTCACACACAATCAAAGGAGTTGTTAGCAATATTTTGGTGATACACTTATTTTTTCAGGGGCTAAGATATACTTTTTTTTTATAACAATATTTTGGTCACATTGTCATGAAACTTTTTTGGATGTAATGTATTGAGAAGTATGTATGTACCTTGAGTATTTCTGGCAATTTTGGTGTAGGACCCCTAGATGAGTAAAATGCAACCTTTGGCGACCGAACCTGATCACCTACAACCGTCTGTGGCGCGTCAATTTTCACCTTCATTGATCTGTTCAAGCAATATTAAGCCATCATCAGGGGGGAAATTTATCCTTCTTTCAAATAATATCTTAATTCTTTGTTGGCAATGTGAAAATCTTAGTCTACTTTGTAATGTCCTCATATTGTTAGAGATATGGGAATGATTTCCTCTCGTAAACCTCAAAAAAGAAAAAAAAAAAATATATATATATATATAATACTAGAGATACATTGAAAGTAATCTTATATAATTGCAGTAAATTTCATTCCAACCACAGGGAAAAGTAAACCCACTTGGCAGTTGAAACATAGGCTGCTATCTTGAATACCGCTTCTCGATCGACAAGAAGCCAAGTGAAGCCTTTTTGATCGCCTATCCTAGCAAGGCTTGATATCGAGTATACAGGAATTATTACTCCCTTTCCTCCGTTTTCCTTTACATATGTCAAGCTCTGCCCTAGGAATTGGTCGGGCATCCTTTTCTCCATAGTTTTAGGGTCATAACATAAAACAATTTTCCCGTTTATATCTTCATCAGCAGTGCTGTCCTCAGGGTTGCAATCGCTCACTCCTAGCTCGTAGAAACTGTTTTCAGACTTGTTTGCGTAGAACAAGGATTGTCCCTGCATGAAATACACGCATCACATTAGTCAAAATATGATCCTTTTTTGCTAGTTGATGTTATTGAAAATGTGCTCACACATACTATGATTTCGTGATTGTCGCTTAAAGTAATGACAGTAGGAAAAGCACGGTCGATCGTGCTGGCAGCCACCGTGATCACCCATGGAAGGCCGTTCTTCATGGTCAATGGTCCAGGACCAGAGTTCCCCGCAGAGTAAACAACAGGGATGCCGCGGGCGACAGCATGCATGCACCAAAATTTTCAGTATCGCCACCCAGCGATAGTGTTAAGATATCGACTCCGTCATGGATGGCATCATCAATTGCCTTTAGGACAGCTGCATCGTCACAGCCGCCAACCCAGCATGCCTTGTAATACAAACAAGTTAAGTTAGAGCAGGTGGTGTTTTGTATGAGGCACAAGTTTAGTTGCCAACAAGCTTACCTTGTACATAGCAATACGGGCACGCGGAGCGCCACCTCGCACTGTCCCAGCTCCCATACCATGGAAGCTGACTCCTGGGACGGGACTACCGGCTGCGATTGAAGCACAGTGTGCCCCGTGGCATTCGAAGCACCGAGGGGACATGTAATCTCCTTTCATCATTTCCGGCTTTAGTCCTCGGGTGTAGTACCGTGCTCCGATGATCTTACGGCTGCAGTTGTTGGCACCAAATGTTGGCGCAGTCTGGCACACTCCCTTCCACTTTGAAGGTATAGGGCCGTACCCTTTATCGCTAAAACTCGGCGATTCGGGCCATATACCTAGCGAGAAAAGTTAGCAATCAGCATTTGATTTCGGTACCTATGCTATTACAAAGAAGATCCATACATAAAAGAACACCTTCATAACTCTACCTGAATCAACGACTCCGATGATGATGTTTTCGCCGTAGTTGGCCCTGCGAAGTAATTCTGCTGGCTGCTGAGGATTGCCGAGGCCTAGAGCATCCCAACTCCGAGTTGTATGCAACTCGAGCTGGCGGCTAGGTGTGACACTAATCACGTCAGGCAACTCTGCAGAAACGAAATTCAATTCTCTTAATAAATTATTTGCAAACTCTAGGAAAGGAAAATAGACGGACTAAGAAATGAGAATGCTTGTACCAGAAAGTATGTCTGCTTGATCCTGGGTGAGCATTGCCGAGAAGCCGGAGAATCCATGTTTGTAGCTGTAGAGGATAGACTTGAGAGCTCTCTCCTTGCTGAAATATAGTGGCACATAGTATCAAAAGAGTATAGAAGCAGGAAACAATATTAACAAAAGCAAAGCACTGCCTCTCTCTCTCTCTCTCTCTCTCTCTCTCTCTCTCTCTCTCTCTCTCTCTCTCTCTCTCTCTCTGTCTCTCCAGCAAAATAATATATAAAAAGAAGAAAAAAGATATTGTCTGGGAAAGTTGTTGTCTACCTCCCTAGTAAAGCAGTGAGCATATCATGGTGTGTTTGCGTGACGACGTTCGGATCATCAAGTTTTTTCTCTCCCATGTACACAATATAAGGCTGGAGCCGTACAAAAGGAAAAAAGAAAGATTTAGTTTGTTTTAAGTTTCACAAGGAGACAGAATTAATGTATAAATGAATGTTTGATCGATGATCATTATCGAATTTTTTACATACTCTTTTCGGTCTTTCTCTGGGGAGTGCATTCGCATTGAAAGAAATCAGAACCAGGAGTGAAAGAAGAAGAAGAAGACTAACTGGAGGAGCCATATATGTTGAAGTGTTTATAGTACTTGTACATAAGAATTCAACCAAATATGCGTTGTATATATAGATATTAGTTGCTTTCGCTATGGGAATGTCTGCTCTACTTTCAAATTTTACTTTTTTACCGAAATTGTCCTTTGGGTTCATTATTTGTTCAAAGAATACTAAGTTGTTTAGTGGCGGTGCCCACGCGCACTTTGATAGTGCTCCCTCCCTCTCACTCCCGCTCTTCTTCTTGCTAGATTTTTTTTTTTTTTTTTTTTTTTTTTTTGAGATAACAAGACCAACTTCATCTACATGGAAAATTTATAAAACACGAACTTGGCGATATTATGGTTTATGAGCTGTGAATAGGCCGAGTTTCTAAACATGTAGATTCTTTGGTATCGTATTATGGATTAAATCGCGAGTAGGTCGTGAAGGAAGCAGCTTATGACCCATGCTATCCGTGGCGAACTTATCACATTTGCTGACCGTGGTCTGACCTCACCGTTCCACCCGGAGAAGAAAAAGACCCCTCCGCAAAGGTGGTAGGGCTCTTACTAGATTGAGAGTAGCATGAAGTAATTAGCATTAGTGTTAGGACCTCGAGCAAATGATGTGCAACATAGTGAGATTTTATCAAGTAGCAGTACGCTGATTAAATCCATTATGCGCCTACTATTTGATAAATTTTCTGCTGTATAACGCATTGCGTCCCTTTTGAAATGACAAAATTTCCGCAAAATTACAAACACGCAATAAACAGCGAAAAATAAATTGAGACGCTTCTCAAAACAAAGCAAACAAAAAAATGATATCACATCTTCCATTTTCTATGATTCCAGTTCAAAGTAAACAGGACCTATAGAAAATAAAAGAAGATTAATAGGGCGACAAATTTTCGGGCACTCGCCTTTGCATATAGATAAGATGTAGTTCAATAATGGCTCTTGCAATTTCAAAAGGAGTCTAGGGATCTATACATTACCATTCTAGGATGTCTCAAAAGACAAATCCTTTGCATCAAAGCATATATAACTTCTTTTTTAAGAAGATGTACTTAATAGTTGCTAAGATATTTGTTCTGATATTCTTTTAATTGCAGCCTATCACATTAGCCCCCTGGTTGGCAGGGGCGGATCTAGTATAGAAGCAGGGTAGTCAATTGACTACCCTGCTTCCTGGTATGTATATATATATATATATATATAATATATATCTAACATCTAGTATAAAGTGTTCCCTCTCTTGCTGCTCGGTGAATTTGTCGCAGCGGTAAAGTTGGTTTATAGGGAAGCGCAGGTGATGGGTTCGAACCCCAATGCCACTTTTTATTGTTTGTTTTAGCGGAATTTGCAAATCAGTCCATATGTATTTAAATTTTGCAAATCAATCCTACGTTTTACCACCTCAAAATAATTATTTAAAAATTTTATTTAGAAAAAATTTTAATATAAAAATTATCTATAAATACTTATATATTGATAAAAATAGATACGGTATAAATACTAAGATAAAATTTTTTTCAAGCTCAAACAGTAATTAAAGAACAATATATGGACTGATTTTACAAGTATGGAGAATCTAGGGATTAATGTGTAGTTATTCTATTTTTCTTGTAGACGCCAGCGTAAATTTATGGTTGCTTTAATGTATACTATTTTGACTACCCTGTCGTAAATTTCTGGATCCGCCACTGCTGGTTGGAGTGTGTGGACGGAGGTTTTAACTGAGGTAGGTCGCCGGTTGAACACCCACGAATGAAGGATGAGGCTTTTCTCTTTTGGGGTTTTCTGGAAACAATTTCTATAAAACTCTGTTAAATATATTCCCAATTTTTTGAAAATTTATAAAGTTAGTCTAAAATATATTTATAAATTTTTCTAAAAAATTTAAATAAAATTTTTTTCAGTGTGCTTTATTATTTTTATATTCAATTTTTTTATAAAAAAAAATATATTTAACTAAATATTTTGAAGTTCACAAGTCTATATAAAGTATTTTTTAGAAAAAATTTCAATACAAAGATTTAGAGCAAATCAAAGTATATATTTTTTTCGTAAGAGGCTCCTGCATATTATCAACAATTATACAACAACTCAGTATACGATGAAGAGTCATAATGGATCATTCTCAATCGGTAAAAAATATGCTATCAGGAGATGTAGGTTATCTCATTTATGATATTTTGGTTGGGACCTGGCAGACTTCTGTGGAAACCTGCCATACAGACTTAATGATGCTATTCTCAAAAAAAAAAAAAAAAAAAAATTTCTCATTTTATGATACAAGGGGAAAAAAAAAGTCATAGTTAGTTCAAAGCTCAAGATGGGAAGGAGGAGTAGCCTTCAAACGCCATTGACTGAACCTTAGGAGGTAGTACATATCTGAGTCCAGGAAAAAAATAATAAAAAATAAAAAAGAAGAAGTAGAAGAAGAAGAAAAAAATATTTGGGTACATGACCTTTAATTCATGATTTACAGGTCGAAGAGGATCTGTCAGACAGCACCCACTTTCAATGGCAAAAATTGCAGTCGTAAGATAATTGCGGAGCTGGGTATACTATCTAAACGGAGAAGACTCGCAAAACCTCAGAGGTGAGTAGGTGACTATTTGTCTGCTCGTGACTCCCACGGTCATGGGACATGTATGGTCTCCACCATTGCTGGTAATTGTGGACAATACAAGCTTCCATATATGGCATAGGCTATGTTAAATAATCGTAGGCTTCCATAACTAACTAAGCTAAGGCTGGTTGGTCCTATGCTCCATTTTTTAAGAAATGACACCTATCTTCCTTGAGAAGCGTACATGAACCACTATAATAATCGTAGGACAAGATTTTTTTTTTTTTTTTTTAAAGAAGAGAAGGGACATACATAAGAATCTAATTGAGTAATTGTTTTGTCATTCTGAAATCTACAGGTACAATCGAACTACTACAGGTGGTAAAGGATTGATAGCTTTTACCATGTAGACTGGGGTGGCAGGTAATATTCACCAATGAGTAGTACTCTTTTATAGTTCCGTGAAATGCTACGCATGCTTGTTAAGTTGTAAATCTCCCACCTAAATTTGAGCTTTCTCCTTGCAATACTGAATTCAAGCCATTTGTGTCAACAATGCTGCAAAACTAATTTGACTTTGACAGCAATTTTCCCCTTGCACAATAATATATGATAGAACATATTCTTTTGCTTAGATGGTTATCTTGATTTATCATATACATATCCTATTACTTCAATAAAGTTCTGAAATGGTCGCCTTTTATCTTCCACCTGAACTTTTAGATTTGCTTTAGAGGTGAAAAAAAGGCCCTTCAGTTTGGATTTAAAACTCTGACGATATGGAGGACAATCACCAATGTAGACAAAGCAGTATCAAGATGCTAAGTCAATGCCGAGCGCGGCTAGCTCAACTGGATGGGAGGCACCTCAAGAGACGTCACCACCCAGGTTCAAGTTCGCGTGGGGTGAAATTTCTCGCAGGATTTTTTAAAAATCCTCTTTATCCCGTGGCAGGAACTTCCGTTCATGAAAGGCCTGTACTCGGATCCCAGAACGTCGGTCGATACTAGGCGTGGGAGTTTCCTGCGAGTTTGAGGTCTCTATAGGGGCGTGCGCTCGCATTACGGTTTCCACCACGATAATCTCAAAAAACGTGCTAAGTCAATCTTCTAAGTTTCACCGGGCACTGATATGGTCGTCGAGCCTCCTGCTCTTGTCTTCAATGCAACCGCAAAGATGCAGTCCTTTCGAGTTACACTAACTTCAACAATGAAGGTGCAAGGAGACCACACCTTTGGAAGCTTGTGTTGGAATGATGGTCATGGGCATTCTACGATGATCCCTATTGCTGGCTCGTGCAATAACTCAGAAATTCTATGCGAATACTACTTGAAATCTCAAAGTATAATCAGATATAATTTAAAAGATAAGAGAAGTAAAAAGAAAAAGTATTTTAACGTTATTATTATATAAAATTTATAATTTTGAAAGTAATGGAAAAAATTAAATATTTTATCTTTGTCTTTTATATAAACTAATGACTAGTATTTTTACATTGCGTGGGTGCAAAATTAGTTTAAGTAAAAAATGTCATATGCTGAATTCCCATCAACTTCAAGGAAAAGAATGCTCTTTAATTTTTTAACATAACGAAAAAAATTTATCTACCAAAAAATATATTATTTTACTGAATATAACTTTTTAACCATGGTCCATCAAAAAAATAGGCAAGAATGCTCAATTTCTCTCTGTTGAATTAATTTTTATCTGAATTTCTGTTTATGATATGTAGCTGGTGTTGCAGCTTTTAATACTAGTACATAACCTTTTCTTTTGCACAAGAGATCCAAAATCTGAAAAACTAGTTTTATACCTGTGCGATGCACGATTATAAATCATATATATAATCATATAAATATAAATAATGATGTTGAAAAATTTAACTATTTTTTTTTATATTTTTAATTTCATACAAATTTTATTTTATTAAAATATTATACTTCCGTAAATGTTATTAGAGTAAGAAGAAATCTCAAATACCATATGCAAAATTATTCGAAGATTGACGTAAAATAGTTTATGCATAGGATTAAAAAAAATTTTACATGGTAAAATTTTATTTTAAAAAATTAATATTACATAATATATAATATATAATATAATTATTTTTATACTAATTTTTAAATTATTTTTATAAATTATTATTTTAATTAAATATTTATTTGTAATATTAGAACTTTCATATTTTTTAAATAAGTTATATGACCTTATAAATTCCTATCAATTAATACAAATGCCACATGGCTTATTTAGAATAAGAGTAAATGCTACATGGCATAACAAAAATTATTCAAAATGCCACATGTCATAACGGCTTTGATCTCCCAATTTTATATATATGTATATAGATAAGAGTATGTGAAAACCACAAATTTCAAACAAATTTTGAAATTGCGTTTCTCAAATAAATATTTAAGATTCGACATCGTCCCGCCAAATTAAATAATTTGACGTTAATTACATGCATGTTGCAATACCTCCGATTAAGGATTAATTTCAATTCATAAGACAAAATAAATAAAATAAAATCATTTCATTCATTGAATCATATTACAAAATTCATTAAAAGAAAATCAAAGTAAAGCATGTGTGTGTGATGCATGTCATTCTTGTTGCACGTCCTTTCTCCGCAATCGGCTAGACACGCGTTAGAATTGTGCTTGATATAGGTGGTCGCCATATTCTGCATTGTATTGATCGCCGTCGTATATTCTGACTGCGTGATGTAGATCGTCGCCATGCGTAACATAAACTACCACCATATTCTGTTGCGCGTTATATCGGCCGCCGCCGTGTTTTGATTTCACGTTATATCGGCCGCCGCCGTGTTTTGATTTCACGTTATATCGACCGCCGCCGTGTTCCGATTTTGCGTTATATCGGCCGCCGCCGTATTCCGATTCACATTATATCGGCCGCCGCCGTGTCGTTATGCGTGATATAGACCGCCGCCATTTTGTTATGCGTTGATGTTTAGTTCTTTCGTTCATAAGATGCCTTTGTAGCATATTATCGAATAGGATGACTGCATGAGATATATTCCGGATAATCTTGTAACTTTCTATAATATGATGACTGGAGAATGACATTCTCATTTTTCTTTAATTCAAGTGTATATCCATTCGTCCAGCAAGCTTCAGAACTATTTTTGTCTCGGATGATTTTTAGAAAGCTTCTGGTGGAGATCTATGCGTCCAGTAAGTATTATGTCTTCACAGCTTTCATCAAAAACATTTTTAGGATTATGTTTTATCTTCATGTCAACCTATATTCTGATGCAACTGCTTTGAACTTTAAATAAATTTGTCAATCTGATCTTCATCTTCGTCTTCATCTCGGCGGAACTTGCATTACTTCGTCTTCAACTCCGGCGAACTTCGAGTACTTTGATGGTCTCCGACGGGTTTCAAAGGCTTTCTCTTTCTCCTCCAGTACGCTTCAGGTAGCTTCGTCAACATCTCTGACAATCTTTAAATAACTTTGACCGCTTACAAGATCCTCCGAATGGATTCATTTTCACCTTCGACAAACTTCGAGCGGGGTTGTCTCCATCTCCGGCGAGCTTCACATGATCTTGCTTGCTCCTTCTGTGATTGTTGTCTTCATAAACATAAGACTCCGGCTTTATGTCTCGATCAACGATCTCTTAGAAGAGACTCTCATCTTCATCTTCTAGCGTATCTTGTAAAGGTTGGGGAGAGAGGAGCACTGAAAGGAAATTGTACTATATTGGCTTACATACCTTGCATGCTCTCTGTCAAAAAGCTTTTTCTTTGCTTGAAACGGATTTTTTCCCTCTTTCTTCTTTCGTCCAGAACTTGTTTTCCTTTTCTTCTTCTTTCCCAAAGAAGTGCATCCCCATATAAATAGCCATCTTTGCTTTTGACCAACTCTTGTAACGGCAACCACTAACCCACTCTTCCCACTCTTTCATGTTTCTGTTATTTTTCTTTTGAAACGCCGGTGGACAACTCTTGGGCCTTGCAGTAAATCGCAGCCCATTCATTTACACATGCAAAATATCATTCTTTATAATATTTTGAGCCCAACAGAGTAAACTTAAAATTAAAAGAAGAAGATGATGTGGCTTGGCCGCGATAATCTGTTTACCATGTTTAATAAATAACAAGTCCATTAGTTCCAATTACTTAGATTACTTCAGCCGTTACATGTTACGAAAACATTATTTATATGCACTATTTCGAACTTCATTTGGACGTTGTTTACTTTAGAAAAGTGAAAGGAAAGTTAAAATAATAATAATAATAATAATATGTATATAGTCAAAAGTTTTGAAACTTGTGATAAAGTGGGTTTGAATTTTTATTTAATTATTTATATATATAGTGGGATAAAACCAGTTAAAAGATCTTTTTGAATTTTAATATATAATTCAAAAATTAATATTTATAAAAATATTCATATATTATTTATTATTTTTGTTTGTAAATAACTTATTATATCTACATTTAGCGTTTTGTTAATAACATTTATTTAATAATTTTTCCATATAAAAGTTATTAATAATTAATTAACTAAAAATTCATAATAATAAACTTATTATAGCTATCAGTTTATTAATAAATTTATAAAATAAATTCATAATATTTGATATTGACTACAAAACTATAATTCATCCTCTTAAAAATGATAATTATAATAATATCATTAAAAAATTAATCACATTCACTTTCTTTCTACTTTTTTGGTAATGAAAATTAAGAAAGTGAGAATCATATAAAAAAATAAAAGGTAAAAGGAAAGTAAGAAATACATCTTTTAACCTGTTTTTTAGAAGTAAAAAAAAAAAGTGATTTTTACTTTCTCAACTTTTCAGCTTCTTACTTTTCTATCTAAGTAAATAGACAAATTTTTCAATTTTGTCTAAGTAAATGCCGCTATTGGTATGATAACAGTAAGATGTCAGCCATTGCAATAGCTGCCATACAACAATACAGCCGCTTTTTTTACTCGAAGATGGCTTATAGGTATTTTTGTACATTATAGTGCTCTATTTATATTCATAAATCTTTCCTGAAGTCAGAGTAGAAGGAGATCAATAAAATTTAATCTTTTTCATACAATTCTTAGTGGATATGAATGGCACAAGAATTGGATTGACACGTCACACCAACCAATTCCATAAAGTTTCTCCCATGTATCGACAAAAGTAGCTTCAGCCACAAGCAACAAGTCTGCTTAATCAAATTTATTGATACTGTTCTAACATATTTGTGGTATGACTGACGCAGTATAATAGACGTGGCTGTGGTCCGGACTTCACCGTCCATCATATTCAGCATCCATATCGAGATAATGTATAAAATTTTCGTCGGCTTATGACCTATTATTAAGCATTTTTATGAAAAATTTTAAACTATAAATTTGTAAATTTTAATACGATTTATAACTTTTTTAGTTGAACATTTTTTTAAAAAAACAATCAAATAATATGTCAAAATAATAATCAAAATTTTAATACCAAAATTTAGTAAATATCCCTTTACTATCGACTTTTGGGCACTCATACCATTCAACTTATTTTTGGACCTTTTATATCTTTCTACTTCAAATTTAGAAATACGATGCACTTATTCAATTAATTAGGCTGACATGTCACTAATCTCGCTGATGTGGCACCATTAAGATTTTTTAAATATTTTTTATTATATTTTATTTTTTTTAAATATTAGTATGGATATTAAAAAAATAACAAAGTACCCATATTTATATTAAAAAAATAATTAAATAGTACGTAATTTGTGCCACAACAGCGTAATTAATACCTAAATCCTCTTCAGGGGTATTGCGTTTCCAAATTAATAGAAAGAGGGCATGAAAGTCATGAAAATAGGGGTATTAGTGCCCAAAGATACATAGTAGAGGGGTATTTACTAAATTTTGGCCTAAATTATTATTTTAGCATATTATTTGATTTTTTTAAAATTATTCAACTACAAAGTTTTAAATCACATTAAAATTATAACTTTGTAATTCAAAATTTCTTATAAAAATATTTAAAAATATATCAAATAAGTTATCGTAAGTTTTGTACAATATCTCGCAATACGTGACATTATACAAAAACTTACAGCAATACCTTTAACTTATTTCTAAGTATTTTTATGAAAAATTTTAAATTATAAAGTTGTAGGTTTGGATGTGTTCTTCAACTTTGCAATTGAACAATTTTCGAAAAAATATCAAATAATATGCTAAAATAATAATTAAAATTTTGATTATTATTTTGATATACTAGTTGATATATTTTTTGAAAAATGTTAAACTAAAAAGTTGTAAATCATATCAAATCTATAATTTTGCATTTCAAAATTTCTCGTAACAACGTTTAAAAATAGATCACATCCCTCTGTGGCTTCAATCTGGTTGTATGCATTACGATATTTTTTAATTAAACTTTTATTGACTTATTTGACCTATTTTAAGTATTTTTATAAAAAACTTTGAACTACAAAATTATAGATTTCGATATGATCTACAACTTTGTAGGTGAAAGTTTTTCGAAAAAATATCAAACATTATGTCAACTCGTCTAATCCAGTCCTCCACGTTGTCTGATCTCGTCGCGCCATCCCGTCCTCAGATCTTGTCTGCGCCGTGACATGCCAGCTCCAGTCGTCCTTAGATCTGCTATCCTTTGTCATCCCGTAATACCGTCGTCGTTCCCAACCGCTCCGCCAGTCCAACCCGGTGCAACCGTCACTGTTGGCGCTGCTCACCTCAGATCCCATCCCTATCAGAGTAGACAAGATCAGATCCAGATGCTTCTGCCTCAGATCTTGTCCCAGCCGATACCGATCTTGTCCAATCTCGTCATCACTAAGGCTGAGCATTCGGGTCAACCCGAACCGAACCGACCCGAACAGAAATTCTTAAGGCCAACCCGAACCGAATACTTTCAGACCCGAACCGAATACTTTCAGACCCGAACCGACCCGAATTTCGTGTCAACCCGAACCGACCCGAACCGACTAAAATTCGGGTTGGTTCGGGTTGACCCGAATAATAGAAAAAATTATTTTTATTCAATACCAATTCGGATTTGGGTTGGTTAGGGTCAACCCGAATAGTTGTAATATGAATGTTTTGTTTAAAAAAAAAATTAGCACATAAAAACCAACGAAAACTAACTAAAATATAACTCGCGAGGATAATTCGGGTCCAACCCGAACCGAACCGAAATTCAACCACCGAACCCGAACCGAATTATATAGACACGAATTATTAAAATATCGACCCGAACCGAACCCGACCCGAACCGAACCCAAAATTTTTGCTTTGTTCGGGTCGGTTCGTTTCTGTTTTTCGGGTAGGTTCGGGTAATGCTCAGCCCTAGTCATCACTGTCGTCTCGTCCGATTGTGTCGCCAATCTATACTCGTTGTCCTCTCTAACCGTCGCCAACATCATCTCTTACCATCTTCTTCGACGTTGTCCGACGACTACTGCTTCATCACGCACCCGTCCTCGCCATCTTCATGCTTGGTGAGATTTTGTCTACTTTATTCATGTTTGCTTCACTTACATTCATTGCCTACCACATGTTCGATAAAATGTCTCAGAGAAGTCTCGACGTCCGTTGTCATCCATACTCCAGCACATCATCCGTTTGCTCAGGTTGTGAGCAAGTTAACATCCTAGGGTGCCATCGATGTTCCCTCTTTGAGTTGTATCTAGTTCCGTTGTATCGTTCCATCGACGCATTCAGCTCAATTGCACTGTTTTCGCAGCCGCATTGAGCTCCATTCTTCTTATTGTCAAAGCCTTCGTTCTGTCGTCGAGTTCTGTTGTTAGTAATTTGAGTGTTCAAACTTAAGGTGCTTACACCTTAAATTTGCGGAAGAGTGTTAAGATATATGAATTAATAGATTTCTATTTTGGAATTTTCTAAGTTTGTTGTCTTTCTATGTAGAAGATATCTAGTTAGTAGTTTCTTATTCTGTCTAGTATTTAGGTGTATATAAATGTCATTATAATAGCATTTAGAGATATTCAATATATCAAGAATATATATTTTTTTCAATATTTCTAATATGGTATCAGAACTCGGTTAAGTTCTAACCATAGTCACTATTTTCTATCTCGACGACGGCGGCGTCGCCATTGCTACTCTCCTCCCTGCGCCGCCGCCACCTTCATCTCTGGGCAGCCACCGTCCAACCTCATTGCAAACGTCCTTGCATCCGTGCCGTCATCTTACTGTCCCGACCTTGACAGTCCTGGCCGACCTCGATAGTCCGGGCCGACCTCGTCTGATCCAATCTTCTACGTCGTCTGATCTCGTCGCACCGTCCCGTATTCAGATCTTGTCTGCACCGCTACATCCCATCTACGGTCATCCTCATATATGCTATCCTTCGTCATCCCGCATCACCGTCGCCGTGCCGCCAGTCCACCAATGTGCAACCGTCCCCGTTTGCGTTGCTCACCTCAAATCCCGTCCCTTTCAAAGCAGACAAGATCCGATCCAGATGTCTTTGCCTCTGATCTCGTCCCAGCCGGTGCCGATCTTGTCCAATCTCGTCATCACGGTTGTCTCGTCCGACCGTGTCGTCAGTCCAGACTCGTCGTCCTCTCCAACCGTCGCCAACATCATCTCATGCCATCTTTCCGACGTTGTCCGACGACTACTGCTTCGTCGTGCGCCCATCCTCGCCATCTTCATGGTTGGTGGGATTTTGTCCACTTTATTCATGTTTGCTACTCTTACATCCAGTGTCTACCACATGTTCTATGACATGCCTCAGAGAAGTCTCGACGGTCCGTTGTTATCCGTGCTTCAGCACATCCTCTGCTTGCTCAGGTTGTGATCAAGTTACCATCCTACAGTACATCGATGTTCCGCCATCGAGTCGTATCCAGTTCCGTTGCGGCATTCAATCGACGCATTCAGCTCAGTTGCACCGTTCCGCCGCCGCATTGAGCTCCGTTCTTGTTGTCAAAGCCATCGTTCTGTCGTTGAGTTTCATCTTTAGTAATTTGAGTGTTCAAATTTAAAATACTTACATCTTAAATTTGAGGAAGAGTGTTAAAGTATAAGAATTAAAGATTTCTATTTTGGAATTTTCTAAATTTGTTATCTTCCTATTTAGAAGATATTTAGTTAGTAATTTCATATTCTGTCTAGTATTTAGTTGTATATAAGTGTTATTGTAATAGCATTTAGAGATATCCAATATACTAATAATATATTTTTCCTTCAATATTTCTAATAAATTTACTAATTATTAGACCCCAACAATTGGATCTGCTGATATAATACCTTTTCCTAAGAGTGATATATCAAATTTAGTTTCGGTTTTATATATAGAGAGAGAATTTATGAATATTTGAGTGCCAAACATTTTTATGTCCGTATCATCTAATGATCGGCATAAATGAAAAGTTTCTCAGTATCTAATTAAAAAAAATGATTAATCAATTGAATCATGCTAACTAAATATTCGTCTGATAGAAAAGTAGGTGACAATATTTCTCTAAAAATAATTATTACCTTCAAAAGAATTGTTATTATTAGAATTATAATTATTAACTATTTTTGCACCAGTGCAATGCACGGATACAGGTAATAAATATAAATAATTATAATAAATTTTAATTTTTTATATTTAAAATTATAGATAAATTAATAATATATTATAAAAAATATCATATTTACATGTTATGATAGTAAGAATAATGACCACATGACATACATAAATATTCCTTTGAGATGTATTATAAAATGGTGGTGATATTAAGTCATATCCATATTACACACACACACACACCCCCATATATATATATATATTATATATATATATATATATATTTATAATATATATATATAATATATATATATATATATATATATATATGTATTAGTTTTTTTTTAAATAATTATTATTAATTTAGTTCTAGATATTTCATATTTTTAAACTTAGTTATATAAATACCATATTTTTTTAATGGTATAAACATAAATGGCAAATGACATATCAGAGGTTATTTAAGATGTCACGTGGCGCAACAATTTTGATCATATATTTTTATATATTTATTTATATGTGGAATATTGATATATTTTGATATTAACCTTTTCAATTCACTAAAATTGTTATAATACATCTTTTATATAAATAATTTAAATTTTAAAAATAATTACTTTTTATAAAGATATACATAATTTTTTTTCATACATTGAACGAAAATTATATTAATAGTGTGATTAATTAAGCTTGCAACATATCACATGATTGAGATAATAGAGATGTCATGTGGTATATTATAAGTTATCGAAAGTACTACACGACGCTCAATTATTTTAATATCCAATTATATATATATATATATATATATATATATATATATATATATATATATATATATATATATATATATATATATATAATTTAAATTTTAAAAATAATTACTTTTTATAAAGATATACATAATTTTTTTTCATACATTGAACGAAAATTATATTAATAGTGTGATTAATTAAGCTTGCAACATATCACATGATTGAGATAATAGAGATGTCATGTGGTATATTATAAGTTATCGAAAGTACCACACGACGCTCAATTATTTTAATATCCATTATATATATATATATATATATATATATATATATATATATATATATATATATATATATATATATATAAAAAAAATTCCAGAATAGTGCGTAAGTAACATTATGCGTAGGAATGGCAACGGGTCGGGTCGGGTCGGATTTAGCCCTATCCGAATCCGACCCGACCACATTAGTGACTCCAAAAACCCGACCCGAATCCGACCCGACCACTCTTTATTCCAAACCCGAATCCGACCCGACTGCAAAACTCTAAATCCGAACCCGACCCAGATCCGACCCGTCTTGATTGATTGGGGAAATACCCAGCTCCGCGGCGACGGCGGCGTAGGAGGAACTTGGAAGCTCGCTTCAAGGAAGCCGAACGCAAAGAAATTAGCAAAATCAGAAACAGATAAAGGAGGAGAGAGAGAGAGAGAGAGAGAGAGAGAGAGAGAGAGAGGATTGGGGAAATACCTTGCGGCGGCGTAGGAAGCGGCGGCGTGGCAGAAGGTAGGGGTGGCTTCGATTTGGGGGAAAGGGGGGGTGTTGGAGAGAGGGGGTGGCGGTGAGAGGATTGGTCATGTTAAGTTAGGGTTTTTAGTTTATATACATAATATATATATGGGTATTGAACCATTGGATTACATAAATGTATGCATATTACAGGCGGGTCGGATCCGGGTCAGATCCGGGTCGGGTTTGCCTGCAACTTGAATCCGGGTTTTAAAATTTGGATTCGGATTCGGATTAATTTCTTTCGGATCGGATTCGGATTTTCTGGCCTCGGGTCGGATCGGATAGCCTCGGATTCGGATTTGTTTGCCATTCCTAGTTATGCGTGGTGGGAGTGGTGGCATTGATATTGCTGAAGCCACTATCCCACCAGATCTAATCTATATATATATATATAGAAAATTGTCTATCAAAGCTTTTGATGCCATGTGGCATCTCTTATTTCTCTTGCTATGACATGTGGCATCTTCTACCATTCTAAATGGCCCTTTATACATTTACGTAACATAGCTGTTACAGTAATAAACAAAATTAATTATATACACATTTTTTCATAGCTACAAATAATGTCAAAAAATAGCTTTAATAATTTATTTTAACTTTCATCTTTAATGTCTCTGGCGTTTCTGTCCATATTCTGTGATGTGATCCCCTCTCCCATTAACCGTTGCGATTTGAAGAGTCCCAAGAAATCTGCAAAATACATTCCGAAATACCTACAAAGTGTAATATGAAAAGTCAAAAAAATTCATTCATCATCAATCCTTAGGAACATATAATATGAAAAGTCACATTATGAAGAACAAATAAACTGATAAACAATATATCAAAGGCCAAACATACAACTATAAATAATATTGTAGAAGTGACAAATGTCAAATTACTCCCAACAAGTACTGAGATTGAAGGTAATATTTTTTCTAAAATAATCGCTATAATTTTAATACTATGTATACTAATATTTCTATTATTTTTCCATTGAATAGATGTCTACTCCTGAAAAATATGCAATGCTCAACGAAATAGATCCTACCAAAGACGATTGGAATATCAAAGTAATGGTGTCCAGAATTTGGGATGTTGTGAATACTCAGTATGACGACGAATTCATAAGCTTGGACATGCTTCTGCTGGACGAAAAGGTGCGCTCTACATTGAAAACAAAAATTTGGTAATACACACATTCTTATTTACTTACATATGTATTTTCATTTTATTGAATGCTTCAGGAAAACTCAATTCATGCTACAATAAATAAAAAATTTGTATAAAAAAATAGAAACTTACTTGAAGAAGGACAAGTGTTTGTTATTAATAATAGAAAAGTAAACTAATTAATATAATATTATTAATTCAAATTTATAATTAGAGTCCGTGCATCGCACACGGGTAACGGATTTTTTTTTTTTAAAATTATTTTTAATTCAAATTACGAAAATAAAATCAAATATAAAAATTTATAAAAATAAAACGCTGCCGCCAGTTAAACTGGCGGCAACGTTCTACCGCCTTTATAACTAGCGTTAATAGGTAACGCCAGTTTAACTAGCGTTAATACTATCGCCAGTTAAACTGGCGTTCCCTATTAACGCCAGTCTGACTGGCGTTCCGAACGCCACTTACAGTGGCGTTCAATGTTTCTAATAACCTAACCCGAGCCCAGTCCCTCCTCTCATTTCTCCTTCCCCATTTTCTTCCTTTACTTCGCCCCCCTCCCCCATTCTCAAAAAATCTCGTCCCAAATCACAAAATTTTAGTAAAATTTCATAGATCTAAGTGAGAATTACATAGATCTACTAATTTCGACCAAGATCTACAAAAAATACGGTATGTATTTCTAAGTTATACGTTTTGTATTAAATTGTAGATCTAGAGTTGTATGTACTTGTAATTGAAATTATGATTGTAGATATACATTTCCGCATAGTACTAGTATTGTTTGTGAGATTTTATGATTTTTTTTATATATTTGTATATATACGGTATTTATAAGGTATACGTGTTGAATAAATTATAGTATAAATTTATATGAAAAATATGTGTTATTGTACATTAGTGTAGCACGATAAATATAAATTAAATGTAATTTATGTATCCGGTCATATGTGTGTAATGTACGTAATACATTATATATTTCGTAGGTATTTTTTAAAATATTATCTGTCTAATCGTAGTGTAATACGAAATATATATAATAACGCTATCATGTACGACTATTTGTTTATAACCGATTATATTGGATGTTTATAGATGTCGCAGCGCCAACTTATTTGTTACATGAACGGCAATATAGTGGAAGGTCCGAATGGTGTTTCTTATGGCGTTCCGAACGCCACTTACAGTGGCGTTCAATGTTTCTAATAACCTAACCCGAGCCCAGTCCCTCATCTCATTTCTCCTTCCCCATTTTCTTCCTTTACTTCGCCCCCCTCCCCCATTCTCAAAAAATCTCGTCCCAAATCACAAAATTTTAGTAAAATTTCATAGATCTAAGTGAGAATTACATAGATCTACTAATTTCGACCAAGATCTACAAAAAATACGGTATGTATTTCTAAGTTATACGTTTTGTATTAAATTGTAGATCTAGAGTTGTATGTACTTGTAATTGAAATTATGATTGTAGATATACATTTCCGCATAGTACTAGTATTGTTTGTGAGATTTTATGATTTTTTTTTATATATTTGTATATATACGGTATTTATAAGGTATACGTGTTGAATAAATTATAGTATAAATTTATATGAAAAATATGTGTTATTGTACATTAGTGTAGCACGATAAATATAAATTAAATGTAATTTATGTATCCGGTCATATGTGTGTAATGTACGTAATACATTATATATTTCGTAGGTATTTTTTAAAATATTATCTGTCTAATCGTAGTGTAATACGAAATATATATAATAACGCTATCATGTACGACTATTTGTTTATAACCGATTATATTGGATGTTTATAGATGTCGCAGCGCCAACTTATTTGTTACATGAACGGCAATATAGTGGAAGGTCCGAATGGTGTTTCTTATGATCGTCAGCCTATCAGTGCTGTAATAATACCTTCGAAATACACATATGCCTATCTAGTTAGAAAGTTATGTAGGAGATTTCATGTTGATACGGACAGGGTACGTCTACTTCTCATTTTGGCGCATATGAGCAGGATCATGCTTCACATTATATGGGCTATGAGCAGACTACATCTGCAACATTTTACGAGGGGCCTTGTACTTTTGATCCGGGTTATGTTACTCAGGAGGTACCCCAGTTTCAGGAGCCAGTGCCACAGCCGGAACCGGAGCCACAGCCGGAGCCGGAGCCGGAGCCGGAGCCGGAGCCGGAGCCGGAGCCGGAGCCGGAGCCACAGCCAGAGCCACAGGAGCAGCCGCAGGAACCACAGCCGCAGCCACGGCAGCGCCGACGTTTCAGCGGATTAAATTTTATAAGGAGGTCAAAAAGAGAAAAAAGACCTCCAAAATCTGTATACGAAACGTAACTAAGTCGAGTTTATATTTATACTGAGATTGTATTTATTTTTGAGACATATTTTTATGTTGTACTTATGTTAAGTATAGTTGTGCTCGTATATTCTTTTTGTAGAGATATTAAATATTTGGGTTTATATTTATATTTGAGTTAAATAGGCGTGCTTTTCGGGGATGGTAGGTGGGTTAGGGGGGAGGGTTGAATGGATGTTTTATTGAATGTGAGGGCGGGGAGTGTGTGTGTGGTCGGGGTGGTTGGTTGGAGGAGGGGGTTTAGATGTTTTATTGAGTGTGTGTGTGTGGTGGGGGGGCACAGCAGGTGGGAGGGGGGTGGGGGGTTGCAAGCTGCAGGCTTGCAGCTTGCAGAAACGCCACTTACAGTGGCGTTTACATCTACCGCCAGTTTAACTGGCGATAGCTTTGTCGTCAGTTAAACTGGCGACAGATGCTGACGCCAGTTAAACTGGCGGTAACAATCCTACCACCATTTTAACTGGCGGCAGCGTTTTATTTTTATAAATTTTTATATTTGATTTTATTTTCGTAATTTGAATTAAAAATAATTTTTAAAAAAAAAAATCCCACGGGTAACATACTAGTTGTGATAATAACTATTATAAACCGCTTCCTTACCATTTACAACTTTAAAAGCCCTAAGTTGCTCCTGCTGCTGCTGCTTTCTTCTCCCAAATTCCCGATTGAACCCAAATTTTCCTTTGACAAATGACTCAAGACGTGGAGATGAAGGAAAATCAGACCCCCTCCGACTCCGCCGCCGCAGCGCCGGCCATCCTCCACCGTAAAAACCCACTCTGATCTCTCTTTTCTCTCATATGACTTGAGATCTCTCTGCTGTTGAATTTGTTGATCGTTGTGGTGTTTGATTGCAGAACCCAAGGAGATCATATCCTTGATCGAGACTGGGGCACACACGCGCGAGGTTCGGTTCATCTCCCGTGCCGTCCGCCGCACCGCGGCGCTTCGCCGCAAGCTCACAGCCGCTGCCGTCTCCGGCTTCCTCAACTCCGCCCTTCCGTCAGGATCCGAAGCTCACTGCAAGCTCACCACGTACGTTCCCAAGGTAACAAAAAGGCATTGTGAAATTCGGGGCCTGATTGGGATTATTATCCTTGTCACTTGATCCGTCTTGTCGTTTTGGTTTTAATGTGCTTTAGTTTATATTATGATGTTAGCTGCAATTGGTGTTAGGTTTTTGGTTTTCGTTACTGCTAATTTAAGCATCCTGGTGAGGTGGGTTGGTGTTTGGGGGGATGAGTCGTAGCCTCTTGCTGTAACCATCTCTTGACTATGAGACTTACTGTTACTTCCAAAACGCTACTAGAGGGTAGGTATATATCAACTTAGATTTGAGAAACAACCGTGCATGTTTAATCAATGATGTTTGTAATAACTTTGTTTCTGAAATAGTCTTCTTTTCTATGGATGCTCTTGTTTTAGCAGTCATTTTTACAGAAAGTGAACACCTAGCTTACAGTAGAAGTGGCTTGTTATCCATGCCTAAGTCTAAGGGGTGCTTTTTAGTTTTAAGTCCTTGTGTCCCCTCTCAGACGTGACTCAATAATGACCCTACCACACTATTTCAGACTCCATAAACCCACTTCCATAACCTCCTTACCTCCCCCCCGCGGGGTCCCGATGACCTAGGAGGATTTGACTTAGTTGCAGGAATCTTCCAATAACCCTATATGATCCTTCCTGGGAACCTTGCTTGCCATCCTGCTCCTTTCTTAGGTCTTTTTTATTTTTTTAATATTGCATCCGCTTTTTGTAACAATGGTATAGCATACGTTTTGTCCATGACCACCTAACTGTCTATCCAGTATGTTTACGGGGCAATTTCTTCCCTTTTTGTTAACTTTAAAAAAAAACAAACAAAGAAGATGTCTTCAGAGTGCTAAAAACAAGAAAAGGGAAAGAAATTGAACTTTTGTGTTCATAATTCAGAATGTCAAATAACCATTTCAGTGGAACATGTTCTATCACGTTATATATATATATATATATATATATATATATATATATATATATATATATATAATAGTCGCTTCCAACGTAAGGTTTTCAAAGTTTCTTGCTTCTATGGTATGCGCAATATATAGTAGTGCGTGTAGCTCTTTCCTAATAAATGTTTTCAAAGACGCAATGCGAGGTGCGTGTCTGATAAAAGCGAGGCACACTTTTTCCTCGGACACAAATATAAATCTGAACCAAACTTAACATTTAAGTCATACAATACCAAATAGAGCAACTTTTTGCTTATTTATGATATCTTGGTATTTGATTCGGTATCGATATATTAATTTAATTGTATCAAATTATACATTAGGATTTCTAAATCGTTGTAGTTCGATTTGGAATGAAATCTGAATTATTGGACTTGTAGATGATTAATGGACTAATAGAAAATGATTAGTCAATCGTGGCTGAAGCATGTATCTGGATGTCCAGTTGCCACCAACTGTATTATAATACATGTATTCTTAAAAAAAAGAAAGAAAAAAGAAGAAAAATAATACTATATTATTATACATGTCTTTTTACCGCCCCACTTTTGACATCATCAACTAACTCTCTCACTTTTCATTTCTCTCACTATTGATGTCGCTCTCTTAAGTAAATTACTCCTCTCTTTTTCATTTATTTCTCTCCGCCAACTGCACGTCTCACTTGCGGCAAGCTTGTTGTGCTCACCGTCACTCATCAGGACTCGACCCGCCGCCATTAAAGCTGAAGCAATCACCATTCTCGTTACTCGATGCCACGCACTCCATCGTAATCTGATTTAATGAAAGGTCAAAGCCACACCTCTAAAGACAGAGCGCTCAGTGTCCCCTTGTCCACCGATCTAGGAGGCTCCCGGGTCAAGAAGAGGCCTGAGGCCAAAGTGAGCACACAATTAAGGCCAAGGTGAAACAAGGCTGAGGCCGAGAGGCAAGGCTCAGTCCACGCCGAGGTAAAATCATTATTGAGGCCGAGGCAGAGGTGAGAACAGAATCAAGGCCGAGGCCGAGAGGTCGAGAGGCAAGGCTCAACCGAGGTCGAGGTAGAACCATTATCGAGGCCGAGGCCTTTATGAAACCGTGAAAACATGTATGAGGCGAGCATGTGCGTAGAAGCTCGGTAGAGAAGTCCTTAAGGCAGAAGACCAAGAGGTGACGTGGGTGATGGTTACGAAACGCCATTAAGAGAGAGTTAGGGAAAGTTAATATATATTTAAAGAGAGAGTTAGAACACCTCCATAGCTTTCTTTTTTATAGATCCGCATAACCCCGACGTTTTTCATTAAGAACTTGATCCTGATCAAGTGGTATTAGAGGGAAAAATTTCCTATTTGGTACTCTTGAGTTGTATCCAAATTTATTTTTGTACCCCGTGTTGCATACGTACCTCAGTGAATGCCCCCAGCCGATTTCGTAACGGTGCCATCTGCTCCCGTTACTGCGCAGGACAACATCGCGTCATTTGCACGCGAAATTACCTCCCGTGACAGTCACATGACTGCCCAATTTAGGTCCCTTCGTTCACAAATTTCACTGGCAGTCTGCAGATTAAAGATGAATAATTACGGAGCTATTCCTGGGCACACTCGATGGTGGCTGCCATAAGGTTGTGATTTCAATCAATTCCTTCCCGCTGGAGAATCTTGGCAGACATTTTTTGAGATGTCCTAATTGGAAGGTAAGAGGTTCATCTCATATGTATCAACATCTTGTTTTGATTGAATTTGCCATTTTTGCGTTTTCTGTGACAGAACCGCTACGACTGTGGTTACTTTCATTGGATCGACACAGAAAACGTCTTCCATGATTCTCCCGCATGAATAAAGTGTTTGAAATCACAACCTTACGGAAGCCGCATCGAGTGTGCTCAAGAATAGCTTCGAAGTGTTCATCTTTAATCTGTAGACTGCAGGTGAAATTTGGGTCGAAGGGACCTTAATTGGGCAGTCACATGACTGTCACGGGAGGTAATTTCACGCGCAAATGAAGTGGTGTTGTCCCGCGCGTGCCAAATCAGCAAAGCTGTAATGGGAGCAGACGGCGCCGTCACGAAATTGGCTGGGGGTATGTGCTGAGGTGCATATGCAACACGGGGTACGAAAAATTAAATTGGATATAATTCAGGGTACCAAATAGGGAATTTAGTCGGTATTAGAGCTTAGGCTCGAGTTTTGAAGGTTGGAGGTGATAAAATCTAAACTAGAAAAAGAAAAATGGTTGTGCTTCGCGACAGGAAAGAGACTGTGGGAGGACATGAGGTATTAAACTTGATGAGTTGAGAGAGATGAGTCGATGCGTCATCGGAAGGTGGAGATTTGGAGGATCGTGTGGCGGTAATGGAGACCCAACTAGCTGAGATCAAGATCATACTTCAGCAGTTGATGAGCCAATCTGCGAACTCCACACCACTAAGCACGATAGAAGCCGACCAATTCACCGTGCCACGACACGTGGTTTCAAACGTCCGAGAAGAACTAAGAATCATCCCCGAGAAGGGAGAGAAGTCAGGCACGCGCAGACCTAGAAAGGAGCCTATGGAGGTGATTGGACTGCATGAGCCTGAACAGAAATTAAAAGCAGCGGAGCCACTCTATGGGGGTCGGTGAAGCTCGAGGCGAAGATTGAGATCTCAGAGTTTCGTGGAGACGATGGGGACAAACTATATGTGTGGCTAGATCGATTAGAAGCGTATTATTTTTTGTACGATTTTAACGATCTGCAGCGCCTAACATTTGTGCGCGTGAAGATAGAATCCCATGCCTTGGTTTGGAGGAACGCATACGCAAAGACGCATGGGGTGCAATGCATGACGTGGGAAGGATTCAAAACACTTGTTCGCAAAGAATTCTACCCGGTTGGGTTTCAAGAAGAACAATGGCGCAAGTGGATATACCTCAAATAATACGCCGTATACAGTGCAAGACTATGCAACGGACTTCAAGCGTCGTGCCCTCATGCTCGGAATATTCCTGGCCGAGTCCTAAGTATTCAAGAAGTTCCTGGCTCTGAATGACGAGGTGTGTGGCCGCCTAAAGATGTACTCGGTGAAAGACATAGACGATGCATGCGAGAAGGGGACGCCTATCGAGAAGACGTTGCACCCTAAAAAGTATTACCAAGACGAAGACCCAACTAAGCACACCCAAGGCTAAGGGTGCCTCGGTTGGAGAAGCAGATGAAGATGGAGCCAAGCCAAAGAAGGGAACGGGTAGAAAACCCAAGTGCTCACATTTCAAACTCGAGGGGCATACAGAGCTGAAGTGTTGGTTCGCTCACCCCGAGTGACACTCGAGCATTGAAAGGAAGGACCTCGGAAGAACAACGGTCGCAACAACCCAAGGACATTGGTCGTGATCGAAGAAGAAGAGAAAGATGACACCCTTATAGCGCATTAGGTAGGCCCTACACTTTTCGTTAATGGTGCTTGCAAGGACCCATACGGAACGGACCATCAAGCTTAGATCCGAACTCCGATAAAGACACCGTGAAAGAAGAACTCTTTCATGTGAACCTACAAGTCCAGTAGAGGCTAGTTGCAACCATAATCGATCACCCGAGGCCGTATGAAATTCGATGGTTTAAGAAGGGATTCAATATCATGCTAGATTGCCGATGTACCATCAAGTTCGCGATCACCAGAAGATACATAGACGAGGTCTCGTGCGACGTCGCTCCATTGGATGTGACTGAAGTGATACTTGGAAATCCCTATATTTATGATCGAGATGGTGTCTATTATCGGCATCAACAGAGGTGTCAGTTCGTGAAGGACGGACCTGACTACATAATCAGGAATATGAAAATCATACCAAGTGACGCAACACTTCAAGTTACGTGTGTAAGTGCAGTATTGCTCATGCCTCGGATGGAATCCAAGACCTTTGAGAAGAAGACCCAACTACAACCAAACCCATTGCGGAGCAATGAAACAAATAGGAGACGCTTGATCTAGGAGGATCCCGGGTCATAAAGAGGCTGAGGCCAAGATGAGCACACAATTAAGGCCAAGGTGAAACAAGGCCGAGGTCGAGAGGCAAGGCTCAGCCGAGGCTGAGGTAAAATCATTATCTAGGCCGAGGCAAGGCTGGACCGATGCAGAGGTGAGAACAGAATCAAGGTCGAGGCCAAGAGGCAAGGCTCAACCGAGGACGAGGTCAAAACCATTATCGAGGCCGAGGCAAGGCTCGAGCAGCCGAGGCCGAGGTGAAAACATATATAAGGTCGAGCAAGTGCGTAGAAGCTCGGTAGAGAATGCCCTAAGACATAAGACCAAGAGGTGACCTGGGTGACTGTTACGAAACGCCATTAAGAGAGAGAGTTAGGGGGATTTTTTAAATATTATTATTTTAATAAAAAAATATTAAAATAATGTTATTAAAAACTTATTTGCCAAACTAAGGTCCGTCGTGCCACGTAGGAACAGCGTCTTTTGCAAAGACGCTCTTTCATATTGACTCATCAAGGCGAAGAGCGTTTTTTGAAAAAACGCTCTTCTCCTCATAAGAGCGTTTTTCGAAAAAAAACGCTCTTCCCTAACTTCAAAAATCGGATAAAAATAATATGAAGGAAGTGCATCGTTAGAAAAGACGCACTTCCTCTCCCACCCCAACCTTCAACCCAAAATAAATCTCAACGCACGCAAATCTAAAATTCGTATAATTTTTGCCCTACTTATTTGACCTTTTTTTAAATATTTTTAGAAAAAATTTTGAACTATAAAGTTATAATTTTTAGTACATTATTTGACATTTTTTCAAAAATCTTTCAACTACAAAGTTGTAGCTCACATCAAAATCTATAACTTTGTAGTTCAAAACTCTTTCTAAAAATGTTTAAAAATAGGTACAATTAGTTGCCGTATGTTTGTAAAGTACAAGACATTATACAAACTTACGGCAACTCATTTCATCTATTTGTAAGCACTTTTACTTAAAATTTTGAACTATAAAATTATAGATTTTGATGTGATCTACAATTTTGTAGTTGAAAATTTTCCGAGAAAATGCCAAATAATATACCAAAAAATTTTATTCCGTTTCATAATTGTGTCTTCACAATCGGCGATCAAGATCAAAATTGCGTCAACTTCAACAAACATCCATTCCCGAATCATCGGATCCTTGATGAGGTTGACAATATTTGGCATTCTCTCGAAAAACTTTCAACTATAAAATTGTAGATCATATCAAAATCTATAATTTTATAGTTCAAAAGTTTTAGTAAAAATGCTTAAAAATAGATCAAATGAGTTGCCGTAAGTTTGTATAATGTCTTGCACGCTTCAGCGATAGACAGAGGACGCTTTGTATTACAAACTTTCGGTAACTCATTGGACCTATTTTTAAACATTTTCAGAAAAAGTTTTGAACTACGAAGGTATAGATTTTGATGTGAGCTATAACTTTGTAGTTGAAAGATTTTTGAAAAAATATCAAATAATGTGCTAAAAAAATTATCAAAATTTTGATTACTCTTTTGGTATACTATTTAGCATTTTCTCGAAAAACTTCCAATCATAAAGTTGTAGATCACATCAAAATTTATAACTTTATAGTTCAAAATTTTTTCTAAAAATGTTTAAAAATAGGTCAAATAAGTTGACGAAAAATTTATACAAGTTTTCAATTTGCGTGTGTGGATATTTATTTTGGTTTGGTGTTTGGGGTGAGAGAGAAAAGATGCACTTCCTATGTATTATTTTAATCCAATTTTTAAAGTCAGGGAAAAGCGTTTTTGCCAAAAACGTTCTTTTTAGGGGAAGAGCGTTTTTTAAAAAAAGCTCTCTTCCCCTTGGTGAGTCAGCATGAAAGAGCATCTTTACAAAAGACACTGTTCCTAGCGCTGACGTAGCGCGACGGATCTTAGTTTGGCAAATAAGTTTTTAATAATACTATTTTAATATTTTTTTTATTAAACTAATAATATTTTAAAAAAAAAAATTGAGTTAGGGAGAGTTAATATATATTTAAGAAAGAGTTAATGGCGTAATTAAGAAGCTTAGTTGGGATACATGTGGCCTTCCCTATAAATATGTAAGCATTACAAGAGAAGGGGATATATAGAAATATATATTCTCAGTTTCATATAGAACATCTTCATAGCCTTCTATTCGATAGATTCGCATAACCCCGACGTTCTTTGTTAAGAACTCGGATCAGATCATCCACTGATTTAATTGGAAATATATCCCTCATCATCCACTTCGTCCACTGATCAAGAAGCTCAACCGTGCCTGTAAATGAGATTTTTTTTATACTGTAATGGGTCGGCTTGCCCACCTCAAACAAAGGCAGCACAAATGCCCAAATCAAGGTGCACATTTAACAACTTTGCCTTCATAAGCTTTTCCTTGGTTTTAGACGTTTGGATTTTGTTCAATGAGTTGAGTTTTTATTTGGGAGCTAAGATACACTTACCTGTCACTCTACTCACGTTTTCTTGAGTAATGCTTCATAATTTTATCAATTTTTTGTTTCTAGCTTTTATGCATGAAGGGTACTTCTCAGAATCACTTCACAAGATTGTGGTTTAAAGGACGGAAAGTTGGAAATACATATTATGGGTATGGATCAAGTTGTGAATGTATCCAATTGAGGGAACCTTTTTCTCCAAAGCCATCTCCACTTGTTGTCCTTAACATAAAGCATTTATCTGTTCATTTCAAGTGTCATTATAAATATTTAAACGTATAATATATGTATAGCAAATAAAAACACGTATGTCTTGATAGAGACATTTTCAGCATCAAGATAGATTAAAAAATACCACTGGCATTGCTTCATTATGAATGGCAAATTGGCAAGAGAAGATAAACCCGTGATGTTATACTAGGAGAAGTATCTAAAGGGTATTTATGAGGATGCTTCATGATGTCTTGGGCCATGCATGTGTATAACTGGAAACATATCCCATAAAAAACATGCTGAAATACTCAGCTAGTTCATGTGAAGGTACTTGCCTTTTTTTTTTTTTTTTTTTTAAAGATGATACTTGCCGTGGTCTAGAATTGGTTGAAATATCATAGTTGGCTTACAACATTGCATTAGTGGAACCCCGTTTGCCGAAGTAATATTAAAATGTCTCCCCATTTACAAGTGGTAAGTAGAAACGAAGTTCAATATCTCTACAATGTTATGCCTTTTTATGAGCAGAGGGAAAAGAGGGGAGCAGGGTGTCTTTCTCATATCTCTCTTTGTGTCTACAGATTTGTTTTCCACTGGGCTTCTTTTTAGAAACTGTCTCCAAGAAATGTTCCTTGGTTTTATGTTTACAATCGTAGGCTTTATTGGCACAGGAAGATGAGCATGATATGGACGTAGATTCAGTTTCTTCAGCACCCCAAGGAACTGCAAAGCATTTGCTGCCTGAGTTAGAGATCTACTGTTACCTACTTGTGCTTATATTTCTGATAGATCAAAAGAAGTATGATGAGGTTAGCATGCTTCATAGTTAGTTACTTGTAGTTTTTTTTTTTTAATGAACTACAAAATTGGCATTGATCCTCCACCTCTACCAGGCGAAAGCTTGTGCATCAGCAGGTATTGCTCGTTTGAAGAGCATTAACAGAAGGACTGTCGATGTCCTAGCATCAAGACTCTATTTCTATTATTCATATGCCTATGAACTTACTGACAGCCTTGCTGAAATTCGAGGGTGAGTTTGAATAAGATAATATATAATAATCTCTTTAGAAGTATCTCTTTTTGAGAATCATGTATGGGAAATGCTTTCTAATGATTTGGCTGAACACTTCTTGTTTCTCCCTATCATATAGGAATCTACTTGCCTTGCACCGAATGGCTACTTTAAGGCGTGATGAGCTTGGCCAGGTTTTTTTTTTTTTTTTTGTTTATTGGATCTTTCTCTGTGCATATATATGGACGATACTGGGTACTTACTGTGTTATTTGCATAATTTCAGGAAACCCTTCTCAACCTTCTGCTTCGCAATTACCTCCACTATAACTTATATGACCAAGCAGAGAAGCTAAGATCTAAAGCACCACGTTTTGAAGCTCACTCAAATCAGCAGGTAGTTCTATTTATCCCTTGCTTCACCTTCCCCACTTAGTATTGAAGTTGAAACCAAGTTGTAGGCTCGTAAAAATGCTAGCCTTCTTAAAGCACTACATGCTACATTCTGTTTGCTAAAAATACATTGATCGTGTTAGATATTTGTATGAGTCCTTACAATGCTTGCCATTATTAGTTCTGCCGCTATCTGTTCTACCTTGGAAAGATCAGGACCATTCAGTTGGAGTACACAGATGCGAAGGAGAGTCTCCTGCAGGCTGCTAGGAAGGCACCAGTTGCAGCCCGGGGTTTCCGTATCCAATGTAATAAGTGGGCCATCATAGTTCGGTTGCTTCTAGGAGAGATCCCTGAGAGAACCGTTTTCATGCAGAAGGGCATGAAGAAGGCTCTGACACCTTACTTTGAGCTTACAAATGTGAGTTTTTCTCAAAAGAAATCCGTATTTTTTTAACAAACTTGGATTTGTAACTTTTTTATCTTGTTTAGGCTGTGAGAATTGGGGATCTCGAGTTGTTCAGGACTGTGGCGGAGAAGTTCTCATCCACTTTCAGTGCTGACAGGACAAACAATTTGATCGTTCGTTTACGCCACAATGTTATAAGGACTGGTCTCAGGAACATAAGCATCTCATACTCCAGAATATCCCTAGCTGACATTGCCAGGAAGCTGAGACTGGACTCCAAAAACCCTGTGGCGGATGCTGAGAGCATTGTTTCTAAGGCCATCCGTGATGGAGCTATTGATGCAACTATTGATCATGAAAATGGATGGATGGTCTCTAAGGAAACTGGAGATGTTTACTCCACTAACGAACCTCAGCTGGCGTTCAACTCTCGGATTGCCTTTTGCCTCAACATGCACAATGAGGCTGTTAGGGCGCTCAGGTTCCCACCTAATTCACACAAGGAAAAGGAGAGTGCTGAGAAGAGGAGAGAGAGGCAGCAGCAGGAACAGGAGCTTGCTAAGCACATTGCTGAAGAAGATGATGACGATTTTTAGACCGTTATTTATTTGAAAATTCTGTTCTCGCGTATTATTTTTCATGGTCCCAGGGGCAAGTTACGCCGATCTTATGTTCTCCTTTTTGTGTTCTGCCTCTAGGAGGTTTGCTACATTGTTGTATTCGATCCATGCGTGTTTTAGCTCATAGACTTCACCTGCTTTTATTTGGCTTTTTTTTTCGAGGATGTCAATTAATAGACAGCTGCTGCAAAACCTGAAGATTACTTCAAATTTGAACAGCCTGCCAGTCACTGTTGAAGTTTATACGATTTTATGAAGCATGGATTGTATATTTGAACTCTTTAAGTCTTTATTATTGTAGCATCATACAAGTTGTCTTTAAATTTTCAAAATCTTCATGGAAATTGCTGTAGGCATGAGATGATAAATTGTGCGCAAACCCAGCCTGTTGATATTCATTTAGGATTATTTTAAATCAGCTTCTGCTTTTCAAACTTTACTTATTTTCGTCTTCTGGAAAAACTTTGTTCATCTTGGTTGGAAACTTGTACGTGTTCTAGCTGTTAGTGTAGTATTGTTAGCTGTTGGTATAATATTGTTATTACTATGTCATAGTATTATTAGTATTATATCGTAGTGTTTGAGAGTTTAAATTTTAAATGAGATTTATAAATTTCATTTTTTCAAGATATATTTCTAAATAGGTGTTTTAAAACTCTAAAGTATTAATGGGTTTAAAAATAATATTTAAAATCCTTTAAGAATGTTAAGATTTTGGTGCTTTAGAGTCTAGACCATCTATTTGAAAATATACTCATGGTGCCTAGGATGGATGGTTAGGATTTTTATCCCATGAAGTGTAGGTCTCACTTTCGAATTTTACAAGTGTCATCCGCAAGGATGTGAAAAATTTATCTCATCTGTATTATGTGGATGATAACACGGGCCATCGAGTCTGTCCATATTAAAATGTTAGGATTCATCGGTTGGTGGAATACGGATCGGTGTCATCCGTGAGTTTATCTGTTATGACGGTCGTACAAAAGTGGACCGGTTATGGACAGAATTTTTTCTCGATAATCTCAAAAACAAAAAATATCTATTTAAAAATATTTTTTAATAAATCTTTTAATATAAAAATTGTAAATATTATTAAAATTAAACCTTTATATATATATATATATATATATATATATATAATATATATATATATATATATCAGCGCCATTAAGTGTAAAAATTAAATTTCAGCAGTTAGATCAAAAAGATTAGCGGCTGAGATGTTAACTTGTTAAGATTATTTTGAGGTCGAACTGAGAATAGTAGAGAGACATTATTTTGAGATCGAACTGAGAATAATGAGAGAGAGAGAGAGAGAGAGAGAGAGAGAGAGAGCTTAAAAGCGACGTTGAAGCAATATAGGGACCGACAATTGTCCAATGTATTTTTGAGGCTGGTGATATACACAAATTTCCGGAAAGTAAAAGAGGCTTCCTTTCTTTTCCATTGTCCCACTACAACACATGCCCGCACCGCGAATCTCTGTACGTACTACTCTCCTCCTCCGTCACCGTTCTCTTTCTCTTCCCCCTATTCTTCATCAACATCTACCAATCTCGAGATTCTAGCGATTTGATAATCTCATGCCGTCGTCGAACTCATCGTCTTCATCGCAGACTACGAAGAAGGGGAGGAGCATGGACGAAGTCTGGAAGGACGTCATAGGATTACCAAGTCTAACTTCAGAGAAATCTCTAACTCCTATATCTTCTATAGATCACGATCATCACCATAGAAGCTCAGGCTATAAACCAGGGATGATACTACAAGTCAACCTCGCCGGAACTTTCAACGATGATCTTATAGCCGCGCCCCTGCCTCCGCCGTCGCCGGTGACAGCTCTGAGCCTCAGCTCCTCGGCGCCTGTGGCTCATAGTGGGAGTCTTTTAAGCAAATCTAACTCTAGTCCTACCAGCCTCGACGGCAGAAGCTCGTTAGCTTACAACGTCTCCCGCAGTGCCGCTAAGAAGAGGGCAGCGGCGGTTGATGGAGCCGCCACCGCCGCTGCCGAGGAAGACCGCCGGCACAAGCGGATGATTAAGAATAGAGAATCCGGCTCTCGATCAAGAGCTCGCAAGCAGGCAAAAATTAATCTACTAACTATATTCAGTATATTTTTTTTCTTTTTGAACCTGCGAAAGCATAAATAAATATATAGCATACGTGATGTTTTGTAGGCTTATAAAATCGAGCTGGAGAGAGAGGTCATCAATGTCCAAGAAGAAAATAGAAGGCTAAGAAGACAACTCGATGAGGTTCTTAGATTCTATAAATATTTCAAAATAACATAAGTTCTGCAATGGTTATATTATAGAACTTATGGTGTTTTCTTCTTTCAACAATGTGAAGGAACTGAGGTCGCTAATGGCGGGGCCGATGATGCCGAAGAGTGGGATGAGGAGAACATCAACAGCACCATTTTGAATAACATCGGATAGTTTGTGTAATTGATTTCCATCTACTAAAGGAGTCTGATATGATATGGTGTAATGCAGGTCGTTTTCGAATCTTCTTTTTTTTTTTTTTTTCGTAACCTTTTTTTTTCCTAAATTTCCTGTCATGCAAAAATAGAGGGCAACGATGCAGCTGCTGGGCCAAATAGAGGAAGTGGGGGACGTAAGGCGGTCGTTGCCTAAAAAGACACTTTTAAAAACGATGGGACGTTGTACATATCGACAAATATAAGAAAAAAACTATGGAAAAATTACTGTTTAGTACGATGGGACGTTGTACATATCGACAAATATAAGAAAAAAACTATGGAAAAATTACTGTTCAGTCCTCCGTTTTTTGTTTTTGACTGTTCAGCCCTCCGAAACGCGTTTTTCCGCCGACGTGGCGGCGCGCGCGTGCCGCCACGTGGCATTTCGGGGGCTGAATCACGATACCCCAAAATTAGGGGGGCTGAACAGTAATTGTCCTAAAAACTATTTTCCTCCAATAAATCACATATTAAATTATACATAATTAATTATCATCATATATTTATCTCGTGATCCATATAAATTATTAAAATTATAACTATACCTATTGTGATATGTAATCCTGATGTTATCACGTATACTATATGATTTATTATGTGATTTTTTGGGTGAGCACTAACAAAATCTACAAATATATGCTACTACGTTTTTCCTTTATTAGAAAAAAAAACTAAGTGTTTTGATTTATAGACTCCTATTTTTCATTCTTCCTCTAAATTGGCTATTTCAAATCATTTTTACCGTTGGTAATGTGGTGGCTTAAAAATATGGATACCGACATTAAAAATAAGAATACGACACGTTACAGATACAAAATATTAATTTTCAAAAAAAGATAGAACAAGTATATGGTCCGAATACGATTATAAAAAAATAAAAAATAAAAAATAATTTATATTAAATATTTGAACATCTAAAAATATAATAATATATAATAATAAAATTACTTATAATATAATAATATACGTCTTTTAAACAAATTTAAACAACAAAAAATCTAATTTCATCAATAAAATATATAATATTTAAATACATAATACATATCATTAATGTATTACTAGTGTAGTAATATTATTACTATAGTAATTTTTAAGATGACGAGGCGAAACCTATTTGGTTCTATCCGGAATCATTTTCTAACTGACAGGTATTGAACTCCTTCTGGGCTCGACCTGCGGTGAGATAGTAAAACTTCGGCGTGGTGTCCGCGTTCAGACCACACAGTGGAGTAGCCATTGGGCCCACCACCTTCGCATGTGCCAGAAAATACACATCCGTATTTATCCCACAGTCACCGCGACTTTTCCGCGGCGAGTGCACCTGCGGGATTCGAAGCTGGGACGTGATGGTTGTAGCCACCTTGCCCCACCGATTCGCCCGCGGGCGGAGGACAATATATAATTACTATAGTGATAAATAATCATAGTATATTATTTCTTATAAATTAATAAAATAAATTTTTAAAAATAAAAATAAAAATAAATTTCGGACATACGTGTCAGAGACTTCTGTCTGGCGTGTCCATTTTTTTTTTAATTTTTAATTTTTAGATATTTTTGTAACGTGTCTAATACGTGATCGGCGTGTCTATATCGAATAATGTAGAGAATGATTTCGGCGAATTCGTACTTTCTAGCCGGGCAGCACCTATTGCAGAGACTTGTTTGAAACTTTTAAATAAAAAGCTGATTCAGGAGAACTTTAGAAAGAGGATTGAATTATTCAAAAAACTATATGTTGCTACTTCCAATACTAGGAAAAACAAGAAAAACTATAAATTTCTACTTTCAATGGCAAAAGAAAGTATAATAAAAAATTTAAAAAGGGTATTTTTATTTTTAATATTTTTTTAAAAAAAGCTTTTTAGTTTTCAAAAATATCACAGAAAAAGTGACAACATATAATATTAAAAATAATAAAAAATAGTTTGATGTAATATTTCATCGGCCCTGAAATTTTAGGTTAAAATGACATGAAGGATAGAATTACTCAAATTTTGACATAAGGAATAAAATTACTCAAAACTATATGCCACTACCTTCAACGGCTGAAAAAGAAAGAGCGGGAATCTGTCTTTTGGCCAGCGATTTAGACACTTCATTTGTGAAAACTGCACTCCAAAATTAACTAATATACTGTGTTTCTCGAGTGCCAAAAATGGTTGGTTCCCACTTTATAAACGGAACTCGAAATAGTTCTAAATTTCGGATTCCGTTCGAATAATAACTATAACTATAACTCTATAAATCTATAGTTATAACTATAGATTTAGCGATTTTATATTTTAATATAAATTAATTATTAATAAAGTAAATTTAAATTTTATAAATTAATTATTATAATATTTGAATAATTTATATTGTATATAAAGTTATAAAATCATCCTTTCTCTCTCCATCCATTAATATCTTCTTTTTTCAATTAAAACATCTATGTGCTGCGAAATTTTGACTTTTATAGTTATAATTTTTTGTTAAATTATTATTATAATTTTTTTGGCACATATATTACAATTACATCGTCCGATATATATATATATATATATATATTAACTGAATGGATTCCAAATGGACCTGAATTGTAATCGGATCAAGTTGGAAACTGATGGTCGGGTCCCAAAAAAAATCCGTTCTGGTGGGTCTTTAGGAATTTGATGGGGTTGATCCGGATCCACATTCTTTCTTTTGACTATAATAAGAAATATATTCATCTTCAATTTTCACTGATTCAACACGTTCATTCATAATCTGCTCCCATCATGTCGCGAAACGCCCAAATCTAAAGCGTAAATGCCAATCCATGAAGTGTCTGGATGAAATGACCTAGGGCGTTTTTATGCGCCTCTAGTTTAATACACGCAAATATCTATGAATACACACGAACACTTTCAAATATTTAGAAACACTAACGAGTACTTTCGAACACCTCCGAATACTCATGAACATATACAAACATTTACGAACACCCATTAATATCTACAAATACCTATGTATATGTACGAATACTTACAAATACCTTCAAACACTTTCGAACACTCTGACCATCCACGAGCAAAGCAAGTGTTCAGGATTGTTCGCAAATGTTCGTCAATATTTGTGCGTATTTGTGTTCTTTCAAAAAACAGAAAAATTAAGAAGACTCAGACCATCTACGAACACCCACCAATATCTACGAACATCCACAAATACTCACAAACACCCTGAATTCCTTCCGAGGACTCAGACCATCCACGAGCAACGCGAGTGTTTAGGGTTGTTCACAAGTGTTCGTCAATATTTGTGCATATTCGTATTCTTTCGAAAAATAGAAAAATTAAGAATATTTTGATATTTTACATGATTTTATATGATAGAGAGATGCGTTTCGGCTAAAACTAATTATTGAAGCATAGAATATCTAATTTCATTGAAAAGGGAAATAAAAATATAAAATGTCCACTGATGTGTATTTGCTTTTAATGAGAACGATGGACATCGACTGTTTACAATTGAATTTGACAGGTTGAAATCTGACTCGGATGACTTTGGCGAGACAACCTGTAGTGTGTGGGCCCTGCCTCCCTTTCGTGATCAGTTTTCATTTTAAAAAAAAAAAAAACGTACAAATTAATTTCTAAAAAAGATATTTAATAGGAGTTGCATATTCGTCTCTCGTTTTTTCAGAACGTACAAATCAACCTTTGAAAATGTAGAAGTGGTTGCGTCAGCTATTGTACGTAGCGGCTTGTGTCAGCTTTTTTTTTTTTTTTAAGAACTAATTTGTATAATATCTGAAAAATAGAAGAATTGATACATAATTAATTAATTTTTTTACGGAGTTTCGTTCATGTACAATAAGACAGGCTACTTTACCTATGCTACAAGCTTACAAGGGTATGAAATCAAACCCGTGCCCTGAAGAACATAAATGGAAAAAAATCGAGGCAATAAAGTAGAAACGTTATACTTTATATCAAGGAAGTTCGGAACGGAGACATAACATTGTATGGATATAGGGCATAATAATTTTTAAAAAAATAGGACATGAATAAAGCTTAGACATGATAATAAATAAATAAATATATACTGTTAGTATTTTATTTTTCTAAAAAATAATAAAAATAGATTTTTTTAAAAAAAATTAAAAGCAAAATAAAAATTCGGACACGCATATCAGACACTACTATATGGCGCGTGTATGACACGCGTGTCTAAATTTTATTTTTATTTTTAATTTTCAGACGTTTTTCTAACATATCCGATATGTGGCTGTGTCCACGATGTGTCTATGTTGGATACTACAGCACGAGATGAAATTTTGATGTGTCCGTACTTCCTAATTTATATACTACAAGAGAGAGAGAGAGAGAGAGAGAGAGAGGAGAGAGAGAGGGTTTGCTAAATAGTTTTGTTGTTTTATTCTGTTTGCTTTTTTTCATCTATTCTCTTCTATTTGTTTAGAGATTTTCTGATAATATCAATAGACAAATCTACCCTTATGGATATGAATGTAAGACAACATATCGAGGGTATTTAAAGAAGTTTTGTAACCGTGTTTCTGTCTTCCATTTTTCCTTTATATATATATATATATATATATATATATATATATTATATATTTATTTATTTATTTATTTATTTCCCTCTCATTGCGACGCTTCAAGATATGGTGAATGAAATCCATTATTCCCAACCCAACCACTATCATTTCTTTTTAGACACCAAAATCGCTGATCCATTCAATAGAAAGGAAACCATGTTGAATGGAAAATACCAAGTTGGGTCTATTTTACAAATCAATCAAACATGGATCCTGTAATTGACTGGACTAGAGCACTGAATACTATCCTTATCTCTTTCTGAAATTTACAAATTCAGACTGCATAATTATAAATGGCAGATGCGAACTATCTTATATCTTTCTGGGATAATTTTTTATCCCTTTCTAGACGATTTATAAAATGAGATTAGGAAATCAGAAAGCTACAAATACTGTTTATTGAAAAACAACGTTTTTGGCCTCTATATCACTTTTTTGTGATTATTTATTTAATTTCTTTCTGGACTTATAAATTTAGGCCGGTCTAATTATTGTTGTAGATCTTGATCCTCTTATTTCCTTCTTTTTCTTTGATAAGTAAAAAATTAGACTAATATAAATGTAGATTGCAGATAGTAATCTTTTATCTGTTTCTGGAATAATTTATAAAATTATGCTAATATAACTTTAAACGACATATAAACCTCTTATATTTTTATGGACTATTTATAACATCAGATTAGGAGATTAAAAAAATACAAAAAAAAATAATTTTCATTGAATAGTAGTATTTTTTTTCTCTTTCTTGATAATTTACAAATTGAGGTAAGTAATATATACGACAGACCTTAGCTTTCTTTCTCTTTCTCAGATATTGTTGGTCTCTTCATAAAAACTTGTAAATTCAGAGTAGTATAATTATGAGTTGCAGATCTAACATCTTTTTTCTCTTTCTCTTTATAGAATATTTTATAAAATCGTGTCAATATAATATGAACGACGGATAAACCTTTTACCTTTTCTTTAAGAACAATTTATAGAGCGAAGCCTATTAGAAACATTGAGACATTTTTATTCAAATTAGTACATTCAGTAAATAAATAATAACTCTTTGACTAGATAATATACAAAATTAATTTTCTATAATGATTAATTATAGAATAGGATCATTTTAATAAATATCTATCCATTTTTAATCACAGAAATATAAATCAATAACAACAGCAATTGGCGGACACACCATGCTGTTATTATCTAACCTAAAAGCAGTAAGACGGCCTCATTCAACAATGGCAACTGATTAACAGCATAACCATTCCAAATTTTTATCTTATGATTGGTCTTTACCACAAACCAATATACCCAAAAAAAAAAAAAAAAAAAAAAACATATTTGAACACCCGAAAATAGAAATACGCCACATAATAAAATTAACACATGTAAGTTCAGCTAAACATATAGCAGTAGAAAGCAGTATACGAGTCTGTGCAATTGTAAGTTCCACTTGCTTTATTCTTCAAGTATTCACTCACTTAAATAGTTCCTACCCAACTCCTTGTGCATAAATTCAGATGTCAAAACGTATCGCTTCTAACCAAGCTTCTCACAGAATGCACAGAGTCCATGTGGTCTCCAGACGCCGACCTGCTAATTGCTCCCCGGAGTTCATTGACGTTAGCATTGCCTTCCAATCCAATACTCTGAAAATGAGACGACAAAACACCAAGGCTTGGGGTTGATGGAGATTGTGAGCCCGAACTGGTATCATAATTGCTTGACTGCGGCAATATCCAATCCATCCAATCTCCGCGTCTTCTAACCTTTTGGCCCTGTATCACATAAATAATTGAGCTGCTGGTAACAAAGGCAGTTAATAGTAATTAAAGACAAAACAAGAATCCAAGTAACCGCACCACTTACAGAAATTTATAACTAAGGATAAAGACGTGTCAGCAAATATAAACACTGTTGCAATAGAACTCACCTGAACTTCAAGTAGGGTTGAAAAACAAAGTGTATCCAATATATACTGCTCGCTGTTTGTTAGTTGCTTGACCTGTAAATCAAAGGCGGGCAATATATTGGAACAGTGAACCAGAGAAACAGACTGATTGAGTAACTTATCAAATTGACGAACTAACAAGTAGCCGAAAACAAGAGAGGAGAAGATACTTCACAATAAAACAAAATAACAACCATGTTCATGGCACTAGATTGTTGAGGAAAAACAAAAGCGACACTTTGAACAGTCCCTGTACTTCTAATGCAATGAAATCAGCAGGCACTAACCAAATATGCACCTCTTAAATGTTAAAACTGCAATAGTAACAATATTCGCCATTCAAAAGATTTTACAACCCCCCCAAAAAACAAGGAAAAAAAAGAAGGAAATAAGATACCCACTTATGCTACATCAGGATCAACCCAAACTCCAAAAGGGCAAACGAACCTACCCGAATTTGAATCCAACCAAAATGATTACACAAAAATATACATATACGTATAGTTTGTAATCAGGTCATACAACCAACTGATTAGACAGAAAGCAACCTCAACTAAACCGAATAGACCGGAACTGCTGAAATATTAACACGAACCGAATCCAAAATTTAGGACCTTTCAGGTCAATTCGATTCAGCTTTCGGGTAGAAACAGGTAATATTGTATTTCAAAGAGGGCCCTTTCAAATATCGTTGAGTAGAACTTATAATGAGCCACCTGAAAAAACTTTGAACATATGTAGGAATCGTAAAACAGCCCACTAGTCCGTACAGTAAACTGACGTTTATGTTATTCAAGAAAGCGATTAAAAAGTCTACAGATAAGGTTATTGTCGAAAAGCACATAAAGCTGCTTCCACCCCTAAAGACAATTATTCACCTCTCCAAACCTAAAGTTGAATTATCGCCGGGTGTATCATTTAGGTGGTAGAATGTCACTAATCTCTTCTCCAAAAACTCACATTAATATAACTTGAAGCTTATAGTTACCTTTACAAAGTAGGCCGAATACCATTTTTCTTTTCATAACGTAAAATACCTCTACCTGCTGTAGTTTGTGGCATGTTATTACAGCTAATGGTGCACCCTTCCCTATCATTCTACTTCATATATAAATTGAACGTGAAGGAAAACTTTGCTTATACCATTCTAAATGCAGTGGTTGCGCAATATGGGTTTACAAATGTAGGATCTTTCCTACCGTAAGTTTCCTACTAGAAAGCGAATATGAAGCACGTCAAAATCAAAACCTTGTAGTCATTAGCACTCATATATATGGTCACCAGCAAAAGGGAGGGAAAAGGAAGAAAAAAACATATGGTACTGAGTGAACTCACTCTGTTGAAGCCTGATATGAGAGATATTGGAACCCAGCCTTGGTCATCCATGTTCTTGCGCAAGTAAATGTCTTTGCACAAATTCTCAGTGCTGCAAACAAAACACGAAGTAGATGCTATAAACAAACTAAACCCAGTTGCATGCCACCTTGGACAAATAAAACTCAGTAGCACACCATATATTACTTCCTTCCTAGCAATCAACTACACTATGATGGAAGGCATGTGCTCATTTAAACCAAGGCTAAGATGTTAAACACCATCATGGTGTTGACAAGGCAGCTGATTCAATTTCACCTGAAATAATATTCAATCTGTTTGATCAATTTTGCAGAAAGTACAGGATCCTGTGGTGGGGGAGAAAACATAGCTGGTGGCACTCCGGGAGGAACAACAGGTACGGTTCCAAACATCTCAAAATGGGGTTGGGGCGACGGAATATAGTACATCTGAGATGCCATATCTGAAAGGAAAGTAATAAGATAGTCAGCACCTGATGCACAATGTTAATGAGAAAGTGAAAACCATCCACCTAATTTACCAGGGAAGCCCATATGGTTTCCAAAAGGTCGAAAAGGTAAAGGAGCACCAATGAATGGTAGTGGTGCTGCTGGGCCTGGAGGAACCACCGGCCTAATGAACGGCCTCTGGCCACCACGCAGCTGATGATGGCCGTTCGGAGCATCTCTACCGTTAAAACTCCTATGATGGTTCCACTCAAAATTTCCCCTACTGTGATTCCCGTAATAGTTATTATTATGATGACCAATGCCGCCATTGCTCCTCCTACCACCACCATACCCATACCCTCGATGATGCTCATTTGCACCACCACCACGGTTCTGATTATAACCACCAGATCTTATTCCATTGTCCAAACTGCCGCCACTCTTAATATGCGAGTCTCCAGAAGATTGCTTCTGCTGTTTTTCTTCTGGAGCAGGCTGTTTGTCTCGAATGACCTGCGGCGTCTCTGTCAGGGCTGGTGAAGGAGCACCATTAGCCAGTGCAGCGCTGCCACTGCCACCCTGCTTCATTGATTTCTGCCGAGCAGGGGATCCGTGGTTCTGATTCTTCCCAGACTTGGAGTTACTATAGTTAGTTTTCATCTCAGACTCGCGTAATGGAATCTCAATCTCCTGCAATAAAAACTTAGAATTACTAAACAATTAAAGCAAGATTACAACTAATTAATTGAGATGATAAGCGACAGACCTTAGGAGAATTAACGGAGAATTTAGGGGAGGGGCGAGTCGATTCAGAGAGAGCGGGCCATGTATTAGCCCCCATAACAGCGACCTCGACGGCGGCGGAAGCGGCGCCGTTTATCGGAACTTTCCAAGCAGGTCGCCGGAGTTTGGCATTGCCGTCGGCACCGCGATCTCCGCCATCAGACGACGGCTGAGGCTGCGTTGGCACAGCGGAATCATCGGAGGAAACAAAATCGGGCGACGCCATAACACTAGCCGCCGCCGCTAACGCAGAAGAATTACTGGTTTCTAAAGTATAAAAAACTTAAGATCACCACCGCGCGCCGTCGCCGCCGCTGACTAAGGAAGGTTTAGGGATTTGAATGAATAAAAACTAGGGTTCCATATTTGGAGAGAGCGCGCGATCAACGGCTGTCGCACGGCGAGTATTGTGACCGAGGAGGATGAGAGAGGAAAGCTTTGCGATGCTGCAATCTCTCTCTCTCTCTCTTCGCTTGCGCGTTTTTTTCTCGTGGGTTTATATATTCAGTTGCGGGCGGTGACGGCGCGGTGTTTCCGTTAAAGTCCGACTTGGAAAGGGATCTTAGTCCGATTGTTGCATAGCCACTGAATCCCTGTAATTATCGGCATGTGGTAATGCACTATTAGCAGCGGTAGCATGTCTTTCCAAATTTTCTCAACTACATCCGCATTTAGGTGCATTGATAAAATTTGGTAAGATGTAAAGATAGGGATGGGAATTTGTTTTTAATAAATAATTATATTTTTAATATCAAATTTTAAAAATTTACGAAAATAACATCGAGTCGCCTATTTAATAGATAATTTTTACCAGCGTGACGGCCGCGTGTCTGGTGACATACCACACGGGCAGATGTTGCCTGTTAGACAGACGACTAAGGTCGCCCCTGAAATAGGCCTCTCAACCCAAAAGCTCCACCTCTCCTCCCAACCTGGCTTTTTCTATCCACAATATATTTAATAAATATTTGTACACGTCAAACAACAATAAAATACATAAAATATTATATTCAATAAATACTTATCTCATCTAACTTATTCACTACACTATACTAAAACATTATAAAACACATATCTATAACACTAAATTTAAAATTATAAAATATTCAACCATTTTAGTAAATAATCGCATCACATTATCATGTGTTAAACAAAAAACACAAACATACAAATCACATTTATGTTTTACATACTTGTTGTTTAGGTAGTCTAGCCCGCTTTAACTTCCTCCTAAACAACCCTGTAAAACTACCACCATGCTCCTCTTGTTGCTGCTTTGGTTCGTCAGAAGTCTCAGCTTGCTTTTGGTTGGGAATTTCCTGAATGATGTTGTCAAGAATTGTGGAAGCTTTCTCGTTGAAGTGCAATGACCATTGGCAATAATCTCTAAACTGTAGAGAAGGACTATACTCATACGTACCTTAATAATGAGCAGTGGGAACTAAGCTAGGCCACTCCGATGTTCTAGGCATCTCATGCACGGGCTGTTGCTCCACGAATCATCTTGTTGTATTTTACCAGTATCTTTATTCATTGTTGTTGATTGATCAAAAATATGCTGCAGGAGGTTGAACTATGCCAATTTATCTTCCCTTATTCCAAAGGCATACTCGTGATAGTTTTGGAATATGGAGTTGCAAATATTTTGAGTGTATGCTTCGTGAGTGTAGCTTAAACAATCTGCTCTCCGGCAACAAGGGCATACTCCTACTGACTCCGCCTACAACTAATTCATTTAAAACAACATTACAACTAATTCATTTGTCAGCAACATCTCAGTTATTAAACCATCTCTAGATTCTCATTACAACGAATTCATTCGAAATAAGAACAACGAAACCATAATGTATATGTAAAAATGTGCAAAAAATAATAATATACGTAAATGTATATAACGAAGTTGACAAATCATTGGTTTTGTCTCGACAGATACTGTTGTGATTTATGACCATATTGTTGGCAGAAACACCAGTACATCCACTAAGTGCCTAAGTGATATGTTAAACAAATACTGTGATGTATCAATACGGAACCTTCCGCATAATCGTTCGATTAACATTGTATACGTGCAGTTTGGTAGTATGACTATAAGACTGATAGTCATAAGAAACACCATTTGGATCATCCATTATGTTACCATTCATATTACAAATCAAATGATGCTACGACATCTATCAAATTTAAAATAAAAAATGGTTATTAAATTTTATTAAAATGTCATAACATATTTTACTATAATATACGGATAATATTTTAATTTACTAATTAAAATATACTAATATATTAATATTCTTATAAAATAATTATACTAATTGAGTATAATACAAATTAACATATATAATACACAAAATACCTTACTAGCATACACATTATCATATATAAATCGTACTAATTAAACAAATTTATTTATATACACACTAATTTATTTATATACATAATAATTTTTTACATAAATCGTACTAATTAAACAAAATTCTAATTAAATTGATCTACACATAATGTAAATTTTTTATACAATTTATAAGACACATATACGTATATTTATACCGTATTTCTACAATATATACAAAAATATGTTCTACTTCAACAAAATATACTATAAACATGCACAAACTTAGATCTATAATTTTAAATTCAAACACATTAACAGATAATTGTACATCTAAAATTTTAAAATCGTAGAAAATTTTCAAATATACGTATCTCTCGAAAAATTTTATCTCTCGAAAATTTTTTCGAGACTTGGTAGATCTAGCTGTAACTAGCTTAAATCTACAAAATGTTACGAAAAAAAAGAAGTTTCGCTGTGAAAAATGGAGAAAATAGGAGAGGAGTCGGCGGAGCTCGCGGGCGTTAGTATTGGAGAAAAAGAGAAAGGAAGAGAAGGCTGGGCTCGGTTTTTGCCAAGCAATATGGGCGCCTATTTAATAGACGACCTTTGCCAGCATGGCGGCCACGCGCCCGGTGGCATACCACGCATGCAGATGTCGTTTGTTAGATAGACGACCAATTTACGTAAAATTTTAAAATCTAATATTAAAAATACAATTATATTAAATAATTTTAATTAAAAAAAAAGCACCTAGTGATGGGTCTAAAGGTGGAGTTCAAATAGGAGAGAAGAATGCAGGAAAAATAAGAGGGATACAAATTCCGGGTCTTTAATGTTAAATTACATTTGTTGTTGAGTTGCAAAACAACGAATTTTATTATACGAAGCAAACTTTCAAATTTCAAGTGCCATGTTAGTTCATGTTAAATTATAACATTAAAGAACCTATCATTTTAAAATAACTTATCACTTCATAAGGTAATCTCTCTACGAAGCAAACTTTCAGATTTCTATCCATACGTCATTTTAATGATATCCTAGACGTAAAAACTTCACCTTTTTATCATCTTATACATAAAATGAAATAAACCGGATGTGAACTATATGTAAATAAATACCTTATGAAGAGATAAGTTACCCTACCGGTTTTGGGAACACGTCGAAATTCGCTTGAATGACTGAGTATATTGAGGGAATAAATCAGTAAAAAATCTTCACGATAATCTAAAAAAATTAACTTTTAATAATCTTTAATATTTTTCGTAGTGCTACCAAGACCTTTCCGCGAAAAGTATCAATTTGCTAAAGTGTTTACTTCCTACATTTGTATTTTTGCTGTTAAGTAAATGAGGCATTTATTTTGTCATCTAAGAGTTGGCAAATATGAATCATTCATATATATATATATATATATATATATATATATATATATATATATATATATTTGTAGTGCTACCAAGACCTTTATCCGCGAAAAGTATCAATTTGCTAAAGTTTTTAGTTCCTACGTTTGTATTTTTGCTGTTAAGTAAATGAGGCATTTGTTTTGTCATCTAACAGTTGGCAAATATGAATTATATATATATGTTGCGCTGCAGCCACTAAGGGTGTTCAGCCGATTCAAACTGGAGAACAAATAGTATTAATATTGTAGACTGAAATTGAACTGGTTCAGTTCAAACCGGATTGCAAAATAATGGACCGAATCGGACCGTACCGGTTGGACCGTAAATTGCATTTTGTATAGTGCTACTGCTTAGGAACCGAATTGGTTTGGGCCTCGAATATGTGATTATTTGGCCGCGAATTGCTTATTAGTTTTATTAGTAAATTTATTGTGACGTACTCTTAACCGGTTCTCGGTTTGGCCCGCTTGTTTTCCGCCTTGGACAAGATTGGACCGAAAACTTATTCACAATTTGTAGGGGACCGTGGACCAGACTGATTATATATTTGTCTGGATCGGATTGGACCAAACCGACCGGTCTAGTCCAATTTTTCAGTCTGGACCGGTACATGAACACCCCTAGTTGTCACCATAAATAATTTTTAGATGTACCACGTAGTATTAGTTCTTACTCAAAGACAAATAGATGGCTTCTACATTAATTAAGCAAAATTTAATAAAATAATAAATAATTTGTATAAGATAGTCTATGTATGTACATATATATTAATATAAAATTAAATAATTTATATATTAATTTGTATAAGATAGTCTATGTATGTACATATATATTAGTGTAAAATTAAATAATTTATATATTAAGTAATAAGAATTTTTGAAAATCAAAATTTATCCTTTTTTTAAATAATATGTATGTAATGTATGTATAATTTAGTATCACCATCGTTTTACATCACATGTTATCTTAAGTTATAAGTAAATATAATTTTAAATGTATGAAAATAAAAGAAGATTTAGTGTTTAATATAATCATTTATATGAAGCCTACAGAAAATAATTTTAAAGCTCCTATTTCTTGCAAAATAAAGTTTTGGTAATTATATATTTTATGTTTGAGTGGCACCATTTAATAAGGAAATATGATGTCAATTTAATTACATTATTAGTTCAACCAAACACAATAAGATTTTACTAATTTCGAGTCTATTTTCGGTTCACTTTGATTCCAATCCACTAACCAAGTTCACATTTACTAATTAACGGATAATTAATACTTATCATGCAGTGAGTTTTAGTTTTAGTAGGCTATTCTTTTCGGATGCACAGGTTGCGATTACAAACAATTGAAATAGAGTGCTAATCTTGCGAAATAAAGCTATTTGTGCATGCTTATGCAAAATACTTTGCACATATTGTAGCAATTATTATTGTTATTTACTTATTTAAAACAACAATATCTTTAGTCAACAACTGCGGTAGTCTTACTTGTCAGGATATTTGCATTATATTCTACAATAAGTTATATTTGAAACATTTAGTAAAATTAGATAAATAAGATCAAATGAAATACTATTATATTTGGCTGATTTTTTTATTTTTTTTGAGATAACAAGACGAAATCTTTTCGATATACTAATTTTCGATGTTATTGAAATTATTATTTTTCAAATCATGATCTACCAATCTGATATAGTGTCAGAAATAAGGACCGACGTTGGGCGCGGTCGATTGAGTGTCAAGCGTCTACTTTTCGGAAAGGTCGGTGCATCCCTAGGTCAGGACACCAATTAGGTCGGTACGCCAACAATACAAGCACGATCACCCTTTACATCTTAACCGTTCATCCCCTGTGCTGGATTAAGGACACGTGGCCAACGGTTCAACCGAAAATCTGACGAAAAATTCAAATCAATACCAGGCTGTCGCCGACCTGGATTTGCTCGCAACTTGCGCAAATGGGTGAAAACCGTTCGGGCTATAAATAACGATCTACAGTACTATAACGGGGGATCCACTTTTTGATGAGAGCGTAGAGAGGACTATTGTAATAAGGAGACAATAGCGAAATCCACCGAACTACTAATAAAGCTCGGCGTAAAATCTTGTATCTCATACCTCATTTTCCTCTTAGTGAATTTTTTCTTGCTGGTCACGTGCGACCCATGGTTTTACCTCGGATTGAAATTCAAAAATTTTCACATAAAATATCTGGTGTCATATCTCTCTAAACCCTCTCTTTGAGCCTACATCTACTTTAGAACACAAGATTACCGATCGAGTACGAGCTCGATCACATCCGTATTAGACCGAAACTACGGTCAGGAAGTAAAATATCGATATGATATGTGTACCGAAATAGATGTATAGTACTAATGCTTTGTCCTGCCACTATATCAGCAATCTTCGGCTGAAATGCGTCATAGTAAATTTCACCGTCTTTTTTTTCACAAAACAAAGAAAATACTGTGCCTCTTTCTTCTGGAGGCGATGGGCTAAACCTACTTGGGCGACCCGGAAGCCAATTCCCAAATACCATCCCTATCTCTCCAAAAAAAAAAAAAGAAAAAAAGAAAAAAAAAGGAAAAAGGGGAAAAACAACGTTATATATTATTATGTGTCTAGTCGCATGGAAATTTTAAAAGACTCACTATTGTTACTATAGTTGTGGTAACTCATGATGGATTATTTTTGATCATTTGGTGGTGCTTATTAGAAACTTTATAAAATTACTTGAATATTGGCTTAATTGGTTAGCAAAAATTATATTCTACGACTGAAAAGTTTCTATAAAAGGACAGATTTTGGAGCCCACGAAGTATTTGTTGGGAGAGAAACTACCGAAAATTATTCCATCGAGAATTCATGAAGAAACCATATTATATATATATATATATATATATATCAAGAATTCATGAAAAAACCAAAAACTTATTCCATCCGCGATCCATGTGCGAAAATTAGAAGTTATTTTTAAAATTATAGCTAGTTTAATATTATAATTAGAAAGTATTTTTAATTCTTTCAATTATATCAATATATTATATATTATATTTTTCTAGAAAGAATAAAAAAATAAATCTCAAAAAATTTAAAAATATAAATCCACAAATACAAGGAATATAATCTAAAATTCATATAATACACCTACAAGTCCACATCTTTTATATATATATATATATATATATATATATATATATATATATAATATATATATATATATATATTATTGTTAGTTCGATCTGAAATAGTTGTGATCTCGGCCGTTAGATTATTCAAAATTGACGGCCGAGATTCTAGTGCGATTGGGTAAAAAATAAAAGGTTCGGCCTTAGTGTTAGCCGGTCCCGTTAACAGCCAGCCTATTGTCAGTGGCGGACCTAGGAATTCTATCATGTGGGGTCAAATAAAACAAAACTAATACTCCTTTTGCAAACGATAATAACATTGCTAATTATTTTTATATGATATCTATTCCAAAAAATTGTAAGTATTACAATAATTTTGTACTACAATTGTTCACGATAAGTTCGTTAATAGATCGATAGTCCAAACAAAAAATCAGATAGTCCAAAATCTAAATCAAGCATTTGCAGTCAGCTTAATGATTTGCATACCGTAATTTGTAGCCCAACAAATAATAAATAAATCAGATCGTGATTAACAGCCTAGCCCAATGCAAATACATACATACCATAGCCCATTAAATCTAAATCCAAGTGGTATCATTTGGTATATATATATATATATATATATTAATACACATGATGTTATATAAAATTTGGTTGTAAAGAATCTTTTCTTTAAATACTGTTTTTTTTTTTTTTTTTTTTTTTTTTTTTTTGATAAATTTTCTTCCGATACATCTGAACAGCAACAAAATTCGAACTCATTTATTAAAGTCGTTCAGAGCCACCAGAATCACTAATTCATAGCCGTTTGAAGGTTGTGACCAGTCGAATTTATTAGTTTTAGTCTTCAGAGCAAGAAATTGAGGAGAGCTTCGAGCCTCGCCTCCACTAACGTCCTCCGGCGAGCCAACGCTCCCTCCGCCGCGGCAACGGTGCAGAGAAGAGTTTCGTACGCGGTTTCTCCGCCGCCGGTGACTTGTCTTCGCCTCGACGCCTCGGTTGCTAGTTTCGCCGCCGCCGGCGGCGCTCCCAAAGTCGATCTCGGTTGGACTCGCCGGAGCGGGATCTTTCACCGTCAGCATAGTTACAGCAGCAGCGACAGAGGCAAAGGAGCCGCCGCCGCGGTATCTTCTGCCTAAGGACGTGGTGTTGTAGCAGTATGAGGCTTGCCCATTCTGTAACAAAGATCAAAGGTAATGGCATCCCAAATTTTATTTCTCGTCGTGTTAATTCTAGTATCTGTTTAATATGCCCATAGTTTTAAACAATAGTGCGGGTTGATCCACGATATACATTGTTGAGATGGAGGGTGGATGTGAAGAACTGACCCCAGAGAGTGGTCCTTGGAGTGATAGAAGCAATTTGTAATGTGAAATGGTGGAAGTGGAAGTTGTCATAATTGTTACGTCTGATCAAAGAGATAAATTCTACTTCGTAAAAGTGACTCCTTTAGTGGAAATTTTATTGCATTTTTTATGTCCAATGCTGGAGTTTTCGTCTAATTGCGTGTTTATTATGTTCTATCTATGAAAAGTTGTAGCTAGCTTAGATAAACAAGCGTCGTTACCCATCCTAAAGGTAATTATTTGGATAACAGGATAAGAGAGAATGTTGAACATGACTTTCTGAAACATAAACTAAATATATTGCATGTGATATATCTCTTAATTAGAAATTTCAAGTAGTTGTATTGGAAAGCTTTACTTAATGCAATACAAAATTTCTGGACTATTCACTGGATTTGGCGTTGGAATCAACAGCATAATGGTTCCTAAAAGTCAGTTGACGTTTCATTCTGTTTATCCAATTTGATCTAACTTAATTTGACTCATAAGACCACTACAATTGACTCAACTCAAAAACTCCCACCTAAGTTGCATGAATGAATATTAATCAAAACAAAATACCATGGCAAATGGAGACTAAATGAATATTAGAGGAAACATCACCCGCGATGCGTGTGAAAAAAAAAATATTTAAATTTTTTTTAAAAAAAATTAATTTTTTTTAAATATTTAATTAATTTGAAAATGAAATATTAAAAAAATAATATATTATATATATACAGTTAATATTATTTTAATATATATATATATATATATAATAATTAAAATAATATATTTTTTAAATTATTTATATATAGCGCAAGGGGGGGCGTGCACTCTAGCAGCCCCCTCTTGCGCTTAATATAGATAGATAAGTCAAGATTCTCACAAAAATGCCACATCAATATAATTAGGGGTGTCCAAAACCAGGCCGGGGCCGGATTGATTCGGGTCTGGTCGATTCGGGTTAGGTCTGGTCGGTTGTGTATTTATCTGATCCGTTAAACCTGTTAAACTTTAGAGTTCTATAATATCTATTTGTAAATATTTTTTGAAAAACTTGTCAATATGAAAGTTGTAGATCTAATTAAAATCTATAACTTTTATGTTGGACGTTTTCGTAAAAATGCTCATAAAATTTGTTTTCTTTTTTTTTTTTTTTTAGTTTCACGGGTCGGGTACAGGTCTCAGCAACTTAGACCCAGACCCAAACTCGGGTCTAAAATTTTGACCCGACCTGACCCGTGGATCCGATAGATCCGACCTAAAACCTTCGTGTCAAATTGGGTCGGTTCAGGTTCTCGTGTCGGGTTATTTTTTGAACACCCCTAAATACAATACGAGCTCCATATATGAGGGTGTTTTACCTTAGCTTTTCTAATAGAGCTTTAGGCAATTAAAGGGCCAATCAAGCAGTTTTTATGCCAATATTTAGGTCTGCAAAAACCCAAAAGTCAAGCAGAATGCTTTTCAAACAAAAACAGTCCAAAAGCGATTTAAATCAAATGACGTCTTTTGATCCACTTAATTCATCAACATTTGCTTCTTTTATTTTAATGGTGAGGTTTTAGTGTGAGAAAAGTTGCATCAGAACTGACTGTCAATACTAACAATGTCGCAACATTCAAATCCTCAATTTTTTGTATTATTTACTGATAGAGACAAGTTTTAATGAGAAGAAAACTAATTACTTTCAATTAGGTGCGTTCCAGATCTAAACGTTGATTTTAATAACACCTAGTGGGGGAATATTGCCTTGATTTTTAGAACTCCTACTGCAAAAAAGGGAATATTATTAATGAATATCGAATTGTATGCTTTTTACCTCTGTGTCCTTTGTATTCATGTTTATAGACCCATTAGGAATATGAAATTGCAAGCGTGTTGAATCCTATAATGTGCAATAAATAAACTAGAGATAGATAATATTAGATATTTACTGAAGGCATAAAGGGTGCTGCTCTAAAATGTGATCCCATCTTTCATGTGGAATGCGTTCCGAGAACAGGCTCCGGATGCAAGAAGATATAGCCTGGATATGCATGAACTTCCACAAGAACAAATCATGTATAAACAATTCTAGAAATGAAGCCGTTTTGCAAATCGAATTCTCAAGTCATTATAGAAAGAAAGGGAAGATAAGAAGTGAAGGGGTAGAGCTTGAGTGCATCCTTGTTACATGTCTGAGAATTTAATTACACTACTAGATGACTTCTGCTTACAGAATTTCAGAGCGAATGTCAGTTGATGTAAGAGAATGCCACAATTCAGATTCCATCACCCACCTTGACCTGATCTCAACAAAAGAAAAAGTTTCCAGTTTCCTTAGAGTTAATTCCAAGCCACCTCTTTTTGACTTGTACCACTTCCCACCAGTCATTTAGATTTGAAGAAACGTCATTGTGCATAATCATTTTCAGGGGAATATATTCTGGTCAGAGTTGACAGGATTAAAGACGATATTTTTCGAAACGTCTGGAATTTATGTTATATGTTAAATCATTCAGTTGCTTACTGTTAAAGCTACCGTAGAACCTTTTTTTTTTTGGCAAATATCACTTCTGTTTAGTCAAATACCCGTATTGCTTTAAGTGCTACTCCTTAGAGAGTCTTTGTTTGCATTCTATTCATCATTCACTTGCAATTTGTATAACAGCATTTCTTGACTGCCATGATATACCATATAAAATCTTGGAGGTCAATCCTTTAGGCAAGGAGACTAAGTGGTCTGATTATAGGAAGGTTCCACTTCTTGTGGTTGATTCCTCAGGTACTTGTCAGAATCACTCATAGACAGCGTCATTTTCTGTATAAACTCAAAAAGATCATATTAATTTCATCACTTTTTATGTTACTATGTGCATTGGTTCATCTTGCATATATAATTGACAGCATGAACAATCGAATACATCCATATAATGTAAACATTGATGATTAAGAGACCAAGTGGTGCAAGTAAAATTCGGAATCCATGATCTCGTGCTTTTATTTTAGGGAAAATTATGGTTTGACCCTTTGACCAACGTGTACTTAAATTTTAACCCCTCCAAACTTTAATCTTATTAAAAAATCCCTAATTATATCATACTTATTTTTTACCCCTTTATAACTGATTTGATAATTTTACGGACTAGAATGCCCTCATTTCTTTCTTTCTAGAATGTCTCGTCTCACTGATTTTCTAGTTGCATTTGAGATTGCAATCGATATCTAGAATTGGTGCAGGAGCAATCCCCAAATTCTTCGTAGCCTCTGAATTGACAGCGTCTCCGATCTTCCCTTCCACCTCGGCATCGTCGGCACACGCTCCGGCGCCTCTCCAGGTTAGTTCTCATCCATCTTCGTCACCTCCGGTCCCTTGTTCTCAACTCCTTCCACCTTCACATCCTCGCTGCCATCGGTCTGCGCACACGAGCTGCCACGCTGCGCTGCCCATCGATTTGCGCGCATAATCATTGCCCTAAGCCGATTGCTACCTCGCTGATCACTGATTGCGGGAATGGTGCTGATTACGCCGATCATCGGTGCCTTCGCACTGCCGTTTCGTACGCACGCCGCCGCCCCCCGTCGCTCTGCTTATATGTGATCGTTGCTGCCTGCCAACTGCTACCACGTCGATCAATTTGATTGCAAGCCGTTGCGACAGTCACGCTGATCATGCACATCGTCGGTGCCTGTCTCCATACACGTAGATTACTCTGCCACTTCACGACCGCCGGCACACTCTCCGGTGCACCCTCCAAGTTAGCTCTACGCATCTCTTCATACAAATATCATACATCATGCATTTTGTAAAAAACCATGTATCTTATAAATTGCATTGCTAAATCCTTATAAAGTGCTGAAATACCATGTGAAGGAATCTAGTGCTTTAATATACATTCTTAAACCAACCTAGCATTTAGAGAAATCTATTGATGACGTTATGTTTTGTGGAGTTTCTCGAAACATTTCCTTTGCTCGACTTACCAGTTTCCTTTTGGACCTTGTAAAAGAAAATAGTTGTTGGAAAATTTGTCAATCTAAAATGATCCAAAGATGGATGTTGGTAGTCATGGTTCTTTATAGATATGATCAGCAAACAAGAAAATGAGTCTGTAACGGGAATTCCAAGGAGGAGGACAAACAAACAGATGCATGCACCAAGAACAGAACCAAGAAGTAGTTTCTACTTTTGAAACCCCAATCTTTTATTGGAGAATCAATCTCTCGATTTGCCTAATGGCTTCAAAAGCAAGATAAGAATTTTATCAAACATCCCTAGGCGACTTCCATTTATTCCATCAGGTCATGCATAAGCAGTTCATCTGATCATGGCTGCTCAAACTTTCAAATGTATTTCTATGATCAGCATAGTCTATGAAGGTCTTATTCCCTACTTAAATATATAGTACATATATGTGAAGAGTTGGCAAATGAGTAGAAAAGAAAAAATGGTAGGTCTAGAAAGAGTTGGAGAGAAACTATCTTGCATGATCTTACTTTTCTAGAGCTAGCTAGACGAAAACTTTGCTAGGTTTAGGGTCTATAATCCGATGCTTGGAATCCCTCCTCACAAAATTCATAAAGTTAGAAATGTGCATGCTCAATATATGCGCGTGCATGCTTGCAAGGAAAACGATAAACCTACCAACTACTACAAGTGCATATCCTTTCTGTTAAATCCACAGTGCACCTTCCATCATCACCAGCAGCTTCAAAAATTGATTGGGATGATCTACGTATTAAGAGACTACGTCTAGTACCACGAATCTTAGATAGCTTATTTTCATACTTAGGAGTAAAAAGTAGTATCAAATTTAAGTCTACGCTCTCGACGATCATAAAGCATTTGTATTAACTTTACCCTGATCAAATCAATCATCTTTGTGCAAGGTAGATGACGTGCCTCAAGTACCCAACTATTGAATGACTCGGCAATGTTATTATTCATTATCTCCCAGTGTGGTCCACTGAAACATGCATTGGCCCAGTGTACCGGATCTTTTTCAGCAATGAATTTCTAGCATCTTCTTTAAATGCATCTATAATTTTCTTAATGTTTTCCTTGAAAGTTGGTTCTATAGTTGCATATGTTGCGACTTTGAATATATTACACCATTTAGTTTTGTCGTACAATGCATGATGTGATAAAACCTATAGAGAATACGACAAAAACAATTTAGTTATGTAATGTTGACAACCTTCCTCCGTAGGGGGAATGGATTGGAGTCGCCACCTAATTTTTATGGAAAATTAGGAAACCGGATAAGGCACTTTTGAGATTCTATGGCTCGTTTGTCGGTTACGTGTGGGGAAGACAGGACACCCCCACAGCGCCCCTCAAAGAGAGTACTCTATAAGTGATTAAGATAATTTTGGGATTAAATTTAACGTATATTTTATTTTTAAATACTTGCATATTGGCTATCTGCCTAACAGGAGTGAGAGAGGTTGGTATTCGCCTTACTCTCTAAATCCTATGCGACAAATACATCCAAATAGAGAATATATTTTTAACGGAATAATATCCATCGTCTCGATTCGATATATTCTCTATTTGTATGGGATTTGATTTTTAATAAGTATGTCTAGTCGTACTAAGAAAGCAACATCCATCGCTCCCTGTTACGACTATTCATACTTATCTAATCCAATCATTCGGATTCGGGTCCATCCAGTCCCTAATCTTTATGATTGAACAAATCAAATCTCTACTAATATACATGTATTTAATTGTTACGCGCACGGCCGATAATATCATCGCATATGATTTTCTTTTAAAAAAAAAAGAAAGAAAGAAAAAAGAATATTATTGCAAAAAGCTTAATTTTGTCCTTAAATACTTACATGTTTGACTATCCATCTGACATGGGTGAGAGAAATTGGCATCCACTTATCTCCCTCTACCATGTTAGACAGATACATTTAAATAGAGAAAATACTTTATTAAGATAGCATCCACCGTCTTATTTCCATATTTCCTTTATTTGAATGGGATTTGATTTTTAATAAATATGCCTGACCAACTAGGGGAGCAACATCCATCGCATCCTATCTTAGTCATTCATATTTATTATACCCCGATCATTTAGACTCAGGTCCATCCAGTCCTTGGCCTTCATGATCGAAGAAATCAAATCTCTAACATACCATGTAAATATTTAACCGCGAATGAAAATTTCAAGGAAAAGGTTATTAATTTTGAGCTAGTGGGCTCAGCGCCGTATCGTTTCCTCTTCATCGTCCGGTGTTAGGGTAGAAATATCCATCTCATCCCCTAACACCATTTTGTGATTTTTGGAATTATTATTAATAGGAAAGAAATATCCATCTCTTCCCCGTATTTATTCTAATTTGACATTTCGCGCTTTATTTATTTTTTCGTAAAAAAAGATATGCTGATCGTTTATATTTTTATGGAGCAAGATAAAAGCAATACCATCGCCTTTTTCCTACTCCTTTCATTTTATTATTATTATTATTTTCTCGGGGAAATATCCATCTCCTTCGAAGCATTTTTTAGTATCATAAATATTAAATATTTTATACAACCATCTATGATTACCACATGAAAAATGAAGCTTAAGCAATGTAATATCCGACTAAAACCGAATTTAAATCAGGTGAAATGAATAGATTTCGGCCAGCATTCAAACCACACAAGTTATGTAGTAATAAAAATTGGTCCATTATCAGATTGAAAATCAAAAGAAATACCCGACGCACAAGCTCGGATTGGCTTGTTATCAAGTAAACATTAGAAATAACACGTTTAAGTGCATCATCATCCCGCTGTAAACAAACACATGTAACAACACCTGTAAACACATCATCATGTAAATAACATATATATCATCGTCATACAGTCTGCCTCCAGAACATCATCATGTAACAATACATGTATCAACATATATAACATCATCACCATTTTACTTCCAGAACAGGATATTATAAATTTATCTCCCTCCTCATTAGGAATTTTGTTCACAAAAGTTCCAGCAAACCTTCATGGCCACGAGGTTGCGGTCGTATTTTCCGACCGCCGTCACTCGCGGTCACGGTTACCGATCAATATACAAATGTCACTCCATATTTTACTTCTCTATTTTACTGTCAGAAGTATTTATTCCCAGCACATTTTGGTTGTGTTTTATACAGCTTTATCGTATAAACACAAACCGCAGCTCTCCGATTCACGGGGCGCGAAATACACATATCCTGGAATCACGAAACACAAAACACATCGATCTAGAATCCACAAAACGCCACATATTCGAATTCCGAATTCACCGAGCACGAGTTATTCAACTCCGGATTCACAAGACACAGGATACACAAATTCAAGGTTCGTAGAACAAGGGATGCAAAGTGCGATTTATACTTAAATCGAGATAGAGGGGAATACTGTTTGATGATTAGCCGGAGTCCGGTTGAGGACGGAGTTATGGTGGAGACGCGGAGCTCGGGGGCGGCGAGGATACAGCGGCATCCGGAGCGGCGGGAGCGGCGAGGTAGGGGCGGAGGTGCAGTGGCGGAGGTGACGACGACGCGGTGGGGGGGCGCGGTCGTGGAGCAGGCAGCAGGAGGCGGAGACGGAGCGGCAGAGGCGGCGAAGTCGCGGCAGGAGCGGCGTCGGAGCTTGCGGCGGCAGGGTCGTGGTCGTCGCGGAGGCAGCAACCGGAGACGCGGTGCAGACGCGAGAGGCGACGGCGCGGAGGGAGTTCGCGGCCTGGACGTGGCTGGGTGAGGCGGAGCTGTCGCGGCGGCTGGCGCGGCGAGATGGGCGGCGGGAGGTCGGGATGGGAGCTGCGGGTGGAGGAGGCGGCGATGCGGCGTGGACGCGGTAGGAGACGAAGATGGAGGCGGCGCGGACGCAGGAGGCGAGGCGGCAGGTTGGCCTGCAAGGGCGCAGCTGCGAGGTCGCGGGCACCCTTTAGAGAGTAAGGCGGATACCAACCTCTATATTGACAACCTTCCTCCGTAGGGGGAATGGATTGGAGTCGCCATATTTGTGCACTTGAACTTTAACTTAGCAGCCACCGGATAATGTTTACCGTCTGGGGATATTAGTACAGCACCGGATAATGTTTACCTACCCGGGGTAAAAACTAACGACGTGGTAGATTGCCCTCTACCCTGGGTGAAAACTAACGACGTGGTAGATTGCCCCCTATCCGGGGTGAAACACTAACGACGTGGTAGATTGTCCCCTACCCAGGTGAAAACTAACGACGTGGTAGATTGCCCCCTACCCGGGGTGAAACGCTAACGACGTGGTAGATTGCCCCCTACCCGGGGTGAAAACTTTTGATATGAAAAGGGTGTCGTATTTGGCTAATATGCACTGTAGTCTGGAAATTTGCTTGGGGTTCAAAATTGAAATCGATGTTGATGCATGTAATTGTGTTTGTTTTTATATTGGGATCAACCTTGGGAAACTTGCCGATTAGTCATCAATTTTAGGTTGTTGCCCATCCTTGCATTTTGGAAACGAGGGTTCATGTGGATGTCATCTGTAACTCATATTTTGGCGTATCTGAAGTCAACCAGAAAGTTTTGCTCGATCACAGGATTTTTACCAGAAATATTTTACTTGCATAAAATTTTTGCCGTAAACTCTGTCCTTGTTAGACTTTTCTTTCTTTTTTTCTTTTCTTTCTTCTTCTTTTCCTTCTTCTTCTTCCCTTTTTTTTTGTGGAAACCATTATCGGAAAATCTGCCCCTTGTTGATTTAAATTTTCCGACAGAAAATTTGCCCCAGTTTGGAAGGAACTTGCTTGGTCAAAGTTTTCTTTATTATCGTTAGTGGTCGCACTTGAAACTACCTCCTGGCTGAGGTCAAGTCGAATGTTGTGTTTTGGCGTTTTTTTTTCTTTTGAGTTTATGAAATATAATTGTCATGCTGAAATGACGAAATCAAGTGCAAAATTTGCCAACATTGCTTTTAAACAATAAATTTTCTTTGGTTTAGGTAAATAAGCATTAGGTCTTATTTTTGTAGAGCTGTTTGTATTAGGGTTTTTGAAAAATCATTGGGTTTTGGACGTTTTTTTTGGACGTGGACTAATTTTGTGACAGCTAACAATGTCTAGTTATGCGCGTTGAGGAAGCAATAATCAGCTCAGATCGGTTAATAATGAAAATAATTGCTGAAACTTTTGCTTAATCAAATTGATAGAATGGCCCTAACAAATTTTGCCTAGACCTTGAGATCTAGCGGGCACCCTTTAGAGAGTAAGGCGGATACCAACCTCTATATTGACAACCTTCCTCCGTAGGGGGAATGGATTGGAGTCGCCATATTTGTGCACTTGAACTTTAACTTAGCAGCCACCGGATAATGTTTACCGTCTGGGGATATTAGTACAGCACCGATCCCCTTGCCGAGCGAATTCGACGCTCCATCGAATCTCATGATCCAAGTCTCATCATCACTGCCTTCGTCTTCTTTCGATGTGACCAAGATATCCTCATCAGGAAAATCCAGACTAGCAGGCTCGTAGTCATTTATAGGCTGATCTGCAAGCATATCAGCTATAACGCTCCCTTTTATTGCCTTCTGAGTCATATATAATATCGTACTGTGAAAGCAAAGCCTGCCATCGAGCAATACGACTGGATAGATATGGCTTTTCAAAAATGTACTTGATGGGATCCATTTTTGAAATTAGCCATGTTGTATGGCTCTGCAAATAATGGCGGAGTCGTTGAGCAACCCAAGCGACTGCGCAGCATGTCTTTTCGATCGAGGTATATCGAATCTCACAGTCGTTAAACTTCTTACTCAGGTAATATATGGCCCGTTCTTTCTTTCTGTATCGTCATGCTGAGCTAATAATGCTCCCATTGATTCCTCGTGCACCGTCACGTATAATAACAGCGGTCTGCCATGAACTGGGGCATTAAAATCGGAGGATTTTTCAAATATTCTTTAATTTTGTCGAATGCCACTTGGCACTCCTCATTCCATTCGCACGTCTGGCCCTTCCTCAAGAGTTTAAAAATAGGCTCACAAGTAGAGGTGAGCTGAGATATGAACCTCCCTATGTAATTTAGCCTCCCAAGAAAACCTCTTACTTCTTTCTGGCTCTTCGGGGGCGGCATCTCCTGAATTGCCTTGATTTTATCAGGATCAATTTCAATCCCCTTCGACTTATGATAAAGCCTAACAGTTTTCCTGAGGTAACACCCAGTATACATTTTGCGGGGTTCAATTTCAGATTCACCTGCTTGAGCCTTTCGAATACTTTTCGAAGTACGTGAATGTGATCTTCATCTTCTTTCGACTTGACGACTATATCGTCAACATACACTTCCACTTCATTATGAATCATATCGTGAAATATGATCACCATTGCCCTCTGATACGTTGCCCCAGCATTTTTCAGGCCAAATGGCATTACCCGATAGCAAAATGTTCCCCAGGGCGTAGTAAATGCCGTCTTGTCTTTATCCTCAGGATCCATTAAGATTTGATTATAGCCCGAATACCCATCCATAAAAGAATAAACTGCATGCATCGCAGCTTGATCAACAAGAATGTCGATGTGAGGAAGAGGAAAATCATCTTTCGGGCTAGCAGCATTCAGATCCCTGTAATCAACGCATACTCGTATGCGGCCGTCCTTTTTGGGTACAATGACGACATTGGCCAACCATTCAGCATAATCGATAGGTTGGATAAATCCCGCCTCTAGTTGTTTATCGATCTCCTCCTTTACCTTACTTGCCAATTCAGGTTTCATTCTTCTCAACTTTTGCTTTATGGGCCTACAGTCTGGCTTAACAGGTAAGGTATGTTTGGCGATTTCAGGATCTAATCCTGGCATGTCCCGGTATGACCAAGCGAACACAGATTCGTATTCCCGTAGGAACTTGACCCATCTTTCCCTCTCTTCTTCGTTTGGTAATGCTGCTATCTTGATCAGGCGTGGTTCTTTCTCAGTACCCAAATTTATTGTTTCGACCTGCACTTCGAGAGGTATCGAGATACTCTCTTTTCTTTTTTCTTCCTGTATTTCTATCTCTTTGTTAAGCTCAGTTTCAGCAATTATTTCTTTATTAACAGCTGAGCGATTGTCGCTGTCCAAAGATGATGGTCTAGACAAGGATACCCTATAATAAAAGGAAATGACGCGCATAAGAGTAGGGAGATTGCAAGGTTTATGATAAAAGGAAAATTTCATTTATAAGCAACGTTGGCAATTTTTACAAAGACTCGTCAAACTGCAAAACAAAACTATATTTCATAAACTTTTGGAAACAAATAAACCAAAACAAAACGACATCGACTGACTCTTCAACAAAAAGAAATTCAAGTGGACAACTAATGACTTTAAAAAAAACATTACATCGTCGGAAAAATCACTGGGGTGACTGTGTAGTTTTCTGATATTTCTCCTTCTGAAATCTTCCTGATGTAGACAGGGCAGTCTTCGTCTTCAATGGCAGAAATGTGCAGGTCGTCCATGTCAGGTAAGTTGATGAATCCGGCTGATCGAAAACTGTGCAAGATTGGTGGTATGTTCATGGGAGCTCATCATACAGTTCTCCTGTAAAACTAGCATGCTTGCGGGCTCTCTTTTGTGCCCTGGCCCTTTCTCTATCAGCCGGCTTTGGCTTAAAACCAAGCCCGAATGTTCCTTCATGCTTCTGAGGCTGAATAAAGGGCTGGCTCTCATCAATCCTACGCTTGAGATTTCGTTTCCCTACAGCTGCTATAGTGGCTTTAGCAGCATTTAAGACTTGTTTTGGTATTGCCGGCGGACGCAGAGCTGATCCTTCTGTGACGAGGGCTATCTCAACAACTTCGAATCCTCTCAGTACTTCTTCTTTCTCTTCTTCATCTGTGCTCTGGACGCCTTGTGGACCATTTGCTTGTTTGATGACATACTCTTGCTCGGCAAGAACCTCGATGAGACAACTATTTTTGATGTATTTCACCTTTTGGTGAAGTGAGGACGGCACTGCTCCAGCTGCATGAATCCATGGTCTTCCCAGTAGCATGGCATAGTAGGATTTTGTATCGATTATGTGGAACTCGATATTAAAGATGTGAGGTCCGATTTTGACAGGCAGCTCTACCTCTCCGATTGCCCGAACCTTCATCCCATTAAAGGCGCGTACCAAGATATTGGTGGCTCTCACGTATAAATCGACCTTGAAAAAGTCGAAGGTGGACTTGGGCAGCACGTTGAAGCACGAGCCATTATCGATAAGCACTCTAGAGACATGATAGTCCTTGTAGCTGACTGCAATATAAAGTGCTTTGTTATGACCCCGACCATCAGGACCTAGTTCATCCTCAGAAAATGTAACGTAGTTGGGTGCCTGGATTTGAGCTATCAGTCTTTCTACTTGCTCGACCGACGTGTCATGCGAGACATGAGATTCGCCCAAAACTTTCAGCAAAGCCTGGCGATGTATTTCGGATTGTAAAACTAATGATAGTAGGGATATCTTGGCAGGAGTTTTACTCAGTTGTTCCACCACATTGTATTCGCTGTTTCTGATATATTTCAAGAATTGCTCCACATCTTCTTTGGTGATGGTCTCCTTTGCACCTGACTCCATGTCCGGAACTTCTTCGACTATGGGTTTTTTCCCCAATTTTTGCTTTGCCCTTTTCCTTTCTAGCGAGGTCTGGTGGTGTGTAACATCTTCCCGTACGTGTTATTCCTCCTATACCCGTGATATTGAAAATCACTACGCTTGATGCTGGAAGTGTTTGGCCTTCTTGACGTCTTAAAGGGAAGTTTACTGGAATAGGCGGACTAACTTTCGGGATGTTTAGAATAAATGGACGGTCATGTCCGGTTGATATGAAGATGTCCTCAGTCTTGTTCAACTCTGGTATTTCGAGTTTGAAGACGCCATCCACCTCGTTATCGCCATTTATATCACTGTCTTCTTCCAAACATTCTATCATGTTTATGCTCGATGATCCGGCATCAACCTTAGCAGCTTCTGGGCTGGGTTGGGACTCTCTTCTACTGGATTGAGTTTGATCCTTCCAGAGTTGATGAGTTCATGAATCTTATTTCGTAGAACCAGGCACCCTTCAGTGCTATGTCCCGCGACCCCACCATGATATTCGCAGCGAATATTTGGATTATACCAGACCGGGAACGGTGGTTGCCATGGGATGGCGGGTATTGGTGACATAAGTCCTTCCTGCACTAACTGAGTGAAAATATCTGCTTGCGGCACCGGCAAAGGAGGGTTATGTTGCCTATTGTTAGGGCGAGGCCGCCATTGATGAGGTTGTTGTGGATGCGGCTGCGGCGCCTCGTACTGTGGTGCTTGATATTGCGTTTGCTGCTGGTATTGTGGTGTGTTATATGATGGGAACTGGTATTGAGGCTGCTGGTATTGCGGACGCGGGGCTTGCTGGTAGTAAACAGATGGTTGTTGTTGGTTACCCCTTGCTTGATAAGTGCCTCGGCCTATGGTTTTATAGGGCGATTGTGTAAATTGCCCTACAGATGGTCCCGCGGTTGTAATTTGATGTATTCCGTCTTCTCTCTTTTTCCCCGTTTTCTTATCATTCTCAGCTAACTTGACAGCCGATTCTATTCTGACACCAGTCCGCACAAGGTGAGCGAAATCAATGGCGTTAGCACACGAGTATCTTTACTGGGGGTTCAAGCACTCAAGATCAATAAAAGCATCTACTAGCTCTTTTTCAGTCATCGGTGGTTCCATCTGGGCTGCCTCATTTCTCCATCTCAAAGCAAATGTGCGGAAGTCTTCGTTTTTGTTCATTGTCAGCTTTTTAATGATGACTTATCAGGGGCAAAGTCTGTATTGTGCTTGTATTGCCTCAAAAAGGCGCTAGCAAGATCATTCCACGTACGTATCTCCTTTTTGTCCAGATTAAGATACCATTTCATGGCGGGGCCAGTTAGACTTTCCTGAAAGTAATACATTATCTTTTCATTCTTCAGATAAGCTCCCATTTTACTACAATACATCTGTATATGGACAAGTGGGTCAGTCGTCCCTTTGTACTTTTCAAAATCCGGGACTTTGAAGTCTTTCCGAATTTCTAAATCCGTGACGATACAAAATTGGGTGGGGTCCATCATTCCTTGGGTTCCTTCCAGCGCCCTGAGTTTGCCCAAGATGTATTCCATTTGCTCGCTGGATTGTTTCTCGGTTGACATTGATGGGCCCGTAGAAATAACTGGTGCCGCTGGGATATTAAGATTTGTAGCTATGTTGACTGGCGGGGCCGGGGCCATAGGTGGCATCACCTCATATTGATAGGGGTCTTGTGGTACATGCGAAGGCTGCTGCAATGGCGTTTGATTCGGTCCGGGAGTCGTGGTAGACCCAGGATGAGACTCCGGTTCAGGGGCCGAATAACTCGACTGATGTTGTTGGTTGTTTTGCCGTTCGGCCATTAGCATTTGAACCTGTGCTGCTAACTCTGCATTCTCTTTTCGCATGAGCTGCAATTCTTCCCTTAACGTTTGTTCAGTAGCTTGGTTCTGTATTTCTTCGTATGTCCCCATAACTTTTCCTTTCGACCGCGTAAAATGCGATTTCTCGATCGGCAGTTTCCCAATGATGATCCTTTTCAGAAGGCAATAAAAAAAAGAAATTATATTTACAAAATTGATAAAAGCAAATCAAAAGAATGCATGTGAATAGAAAACTCTTTTTTTTTTAATGAAAAGAAAAGAAAATTGAATTTGAAAACAATACTCGGATTAAGTGTAGGCTGATTGTCAACATGTACTCAACCCATAGACATCCACAACATTCCAATGATCGAGCAAATAAGGATTTTCATTAAGGCAAAACGTCGTACAAATATTACGTCCGATACATTTAAACCGAAAAGAAAGTACATCATCTTGCTTATAGGACTTTACTAAGTTCTACTACTTGTTCCGACGTTCGCATCTCTGTCATTATATCTTCGTATGATTGCGACATAAGGGGCAAGAGTGGTCCGTATAGCTCTTAGTTCTTTCGCTATATGATCGGGAATTCCTAGATGCAGAGTGTCCACGAGGTCGCGTATTCTTTGGCTAGCACTTTCGACAGTGTCGAGTAGATCAATCCCTTCCGTCTTTATGTGCTCGATCTGTTCAATTGCTCTATTGTATTTCATTGTTTGTTCTCGATCTTCCGCGTAGCCCACTGGATGGTTTCTTCACACTTGGCATGCCGCTCTCGGAAATGCTCGTACCTCCGATATAAATCATGAAGTCTTTCTCTATCCTTTATCTGGTTCGAGCAATAATCATGTCTAGCTTGCACCATTTCTTTTTCTAACCTCTTCATTCCCCTTTCCCTGTTTTCTACTTTCGCCTGGAGTATATTTATTTCCTCTCTTGCTGTTTCGGCTTGTAAATGATATTGCGCAAGTAATTCTTCATTTTCTCGAAGTCGGGCTCTGCAAAGAGCAAGATCCTGCTCTGCTTTTTTGTGCGCAATCCTTCCTTCCCCTTCACAGACTTTACTTCTCTTTCTTAGCCGTACATTTTCAGACTCCTTTAATTCTTGTTCTTGTCTTAGCTTGACATTCGCGGACGATAACCTGTCAACCTCTGCCTGTAGATAGTAAATATCTGGTTGCTTTGCTTTCAACTCCTGATTTTCTTTTTGAAGTTCGTAGATAAGTTTGTCTTTTTCGATAAGGCATTCGTCAACATAGTCCTGAATTGTCTTCTCCTGTCTTCGGAGTCGTGGTGCATCGTTAGCAAGTAGAGATACGGTGACATTGTTTCTCCAGTCCAGGTAGTCGTCCGTCGGTATGAGTTGATCTGAGTGCTTCGCCTCGTGACACTTTTGTTCTGTCCAACTGCTTCTCATTTCTTTTATCATATTCCATACGTGGTTATTTCCCTTGGCTGATAGATCGTATTCGCATTCTGTCATTCCTGCTAGTTCGCACTTGATTTGTCGATGCTGGTACTGTCTTAAGAACATTGCGGGAGCATATACAATACATGTCCATGGCCCGATGAGCGGTACCCATCCTTTATTTTTGCATGAAATAAGAAGTCGATCGTTGGTGTTTGTGTACCAAGTGAACCATTTTACCTTTGATATTTGCCGAAAAAAGACTTCCATTCTTCTATATCGCGCTGTTGCTTTTCAGCTTCTTCTGCGACCTTGGCTGGACTGATCTGCATATATACCGGCATGCTGACAAACGGCTTTATAAAGTGCAAATATGCCCATGCTTGGAATAATTGTGGGCATGCAGTGAAAGTGCCCTTCCTCTTTCTAATTAGCCTACTGAAGGTGGCAATTGTCTCCGCTAGTATAGAATTAGTGGGATTGATCTTCTGATTCCAAACGTTGAATACCAAATCGAATAGACGGAGATCAGCGAGTACGAAGGTCTTCAGCTACACAAACACCAACGATCGACTTCTTATTTCATGCAAAAATAAAGGATGAGTACCGCTCATCGGGCCATGGACACGTATTGTATATGCTCCCGCAATGTTCTTAAGACAGTACCAGCATCGACAAATCAAGTGCGAACTATCAGGAATGACAGAATGCGAATACGATCTATCAGCCAAGGGAAATAACCACGTATGGAATATGATAAAAGAAATGAGAAGCAGTTGGACAGAACAAAAGTGTCACGAGGCGAAGCACTCAGATCAACTCATACCGACGGACGACTACCTTGACTGGAGAAACAATGTCACTGTATCTCTACTTGCTAACGATGCACCACGACTCCGAAGACAGGAGAAGACAATTCAGGACTATGTTGACGAATGCCTTATCGAAAAAGACAAACTTATCTACGAACTTCAAAAAGAAAATCAGGAGTTGAAAGCAAAGCAACCAGATATTTACTATCTACAGGCAGAGGTTGACAGGTTATCGTCCTCGAATGTCAAGTAAGACAAGAACAAGAATTAAAGGAGTCTGAAAATGTACGGCTAAGAAAGAGAAGTAAAGTCTGTGAAGGGAAGGAAGGATTGCGCACAAAAAAGCAGAGCAGGATCTTGCTCTTTGCAGAGCCCGACTTCGAGAAAATGAAGAATTACTTGCGCAATATCATTTACAAGCCGAAACAGCAAGAGAGGAAATAAATATACTCCAGGCGAAAGTAGAAAACAGGGAAAGGGGAATGAAGAGGTTAGAAGAAGAAATGGTGCAAGCTAGACATGATTATTGCTCGAACCAGATAAAGGATAGAGAAAGACTTCACGATTTATATCGGAGGTACGAGCATTTCCGAGAGCGGCATGCCAAGTGTGAAGAAACCATCCAGTGGGCTACGCGGAAGATCGAGGAACAAACAATGAAATACAATAGAGCAATTGAACAGATCGAGCACATAAAGACGGAAGGGATTGATCTACTCGACACTGTCGAAAGTGCTAGCCAAAGAATACGCGACCTCGTGGACACTCTGCATCCAGGAATTCCCGATCATATAGCGAAAGAACTAAGAGCTATACGGACCACTCTTGCCCCTTATGTCGCAATCATACGAAGATATAATGACAGAGATGCGAACGTCGGAACAAGTAGTAGAACTTAGTAAAGTCCTATAAGCAAGATGATGTACTTTCTTTTCGGTTTAAATGTATCGGACGTGATATTTGTACGATGTTTTGCCTTAATGAAAATCCCTATTTGCTCGATCATTGGAATGTTGTGGATGTCTATGGGTTGAGTACATGTTGACAATCAGCCTACACTTAATCTGAGTATTGTTTTCAAATTCAATTTTCTTTTCTTTTCATAAAAAAAGGGATTTACTATTCACATGCATTCTTTTGATTTGCTTTTACCAATTTTGTAAATATAATTTCTTTTTTTATTGCCTTCTGAAAAGGATCATCATTGGGAAACTGCCGATCGAGAAATCGCATTTTACGCGGTCGAAAGGAAAAGTTATGGGGACATACGAAGAAATACAGAATCAAGCTACTGAACAAACTTTGAGAGAAGAATTGCAGCTCATGCGAAAGGAGAATGCAGAGTTAGCAGCACAGGTTCGAATGCTAATGGCCGAACGGCAAAACAACCAACAACATCAGTCGAGTTATTCGGCCCCTGAACCGGAGTCTCATCCTGGGTCTACCACGACTCCAGGACCGAATCAAACGCCATTGCAGCAACCTTCGCATGTACCACAAGACCCCTATCAATATGAGGTGATGCCACCTATGGCCCCGGCCCGCCAGTCAACATAGCTACAAATCTTAATATCCCAGCGCCAGTTGTTCTACGGGCCCATCAACGTCAACCGAGAAACAATCCAGCGAGCAAATGGAATACATCTTGGGCAAACTCAGGGCGCTGGAAGGAACCCAAGGAATGATGGACCCCACCCAATTTTGTATCGTCACGGATATAGAAATTCCGAAAGACTTCAAAGTCCCGGATTTTGAAAAGTACAAAGGGACGACTGACCCACTTGTCCATATACAGATGTATTGTAGTAAAATGGGAGCTTATCTGAAGAATGAAAAGATGATGTATTACTTTCAGGAAAGTCTAACTGGCCCCGCCATGAAATGGTATCTTAATCTGGACAAAAAGGAGATACGTACGTGGAATGATCTTGCTAGCGCCTTTTTGAAGCAATACAAGCACAATGCAGACTTTGCCCCTGATAAGTCATCATTAAAAAAGCTGACAATGAACAAAAACGAAGACTTCCGCACATTTGCTTTGAGATGGAGAAATGAGGCAGCCCAGATGGAACCACCGATGACTGAAAAAGAGCTAGTAGATGCTTTTATTGATCTTGAGTGCCTGAACCCCCAGTACAGATACTCGTGTGCTAACGCCATTGATTTCGCTCACCTTGTGCGGACAGGTGTCAGAATAGAATCGGCTCTCAAGTTAGCTGAGAATGATAAGAAAACGGGGAAAAAGAAAGAAGACGGAATACATCAAATCAACCGCGGGACCATCTGTAGGGCAATTTACACAATCGCCCTATAAAATATAGGCCGAGGCACTTATCAAGCAAGGGGTAACCAACAACAACCATCTGTTTACTACCAGCAAGCCCCGCGTCCGCAATACCAGCAGCCTCAATACCAGTTCCCATCATATAACACACCACAATACCAGCAGCAAACGCAATATCAAGCACCACAGTACGAGGCGCCGCAGCCGCATCCGCAACAACCTCATCAATGGCGGCCTCGCCCTAACAATAGGCAACATAACCCTCCTTTGCCGGTGCCGCAAGCAGATATTTTCACTCAGTTAGTGAAGGAAGGACTTATGTCACCAATACCCGCCATCCCATGGCAACCACCGTTCCGGTCTGGTATAATCCAAATCTTCGCTGCGAATATCATGGTGGGGTCGCGGGACATAGCAATGAAGGGTGCCTGGTTCTACGAAATAAGATTCATGAACTCATCAACTCTGGAAGGATCAAACTCAATCCAGTAGAAGAGAGTCCCAACCCAGCCCAGAAGCTGCTAAGGTTGATGCCGGATCATCGAGCATAAACATGATAGAATGTTTGGAAGAAGACAGTGATATAAATGGCGATAACGAGGTGGATGGCGTCTTCAAACTCGAAATACCAGAGTTGAACAAGACTGAGGACATCTTCATATCAACCGGACAGGACCGTCCATTTATTCTAAACATCCCGAAAGTTAGTCCGCCTATGCCAGTAAACTTCCCTTTAAGACGTCAAGAAGGCCAAACACTTCCAGCATCAAGCGTAGTGATTTCCAATATCACGGGTATAGGAGGAATAACACGTACGGGAAGATGTTACACACCACCAGACCTCGCTAGAAAGGAAAAGGGCAAAGCAAAAATTGGGGAAGAACCCATAGTCGAAGAAGTTCCGGACATGGAGTCAGGTGCAAAGGAGACCATCACCAAAGAAGATATGGAGCAATTCTTGAAATATATCAGAAACAGCGAATACAATGTGGTGGAACAACTGAGTATAACTCCTGCCAAGATATCCCTACTATCATTAGTTTTACAATCCGAAATACATCGCCAGGCTTTGCTGAAAGTTTTGGGCGAATCTCATGTCTCGCATGACACGTCGGTCGAGCAAGTAGAAAGACTGATAGCTCAAATCCAGGCACCCAACTACGTTACATTTTCTGAGGATGAACTAGGTCCTGATGGCCGGGGTCATAACAAAGCACTTTATATTGCAGTCAGTTACAAGGACTATCATGTCTCTATTATCGATAATGGCTCGTGCTTCAACGTGCTGCCCAAGTCCACCTTCGACTTTTTCAAGGTCAATTCAGTATACGTGAGAGCCACCAATATCTTGGTACGCGCCTTTAATAGGATGAAGGTTCGGGCAATCGGAGAGGTAGAGCTGCCTGTCAAAATCGGACCTCACATCTTTAATATCGAGTTCCACATAATCGATACAAAATCCTACTATGCCATGCTGCTGGGAAGACCATGGATTCATGCAGCTGGAGCAGTGCCGTCCTCACTTCACCAAAAGGTGAAATACATCAAAAATAGTTGTCTCATCGAGGTTCTTGCCGAGCAAGAGTATGTCATCAAACAAGCAAATGGTCCACAAGGCGTCCAGAGCACAGATGAAGAAGAGAAAGAAGAAGTACTGAGAGGATTCGAAGTTGTTGAGGTAGCCCTCGTCACAGAAGGATCAGCTCTGCGTCCGCCGGCAATACCAAAACAAGTCTCAAATGCTGCTAAAGCCACTATAGCAACTGTAGGGAAACGAAATCTCAAGCGTAGGATTGATGAGAGCCAGCCCTTTATTCAGCCTCAGAAGCATGAAGGAACATTCGGGCTTGGTTTTAAGCCAAAGCCGGCTGATAGAGAAAGTGCCAGGGCACAAAAGAGAGCCCGCAAGCATGCTAGTTTTACAGGAGAACTGTATGATGAGCTCCCCATGAACATACCACCAATCTTGCATAGTTTTCGATCAGCCGGATTCATCAACTTACCTGATATTGGCGACCTGCACATTTCTGCCATTGAAGACGAAGACTGCCCTGTCTACATCAGGAAGATTTCAGAAGGAGAAATATCAGGAAACTACACAGTCACCCCAGTGGTTTTTCCGACGATGTAATGTTTCTTTTTTAAAGTCATTAGTTGTCCACTTGAATTTCTTTTTGTTGAAGAGTCAGTCGATGTCGTTTTGTTTTGGTTTATTTGTTTCCAAAAGTTTATGAAATATAGTTTTATTTTGCAGTTTGACAAGTCTTTGTAAAAATTGCCAACGTTGCTTATAAATGAAAATTTTCCTTTTATCATAAACCTTGCAACCCCCCTACTCTTATGCGCGTCATTTCCTTTTATTATAGGGTATCCTTGTCTAGACCATCCTTTTTGGACAGCGACAATCGCTCAGCTGTTAATAAAGAAATAATTGCTGAAACTGAGCTTAATAAAGAGATAGAAATACAGGAAGAAAAAGAAAAGAGAGTATCTAGATATCTCTCGAAGTGCAGGTCGAAACAATAAATTTGGGTACTGAGAAGGAGCCACGCCTGATCAAGATAGCAGCATTACCAAACGAAGAAGAGAGGGAAAGATGGGTCAGGTTCCTACGGGAATACGAATCTGTGTTCGCTTGGTCATACCGGGACATGCCAGGATTAGATCCTGAAATTGCCAAACATACTTTACCTGTTAAGCCAGACTGTAGGCCCATAAAGCAAAAGTTGAGAAGAATGAAACCTGAATTGGCAAGTAAAGTAAAGGAGGAGATCGATAAACAAGTAGAGGCGGGATTTATCCAACCTATCGATTATGCTGAATGGTTGGCCAATGTCGTCATTGTACCCAAAAAGGACGGCCGCATATGAGTATGCGTTGATTACAGGGATCTGAATGCTGCTAGCCCGAAAGATGATTTTTCTCTTCCTCACATCGACATTCTTGTTGATCAAGCTGCGATGCATGCAGTTTATTCTTTTATGGATGGGTATTCGGGTTATAATCATATCTTAATGGATCCTGAGGATAAAGACAAGACGGCGTTTACTACGCCCTGGGGAACATTTTGCTATCGGGTAATGCCATTTGGCCTGAAAAATGCTGGGGCGACGTATCAGAGGGCAATGGTGATCATATTTCACGATATGATTCATAATGAAGTGGAAGTGTATGTCGAAAGAAGATGAAGATCGCATTCACGTACTTCGAAAGGCTCAAGCAGGTGAATCTGAAATTGAACCTCGCAAAATGTATACTGGGTGTTATCTCAGGAAAACTGTTAGGCTTTATCATAAGTCGAAGGGGGATTGAAATTGATCCTGATAAAATCAAGACAATTCAGGAGATGCCGCCCCCGAAGTGCCAGAAAGAAGTAAGAGGTTTCCTTGGGAGGCTAAATTACATAGGGAGGTTCATATCTCAGCTCACCTCTACTTGTAAGCCTATTTTTAAACTCTTGAGGAAGGGCCAGACGTGCAAATGGAATGAGGAGTGCCAAGTGGCATTCGACAAAATTAAAGAATATTTGAAAAATCCTCCGATTTTAATGCCCCCAGTTCATGGCAGACCGCTGTTATTATACGTGACGGTGCACGAGGAATCAATGGGAACATAATTAGCTCAGCATGACGATACAGGAAGGAAAGAACAGGCCATATATTACCTGACCAGAACCACAGTATGGCCTTGATCATATTTCAGTCCACAGGTATTTCTATAAGTTCCGATATTCTTCCGAATGTCGCTTACACACATCTTGATCTGCATGACTCAGATCTTTCCAGTGCCTTAGTAAAAATTCCCTGTTTGGCTCGGTATAATGGACATGCATGGTACTCAAGGGTTCTATTTCCATGTTGACTCTCGGCCTGTGCAAAAGGGTGTAAAAAAAAAGCTTTCAAAAGTGAGGAAAAATAAAATGAATTTTTTGTCGAAATAAAAGAGAACGCAAAATCGAAAACTACAGATACATTAACAGATTACGAAAAGGCTTATAATTTGACCTATTATGTGTGGACAGGGTATAAATTGGGCTGCCTAAAATGGCTGGGCTTACGGACTACCCACGCACATTGTACGCAAGCTCCGATTATCCCAGTGGTTCTTCTAACAGCCTGTCATTGCTGGGGTTCCTCCCGACGACCGATGTATATAATGCACCAGCTCGGGGTACTACCCAGGTAACATCTTGGCTGGGGTAAAGGAGCCAGGCATTACGGACTACCCACGCACATTGTACGCAAGCTCCGATTGTCCCGGTAAATAGGTTAGGCATAGCCTTGGGTTGTGATATGCAATGCAAAACATAAACTAAATATATACACAGAAACATCAATATATACAAAAATATTATCAACAACATAAACATGTATTTATATGTTAAGCGTGATCCCAAACTTATTTTAATCACTTAGAAACGAGCCTGACAATGTCCCCTGCGGAGTCGCCATCTGTTGACAACCTTCCTCCGTAGGGGGAATGGATTGGAGTCGCCACCTAATTTTTATGGAAAATTAGGAAACCGGATAAGGCACTTTTGAGATTCTATGGCTCGTTTGTTGGTTACGTGTGGGGAATACAGGACACCCCCACAGCGCCCCTCAAAGAGGGTACTCTATAAGTGATTAAGATAAATTGTGATTAAATTTAACGTATATTTTATTCTTAAATACTTGCATATTGGCTATCTGCCTAACAGGAGTGAGAGAGGTTGATATCCGCCTTACTCTCTAAATCCTATGCGACAAATACATCCAAATAGAGAATATATTTTTACCGGAACAATATCCATCGTCTCGATTCGATATATTCTCTATTTGTATGGGATTTGATTTTTAATAAGTATGTCTAGTCGTACTAAGAAAGCAACATCCATCGCTCCCTGTTACGACTATTTATACTTATCTAATCCAATCATTCGAATTCGGATCCATCCAGTCCCTAATCTTTATGATTGAACAAATCAAATCTCTACTAATATACATGTATTTAATTGTTACGCGCACGGCCGATAATATCATCGCATATGATTTTCTTTTAAAAAAAGAAAAGAAAGAAAAAAAGAATATTATTGCAAAAAGCTTAATTTTGTCCTTAAATACTTACATGTTTGACTATCCATCTAACATGGGTGAGAGAAATTGGCATCCACTTATCTCCCTCTACCATGTTAGACAAAATACATTCAAATAGAGAAAATACTTTATTAATATAGCATCCACCGTCTTATTTCCATATTTCCTATATTTGAATGGATTTGATTTTTAATAAATATGCCTGACCAACTAGGGGAGCAACATCCATCGCATCCTATCTTAGTCATTCATATTTATTATACCCCGATCATTTAGACTCAGGTCCATCCAGTCCTTGGCCTTCATGATCGAAGAAATCAAATCTCTAACATACCATGTAAATATTTAACCGCGAATGAAAATTTCAAGGAAAAGGTTATTAATTTTGAGCTAGTGGGCTCAGCGCCGTATCGTTTCCTCTTCATCGTCCGGTGTTAGGGTAGAAATATCCATCTCATCCCCTAACACCATTTTGTGATTTTTGGAATTATTATTAATAGGAAAGAAATATCCATCTCTTCCCGTATTTATTCTAATTTGACATTTCGCGCTTTATTTATTTTTTCGTAAAAAAAGATATGCTGATCGTTTATATTTTTATGGAGCAAGATAAAAGCAATACCATCGCCTTTTTCCTACTCCTTTCATTTTATTATTATTATTATTTTCTCGGGGAAATATCCATCTCCTTCGAAGCATTTTTTAGTATCATAAATATTAAATATTTTATACAACCATCTATGATTACCACATGAAAAATGAAGCTTAAGCAATGTAATATCCGACTAAAACCGAATTTAAATCAGGTGAAATGAATAGATTTCGGCCAGCATTCAAACCACACAAGTTATGTAGTAATAAAAATTGGTCCATTATCAGATTGAAAATCAAAAGAAATACCCGACGCACAAGCTCGGATTGGCTTGTTATCAAGTAAACATTAGAAATAACACGTTTAAGTGCATCATCATCCCGCTGTAAACAAACACATGTAACAACACCTGTAAACACATCATCATGTAAATAACATATATATCATCGTCATACAGTCTGCCTCCAGAACATCATCATGTAACAATACATGTATCAACATATATAACATCATCACCATTTTACTTCCAGAACAGGATATTATAAATTTATCTCCCTCCTCATTAGGAATTTTGTTCACAAAAGTTCCAGCAAACCTTCATGGCCACGAGGTTGCGGTCGTATTTTCCGACCGCCGTCACTCGCGGTCACGGTTGCCGATCAATATACAAATGTCACTCCATATTTTACTTCTCTATTTTACAGTCAGAAGTATTTATTCCCAGCACATTTTGGTTGTGTTTTTACAGCTTTATTCGTATAAACACTGTTAGATTTCCTAGTTACCAAAATAATAATTACCAAACAATAGGATTCTATTCTAGTTAGATTTCCTATTATATAGTTTCCTTATAGTTAGATTTCTTATTATTCCATGTATTTTCCTTTCTTGATCTCTTCCCTTGGTCTATAAAAGAGGAAGAGATCTATCAATGAGAATACACAGAAATTCTTTTCTACACTTTCTAACATGGTATCAGAGCGGGTTCACAAAAACCCTAATTTCATCTTCTTTCACCCCACTTTTTTTTTTTCTTCAAGTTTTTTTTTAGATTCTGGCTCCACCACCACCACCACCTATGGCCTTAAACAAAGTCCACGTGCCTGGTTTGAAAAATTTAGCCAAGTTGTTACTACTATTGGATTCTATAGGAGCCATGCAGATCACTCTGTTTTTATTCGTCGACGACCATCTGGTATTGTTATTTTGATTGTGTATGTTGATGATATCCTTCTCTCTGGAAGTGATAGTGCTGGTATTGAAGAAACCAAACGTTATCTGAGGCAGCATTTTGTAACTAAGGACATGGGACCGCCTCGTTATTTTCTTGGTATAGAAGTTGCTAGAAGCAAACATGGTATTGCATTATCTCAGAGAAAGTATGCACTAGACCTCCTCAACGGGATCCAAAGCAGTTGATACACCAACGGAACAAACTTCCAACTTGTGGCTTGAAGATAGTGAGACGTTTGAGGACAAAACTAAATACAGACGTCTAGTTGGTAAGCTCATCTATTTGACAGTAACTAGGCCTGACATTTATTTTGCTGTGGGTATGATCAGCCAGTTTATGGAAAAACCTAAACAATGCCACTGGGAGGCTGCTTTAAGAGTTCTAAAGTATGTCAAAGGAGCTCCAGGAAAAGGTCTTCTATATAGTCATCATGGACACTTAGACATTGAGGCTTACTCGGATGCTGACTATGCTGGCTCTAAAATAGATCGGAAGTCTACATCTGGTTATTGTTCTTATGTTGGTGGCAATCTTGTCACATGGCGAAGTAAAAAGCAAACGGTGGTTGCTAGATCGAGTGCTGAAGCTGAATATAGAGCTATGGCTCAAACTGCGTGTGAGATGATGTGGCTAAAATCTCTCATGTCTGATTTTGGTGTTACTTATCAGAAGCCTATGACGATGCATTGTGATAATCAAGCTGCCATATTCATTGCAAGCAATCCCGTTTTTCATGAGAGAACAAAGCATATTGAAGTAGACTGTCATTTTGTGCGTGAAGCTGTTTTGAGCAAGAAAATTTGTACTTCCTACACTCGCTCAGAAGATCAAACTGCTGATATATTCACTAAGCCTCTTAGTAGTAGGTGTTTCGTGCATTTATGTAACAAGCTGGGCATGGTAGACATATATGCTCCAGCTTGAAGGGGAGTGTTAGATTTCCTAGTTACCAAAATAATAATTACCAAACAATAGGATTCTATTCTAGTTAGATTTCCTATTATATAGTTTCCTTATAGTTAGATTTCTTATTATTCCATGTACTTTCCTTTCTTGATCTCTTCCCTTGGTCTATAAAAGAGAAAGAGATCTATCAATGAGAATACACAGAAATTCTTTTCTACACTTTCTAACAAACACAAACCGCAGCTCTCCGATTCACGGGGCGGCGAAATACACATATCCTGGAATCACGAAGCACAAAACACATCGATCTAGAATCCACAAAACACCACATATTCGAATTCCGAATTCACCGAGCACGAGTTATTCAACTCCGGATTCACAAGACACAGGATACACAAATTCAAGGTTCGTAGAACAAGGGATGCAAAGTGCGATTTATACTTAAATCGAGATAGAGGGGAATACCGTTCGATGATTAGCCGGAGTCCGGTTGAGGACGGAGTTATGGTGGAGACGCGGAGCTCGGGGACGGCGAGGATACAGCGGCAGCCGGAGCGGCGGGAGCGGCGAGGTAGGGGCGGAGGTGCAGTGGCGGAGGTGACGACGACGCGATGGGGGCGCGGTCGCGGAGCAGGCAGCAGGAGGCGGAGACGGAGCGGCAGAGGCGGCGTAGTCGCGGCAGGAGGACGCGGCAGGAGCGGCGTCGGAGCTTGCGGCGGCAGGGTCGTGGTCGTCGCGGAGGCAGCAACCGGAGACGCGGTGCAGACGCGAGAGGCGACGGTGCGGAGGGAGTTCGCGGCGTGGACGCGGCTGGGTGAGGCGGAGCTGTCGCGGCGGCTGGAGCGGCGAGATGGGGGCGGGAGGTCGGGATGGGAGCTGCGCGGGTGGAGGAGGCGGCGATGCTGCGTGGACACGGTCGGAGACGGAGATGGAGGCGGCGCGGACGCGAGAGGCGAGGCGGCAGGTTGGCCAGCAAGGGCGCGGCGAGGTGGAGCTGCAAGGTCGCGGCGAGGTGGAGCTGCGAGGTCGTGGCGGCTGGCGCAGACGCGGGAGGGGCGGTCGGAGGCGGTAGCCGGAGGCGGAGATGGCGGAGCTGCTCCCGTCTTCCTATCTCACCTTCTGTCTCCTTCCTCTTTCTTCTTTTCTTCCCTTCTTTTGTTTTTTTTGGAATGTCTCTCTCTCTCTCTCTCTCTCTCTCAAATCTCTCTCTCTTTTTCTCCCTCTCTTTTTCTCGAAATTCCCCTCTGCCCTACTGCACCCCCAACAACCTCCTTATAAAGGAGGTTTACAAATTGCATAAAAGAACCATTCTTAGACAAATTTACAAGATCGGCCCTCAGACAATTGCAAGGCTAGGTCCGTTATGTTGCGATTTGGCATTACTAGTCCCTACGTGCACAAATTTTTCATTTGTATAAACGCACCTCATTTACACGTGTCTCGACACGTTTTAAGCTGTCCGTTTATGTCTTATTTTCAGAATATAGTCTAATTAAACTTGGTTACACGAATGAAATTTAAATTAAACTCTAATCTGATTAAATAAGCCTAACGAACTTAATCAAGTCGAATCATGACTCGTGCGCTATTGCGGTAGGCCGGACAAAATGGGGTGTCGACATCCCTCACAGATGTTTGTCTAGGATCCTTTGTTCAAACTTGATTCGGATATGAATTCCTTATAAAACAATTTATCTTCTTTGATTTCTTTTAATTAAAAAGATTTTCGGAAATATTCATTCCAAAAGATTGGAAAATGTTTAACTTTCCCTGATTTCCTTTTTACTTAAGGTTTTCAATGGAATTTCGAAAAAGGAAAATGTTATTTGGAAACTGGGAATCATTTTCAAACAAGTTATTTAAAACCATTTCGTAAAAGTTTTGGTTAGCTATTTCAGATCTTCAAGTTCCTGGCTTAAATGAGCTTTGTTGGGATTGATACGATTGATTTGTTGATCGGAATGAGTTGAGGACTTTCCGATGGTTTCTTCGTATCTTTCGAAAAATTTGATTTAAGAACTTGAATTTGTTTGAGTTGAAATGGTTTTGGAGTAACCCTGTCACCTGTACGCGCCCGATGTGTGGAAGGCAGGACGGGAGGATGATCCAAGAAGGTCGACGTGCCTGGCCGAGTCCACCGGGGGTACACCGACGAGGGAGATCCGTTTAAAACTCTTGGTTGCTTTAACGGTTTTAAAATGCTATGTTGCATTTGTTTCTAACTATTGTTTGGAGCAGGTGTTCGACTGGACACTTTGGCTCATTGTTGCTGGCTTGGTGGAGACGTAAAAACCTAATTTGAGGTGAGTTATCTCTTCTTTGGTGGGCAGGTAGCCCTTTTGTTTATGTTTGGTGGGCAGATAGCCCTTTGTGAATGTACTGTTGGGCATGTGGCCCGTTTTTCTTTTCTTTTGTGGATGTGTTGCGAGCAGGTAGCTCGTTAGAATTATTGTTTAGGTTTGGGGCCCTAGAAATACAGGGGAGACTCTGCCGAAATTTTCGGTGATTTTCGGCATGAAATTAAGTTTGGAGTGCTCCTACTGTTTTAGGGTACGTGTGTTTGGGTTTCGACGAAGGCGTTAGATGCGTTTCCTCTTCGTTGTGTTTGACTTTACGCGTAGGGCGCGTTAGTTTGGATTTGGGGGACCAAATCCTTTAAGTGGGGAGGGATGTGAGGTCCCTGGGTTCGATTAGTTAGAATCGAGTTTATTCTGGATTTCGAGCTTGATCGAGAGTTTAATTGACTATATAGGTGGTTGATTTGCATTTGGATTGACTTGTATTTGATTTGAATTTGAATGGATTTGATTTCTGCGTTCCGGGCCAGATTTGGGCCCAGAACGGACTGGACCCGGCCGACCGAGCCATATTGGCTCGGCCCAGGCCGAGCCCAGTATGGACTGGGCACGCGGGCGAGCAAGTAGCTCGAGCCCGCCGCACCCAGCCCCTCCGCGCCCTCTCGCTTTCTCTCTCGTCCTCACGCTCTCTCTCCCTCCTCTCGCGATCTCTCGCCCGCGTTCGCGTCGCCGCCCGTGCCGCGCCGCCCGCCGGCGTCCGCGTCGTCCTCGTCCGATTGCCGGCGCCACCGTCATCTCCTCGGCCGTCTCCTCTCGGATCTGCCGCCTCTCGCGCCCGCTCTCTCTCCGCGGAACCCTAGTTTCGGCCACCGAAGAAATCGTCGCCTCCGTCGCCGTCTGTCGTCCGCCGCGACTTCCCGACGTCGTCTGAGCCGCCACCGCACGTCGTCGCCACCAATTGAAGCACCGACCGCCGGATCTCTCTCTCCTGGTCTATTGTCCATCGATGGCTGCGCCGCCACCGCTCGTCGCAGCTGCTCCTCCGGCCAACGTCAGTCGCCGCTGCCTCTTCCGTCTCCTGAGCTCCTCGGTCGCCGCTAATTTCGCCGCCGCCGCCACTATAGCTGCCGTCCGGCCGCCTCCGGCGAACTCGACCGCTCCGCCGCTTCGTCTCGACATCGTGGATTCGTTCGTGGGTTCGTTTTTGGAAATGCTTCGATGTTTGCGCGCCGATCGGTAAACCCTAGAAAGTTTACGTTCGGATTAAGGTGAGTGCCCCTGCGGTCTCACTTGGTTGTTAGAAAATTTGCTAGAAATCATGTTAGGACAGTATGCTATAATGTAGTAGCTTGTCTCGATATGTCGGCATGATATGAATTGTTGGTTGCGATAGCATGTATTAGAAGATGTTATCCGTTAGAAAAGCATGCTAGGATTTGTGTTGAAAATAACATGTGACTCCTAGGCTGTGATAACATGTATTTGACGTTAATGACTTTCATGCTAGATAATAATAACATTCATGCTAGCTATACGGATCGTCTGGTGTGACTTTGTTTGATAGCATGATATTGTATGTAGATGGTATTCTCGTTCCCTAGCATGATATTGATATTGTCCGATATTGGGCGCTCGGTAGTGGTTCGCGTTTCCCTAGACGGTAAATACCAGTGGCTTAGTGTGCGGACGGATTAGCTAGAGTGCATGTAGATGTATGCATCGGAGCATGTAAATGTTAGTCGATTAGAGGTATATGGTCACGCATGATGATAGGGTGTGCTTGTAATAATGTTTGGACATCCTTATATATGCTCCCTGTTGTATGAACAGCATGTTTCGTGTGGTATTGCTTATCGACTCAATTAGGGCGATAGGCTAGTTTGTGCTCGGCGATTTATGCGAGTATCAATTGTATATGTATTTGACGTTGCCTAGTCGTGCTTGTGAACATGAGTTCTGTGGGTGCATGTATTAGGAACGTTAGAAATGTTATGTAAGTTATGTTGCATAGACATCATGTTAGTGATGTGTTTGCCTGCGTGGATGACTCCCTAGGTGTGCGACCTAAACTATATTGTTAACGGGAGTGCTTGTATGAATGTATGTTTATTATAAGTGTTTGACCTACCTTACGATGCATTTGGGTTGATCGTTTTGATACATATGTGGTAGGTATTAAGATATGTGCTATGTTTTATATGTTAACACTTGAATGCATTACTATCTTGTGATTGTGCTAGTGATTAAGCACCGAGTTGTTTGTGGTATGCTTGATGTGGAAGCCTGCTTGATATGCTTGATTTGGTGTATAATATGATATGTTATGAGAATTATGTTATATCGGGCCATAGACTCAATTGCTATGATGATGATTGTTATAAGATCCTGCTAAATATGCTGGCTATGTGAATGTGTCTGTAATGTGAGTACTCTGTGTAGTTGGATCTCTGTCGAGTTTCGATTGAGTCAGCCCGATGTGATAATTCCGGGGGACAATATATCGGGGGCGAAGGGTTCTAACTAGAGTACCTAAGGCGCTTTTGTGATGCTCTTATGATGCTAAATATGCATGTTATGTGGATGTACCCCATGTTATGTACAGATGTGATAGTTTATATTATAAACTTTGATTGGTTGCTCTATAACTCTGCTATCCATGATGATATTGATGTTATTGAGCATGCACGAGCTGTGGAGTGAAATAGCTCTAGGGACACTCGTGATGTTTGTGCCTTAATAAAAAATGTGGGTACTCTGTGTAGTTAGATCTCCGTTGAGTTTCGATTGAGTCAGCCCGATGTGATGATTCTGGGGTACAATATATCGGGGGCGGAGGGTTCTAGCTAGGGTACCTAAGGCGGTGAGTTTGCCTCTACGGAGGACGGTATGCGTAGTACCTTGCGGATCAGCCGTTGGCCAGGCGATTGCTACGTTGAGCGAGGCTCGGTTGCATAAGGCGTAAAGAGTCTGAGTAGCCCCCAATTTGCGTTGTGGGGTTGCCCCTACCGTGAGTTATTGTTGTGCCGCGACGGATGACCCGGCGACAGCGGACGACAACCTTGGTATGAATGCGAGTGTCCGGGACTGCCCTACTCCAGGATGGGGTATAAATGCCTAGATTTGGGAGTTCGGCTGGACCCGCCTTACCAGAATAAACATGAGAGAGAGGACTAACTATGGGTTAGATCACACTAACATAAGAAAGATAACAGCATAACCTATTGGGTTGGTGTGTGATTATCTTTATGTGATGCTATGTTGCTCCTTATTGTTTATTGTAATATTATCTGGATCTGTGGCTTAACGTCTGTTTATGTTCCCCGGGATTAGTCTGGGGGGGCAAGCTATAGTAATCCCGGTTTTCGAGAACCCTTATCCTCTCATATAGCTCAGCTTCGTTCTCGGCCGCGATCACGGCTCTAAACGTTCCTTTTGGCAACATATCGTGTATGGTTATATAAATAAATATGCGTATGGATATGCGTATTGTTATGTGGTTGTTTTGTGTAAGTCCACTACTGGTGGCAATACCTGTCTGTTATGATGTGTATGGCAGTATTATGCTATGATGTGAAAGCACGTTGTAACATTTTGTTTTGCATGCTAACTTATAGATTTGTGAGATCATGCTTGTAGTGAGCTGTCTGCTCTAGCATGTTGTGATAACTTGTTGTATGTTCATCTGTTTCTAGAAGATATTTAAATACAACTTGTGTGCCTGGTCATGTGTTACGCGTGCAGATTCCATTGGCATATAGAAGTTTAATATGCAGGACTTCTATGTATATATATGTTCGCATCTGCATGAATGCCTTCTGTGCTTGCATGTGTTTGGTGTGTGACCGCAGCCCTGGTGGTTGTCTTTGCCAGGGTGGGTCACTCACTGAGTATATTTTATATACTCACCCCCTTCTTCTTCCCCTTAGTTCTTTGCAGGGTCTACCGGCGATCATAGAGCGAGCTACGAGGATTAGAAGATAATTTGGGGATAAAAAATGTAATAATTTTATAGTTTCCGCTGTGTAAATTTAATTAACCTGTAAATCTAGTGTATTATTGAGAATTGGAAGTACTAACTCATAACGTCTTGTCTTTAGTCTACTCTTCAAATAAAAAAATAAAAAAAAAAAAAAAAAAAAAAACTCTATGTTCTGTTTTTCGTGACCCCCAAATTGCGGGGCGTCACATTCCCGCTCGTCGGGCAACGTCTCTAACAGTAAATGGTGATGTACTCGTGATCACGCGCTCTCGGCAAACTTTCTCTCCTCTCCCGAGCTCTCTCTTCCCCGCCAGGCTCTCTCTCTTTCCTCTCTTTTTTCGCCGACATCCCCGCCATCTAATACTGTTCTCTACGCAGACGAGGTGGCGTTGGTTGGCAGAGCTAAAGAGGCATTGGCGACGCTTTGCGGATGTGGGGCGGCCGGCAACAAACACATTGCAGCGACGGTTACCATCGGTTTTTCTTCGCTGCACTTGTAAAATCAGATTATCATGCATATTACAGGAAAATACACAAGTTTCAATATTGCCAGATCAGCTACTTCTGAATTTTTATAAACTTCATTTTTGAAATTAACCTTTGGCAAAATTAGCCCCTCCTTGCATAAAATCTTGGTTTTGACGATTATGTTCCGTCCGCATATAACCCATGAGAATTCAAAATAATTATACTTAGTTCATTATTTCAAATTAAGTTGAAATAAGTGATTTATAATCGAATTTTGATCAAGCTTAAGTCGTCTTAAATCGTCAAATCACGTTATGTTTCTCGGTATGTTCCAGATTGTTTAAATTGGTAGCCCGAACAAAATGAGGTGTTTACAAGAACATCGGCATAGTGGGAATAAACGAAGAAGATTCGAGAAAGGCGAGGCAAGCCAAGAATCATCGACTGGGACCATATGAAGAGAAAATTAACAGGCGAATTTGTACCTTTTAATTATACTCAGTCACTTTATAATCGTTTGCAAAACTTAAGACAAGGAGCAAAAAGTGTAAGCAATTATACATAGGAGTTTATCAATTAGTAGCTCGGAATGAACTATTAGAGACTTCTGAACAATTAGTTGCGAGATATCTGGGTGGTTTACAACAACAAATCCAAAGTATATTGGCTCTACATATTATTTGGTATGTGAAGGAAGCACATCAACTTGCTGAAGCAGCCGAGCTTAAAATTAAGAAGAAGTTAATGGTTCGAACTGAACAATTACGTACAAGCCGAATAGTGGAGTCAAGGCCTACTGCACCACCAGTAAAGGTGACGAAGATGGACAAAATTACAACCGAATAGCAGTAAACTTAGGTTCTTTTCTTGCGGAGAAACTGGTCATAAATCAACTGAATGTCAGAAGACGATTAGTCATGGAGGAAAGCAGATATTGATTGAAGAAGATGTATTTGCAGAATGTTGAACTAGAAGGAGAGCCAATCTATGGTGAAGTTTCGAATGAGTTTTCGGATGAAATTCTCTATGGTGATCAAAGAGAAGCTTTGGTGGTGAAGAAGACCCTTATATTACCAAAACAAGATGAACTGGAGGATTGGCGGCGAACCAATATTTTTCATATCAGTTGCATTATCAGGAGCAAAGTTTGCATAGTTATTTTTGATGGAGGTAGCTGTGAGAATTATGTTTTGAAGGAAGTTGTGGAGAAGCTTAAGCTACCAACAGAGAAGCACCCAAGGCCTTACAAACTATCTTGGTTAAGGAAGGGAATGGAGCTCGTGGTAGACAAGAGATGCTTGGTGGAATTCTCTATTGGAAAAAAATATTTTGCTGGGAAGAATACCTACACCTTCTGGAAGGATGGACAAAAGATCATTCTTTCCCTAATGAAGGAGGAGGATCTTCCTAAGAGAATATTCGAGGCGAATACTAACCTTTTTTCATTTTCTTCTTTTATTCGTGAAGCAGAAAGCGAACAATATGTGTTCGCGTGGTGCAGAAGTGTGTTCGGACACAAATCGAATACCTGAAGGAAGTGAGCTTTTTGCTGGAGGAGTTTAGAGATGTTTTCCTAGAAGAACTACCTTATGGACTTCCACCATAGAGAGATATTCAACACCATATTGACTTGGTGCCTGTTGACGACCTTCCTCCGAGGAGGGAAAGGGTTGGAATCGCCACCTAGATATTTTGCGAAAATCTAGAAAATCAGGATATGGCACATAGAGATTCGTCAGGTTCGTTCGTCGTTCGTTCGTATGTCGGCTAAAGTATTAAAAAAAAATTGTTCGACTGTGAGACACGAGCAGGCCAATTTTTCGGCCTGCTTACGTCGGACGACGATCGGACGCCCTTGTCCAATCGTCGTCTTCGTTATTTTCACAGTCGCGCGCGCGACCGCGCGACTGCACCGCCGTTCACGCCTCTAAGGTCATCCCTAGGGTAATCGACCCTTCTGAGCTCATTGGTGACGTCAAAAATTAGTTTTATCGACTATACATGCATGTTTTTTAGGGTGGTGCAAGTTTCGGTTTAAAATGATATTTTCGTTCTCCGGCCGCCACGGCTCGTCAGTGGCAGTTCCGTTTATTCTTATATGTTCTTGTGCGTCCACAAAGCTGACCTGGTTATTAATGGCGGGACGTTTTGCATTTGTTCAAGTTATGTGTAATATTAGCTTTTTTTGATTATTTCGGACACTGCCGGAAACGCCGGCGGCGAGAGACGATTAAGGCTGGTTAAATGAGTTATTAAATGTATAAAAAGTATACTGTAAGAGTTTCATAGTGTTTGGATGATTGTACCTCGCGTTGTAGTGTTTTGGCCGAGGGTTGAGGACGGCGGCTTCGGCACGGGGAGGAGGGATGTTCGTGAGCTGAGAAAGAAGGTGAAGAGCTTGGCTGCAGGTGTCGACACCCCATTTTGTCCGGCCACCCACCATAATCATGCACACACATATATACTATCACGTGCACATCCACATATCATATATACATACAGGCATGCATACATAATGATAATCACCATATATATACCCATATACATATGCATATATTTATATATGCATATACACATGTTATATATATACAAATATATTATATTTATACATGGACATTTATATATAACCGCATACACGTGCACATATACACACATACATACCTACATATATATACATATATAAATGACATGTACATATACACCATCATATATGCACTATCAAAATGTACCAGTCGGGACCCACATAGCGCAATTTGACTTAACTGATAAATTGGGTCAAATTCAGCATGATTAGGCTCGATTAACTCAATCAAACCCATTTGAGCCCGATTAGACTCATTTCATGGATTACATACATGCAATAATACATGCGCACGTAACGACTCGCATATATATGTATATACTCGATAGCCCTCGAAACACATATGGACATGCATGCATGTACACGCGTGTATACGTACACACCTATGGACACAAAAATCTACTAATAACACCCAGATACACACATACAAGCATGTACATATATATGCATCTACACACATCCTTATACATATATATATATATACACAAATGTACATTAAAAAAAAGAATATTATATAATAATAGGGGTGGCTGCAGCAGCCACCCCCAAAACCCTAACCCCACCGCCCGCAGCCACCCCCAAAACCCTAACTCCACCGCCTCTATTTCCCCGTCTAATTCCCATTCTACCCCTCACCCACTACCTCTCAAAAACTCTATAAATACCCCTAAAATGGGGGGGACACATTCTAGAGAGGTGTAGAGACTGTCTAGAGAGACAGAGAGAGAGAGAGAGAGATTTCGAGAGAGTGAGGAGGGCGGTGAGAAAGAGAGAGAGTAAGGGAGAGAGATTTCGAGAGAGAGAGAGAGAGAGAGACCCGGAGTGGAGGAGCTAAGCTTGGCCGACCCATCTGCTGTCGTCGCCAAGTCACGCTGGTGCTACGCCATCAACCACACGACGTCAAGACCTCGCCGTCGCCGCCGCTTCCGGCTACACCGTCACCAACCGAAACTCGGGTTTCAAGGTATAACCATGCACGACATCCCTTGCATTTTAAATACCTTCTATTTAACCTAATAAACACACCTAACTAACTCATAACGCCAGACGCCGCCGGCGTCGCCGGCGGCGGCCAAAAAACGATAAAAGAACGAAAAATAATAAAGTTGCACCAAGCTTGATTTCGAACGAAATAGCACATCATGAACGACTATACAAGCTATTAGAACGTAATAGAACGTGAACGAACGGTCCCAGTGTCCTGAGACGTCGTCGACAACGAAAACGACGCTCGGCCGAGGTCAAAGATGTTGCACCCATGTACAGTCGCACCAAAACAATTTTTGCACGATGGATCCGAGTTCTAGGTGTATAGTAGACTTGGAAACCGCAGTCTTGACGGCGAATGGTTTCGGTCGAAAAATACGACCGAAACTTCACCGCCGACGAGACCGGCCGAAACAGCCACCAAAATCGATTTTTGACGTTTCCAATGGATTAAGAACGTGCTATTTACCTTGGAGACGTGAAAAATCGGGAAGATATAGACCGAGGCTGCGGGAATGAAAGAGAGAGAAAGTAGAGAGGAAGAGAGTTGAGTTAGAGAGAGAGAGAGAGAGAGGCGGCGTCGTCTTCGCCTGCGAGCGGGCGAAGAAGACGCGGGTTATCGGGTCGGGCGACCCGTTAACCCGTTACCCGACCCGCGACTTTAAGTTATAGTGACCGGCTCGGCCGGTCGTAACCGGCCAAGCCGGTCGAAACCTTTTTTTTTTTTTTTTTTTTTTTTTTTGACTGGGCCACGCGGCCCAGTGCGGTTTTGTTTTTTTTTTTTTTTTTTTTTTTCTTTTTCTTTTTTTTTTATTATTTTATTGTTTAGTTTAAATTATTTTTAAATGTATAACTTTATCACATAATAAATATTAACCCCTATTTTATCACTTAAATAAACTTTAACCCAATAATCATCCTATAACATAACACATGTATATATACACATGAAAATTAAATTCAAGGGAGACGGATATTTTCCTCAAAATTAACACAGAATAATAAAAAGAATCAGGGGATAAGCGATGGATATTGCTGACTCCCCACTCTCGTATAAATATTACAAAATGCGACACGAATATTATTATATATAAATAAAACAAATAACTCGGATAATCAAAATACGGAGAAGAGATGGATATTTCTTCCCTATTAATAACTAATACACGAATATAAATTTTATTATTAGAATTGAGATAGATATTTCTATCCTGATAATGGGGCGATGAAGAGGAAACGACACGGCGCTGAGCCCCGAGAAATAAAATAATATTAATTCGATTTTACTTATTTCATTTATAGCAGTGTATATATTTTTGTATGCATATAATATAGATGTAAATATCGTGATGCTGTAATATATATGCATATAAGTAGTAGAGATTTGATTTTCTCTAGATACGAAGGTTAGGAACCGGATGGATCCTAATCTAAGTAACTGGGGTAAATAAATATGAATAATCGTAATAGGAAGTGATGGATATTACTCTCCTAATACGATTAGTCATATTTATAAAAATCAAATCCCATTCAAATAAAGGATATATAGAAACGAGATGGATATTATCCGACAGATATATATTTTATATTTGGATGTGTCTACCTAATATGATTTAGAGAGTAAGGTGGATACCGATCTCTCTCCTTGATATTAGGTAAATAATTAAATATGCATATATAATAATAATAAATATGTGATAAATGTAAACCCAAAATTATTCTTATCACCTATAGAGTACCCTCTCTGAGGGGCGCTGTGGGGGTGTTCCGTCTTCCCCACACGTAAACGACGAACGAGCCTGACGAATCTCAATGTGCCTTATCCTGGTTTCCTAGATTTCCGTAAAATATCTAGGTGGCGACTCCAACCCTTTCCCTCCCCGGAGGAAGGTCGTCAACAGATGGCGACTCCGCTGGGGACTCGTCAGGCTCATTTGAGGTGATAAAAATAATATGGGTTTATATCACATATATCACGGACATATATATTTTAATTGATTATTTAGATTGCTTTATTTCTTTTTGTATATATATTTGATAAATATTGTACATACTGCATATCACTGCATTTCATGCTATTACCCATGGCATATGCCCATCCCATATACCAGGACAATCGGAGCTTGCGTGCAATGCACGTAGGTGGTCCGTAATGCCTGGCTCCTATACCCACAGCCAAGATGTTACCTGGGTAGTACATCGAGCTGATGTACTATGTACATTGGTCGTCGGTAGGAACCCCAGCAATGACAGGTTGCTAGATAAGCCACTGGGATAACCGGAGCTTACGTACAATGTGCGTAGGTAGTCCGTAAGCCCAGCCATTATAGGTACCCATATTTATACCCTACCGGCATGTAGACCGATAACAAAAATAAATAGAAAAATAAAAATATAAAATAAGTGGCTAATATTATTGATGTGATGCATCTTTACATGATTCTTTCACTATGCTTAACATTTGAATTTGCACAAATAACTAATTAATAGCCACATCATTTTTTTACAAAATTTGCTTTTGTATATATGCGTTCTTTCTTCCAAATCAATCCCCACATCTTTAATCCAGATATCGTCTTTTCACATTACAACATTCATACATATCACATATAAACACATCTACACATAACACACATCTCACATCAAATCAAAATCTACTCTCTTCCATAACTTGTGCATATATTGTTTCCAAATTATTTTTTTATATATTTCGCCCTACGCTAGTTCATGACACACTTTTCGATGAGTTTGTGATATATCATCTCTCTGCAAGACACAGCTAACCCCAAGAAGATAATATCTTTAAGTCATGAGTAGCCCGAACGACGAACAGAACAAGTCCAACGAGCAAGCATTGAAAGAAGAAATCCAACAGCTCAGACGACAAAATGAAGATCTGGCACGACAAGTTCGTGCACTGCTGGTGTTGCAGCTACCCTATCAACCGCTGGCGCCAAGAGCCAGAATTCAGTTCAACAAATACATCAGAGCCAATAGTACCGCTGCCCCTACGAGAGCTGCAAGAGCCTAGCTTGCAGGCAAAACCGATAGCAGCCATTATGCCAACAGCTGACACTGCCAGTCAATTCACTGCCCCACTACAATGACAACTCAAGTAACTGTATAAGCAGACGTTGAACCAGATGGAGCACATACTCAAAAGAATTAAGAGACTTGAAGGAAATAAGGGAATTGAGGATCCCGCCCAATTCTGCATTGTCACAGACATAGAAATTCCAAAAGATTTTGAAGTTCCAAAGTTCGAGAAGTACGACGGGACAACAGATCCGCATATACACATACAGATGTACTGCAGCAAAATGGGCGCCTATTTGAAAAATGAAAAGTTGATGATGTATTACTTCCAGGAGAGCTTAAAAGGCCCCGCGATTAGGTGGTACCTCAACCTTGATAAGAAGGAAGTTCATACTTGGGGCGATTGTTGACGACCTTAAAGAAAAAGAAAAAAGTTTTGGAGTCGCCACCTAATTTTTATGGAAAATTAGGAAACCGGATAAGGCACTTTTGAGATTCATGGGCTCGTTCGTCGGTTACGTGTGGGGAAAACGGTACACCCCCACAGCGCCTCTCAAAAGAGGGTACTCTATAAGTGATTATAACGATTTTGGGTTTACTTTGGCATGTGTAAATAGATCTAACATAAATAATCACAAATTAAATAAATGTAAAATGTGCATTATATTTGTATGTGTGTCGATGTGCTTTTTATTTTTTATATTGTTGGGTTCAGCGCGTTTCCGTTTCCTCTTCATCGCCCAATTTGTATTATGTTTGAAGGTAGAGATGTCCATCTCGTCCTTTGTTTGTATGAGTTTTATGCTAATTTTTTTAGAGAACCAGTATCCACCGGATTATCCATTTTTTTATGTCTAAAAATATTTTATAAAGTGTGATCTTTATTATTTAAAGAACCAGTATCCACTGGATATTTTCATGTATTTTAAAATATTTTATAAAGTGTGATTTTTATTTGAAGAACCAGTATCCACCGGATCTTTTCATATATTTTAAAATATTTTATGAAATGTCTATTATTGGATGGGAAGAAATATCCATCTCATTCCCAATTTTATTTAAATATTTAGTCATATTTTGTTAATTATTAGGAAGAAATATCCATCTCAACCTTAATTTTATTAGTTTATAAATTTTAAAAAATTAATTATGATTAGGTATATGTCATGTAATTTCGAGAAAGAAGCAATATCCATCGCTTTAACTCGTCCATTAAAATCTGTTTCGGGGAAATATCCAAAATATCCATTAAAATCTCCTCCGAATTTATATGTACATGTCATATTCTATTTTTATAATTATTTGCTAAAATATTTAAATTTAATTGATTTTATGAAAATGATAGTTTAAATTTCAAGTAAAAGTGATTAAAATTGATTAAAAATATGTTTGGGTCATTAAATAGGTTTTTAGGGTCAAAAATGGCTAAGTCTACAACAAAATGGTTCGATCAGAATTGAAAATGGCTCGGTCAGATTCGATTTGGACTCGACCGGATGCAAAATGGCTCAAGTTAAATTGAATTTGGCTCGGTCGGAACGAAACCGACCGAGCCTGAGTTCGGATTGTTTTAAATTGGATGCGCGCGGGGTTAAACCCGCCGCGCGCATCAGTTTTATTATGTGACGACCGGCTCAGCCGGTCGTCTTCATCATCAGAAAATCAGCCGCGAGCTCGCGCGCGGCCGCGAGCTCGCGGCCGAACGCTTATGGCCGGCGGCGAAACGCCGCCGGCCATCCCGACCCATATATGTATCCTAAGGTTTTTGACGGTTCCGGATTCAATGGCGGTGTCAAATTTTGGTTTTGAAGCTTGTACGCCGAGATATCATGGGGTGTAATTTTCGGGATAAAAATGTTTTTATTATTTCGTCGCCGTGGCTCGCCGCCGGCGAAGCCACGGCGGTGTAACGTGATCTATATGGTATAGAGACTATGATGCAATGAAAATCATGGTGTTTGGACACGTACCTCGGATGCGTTGTTTTCGATTTTTAAGCTTTTTCCGGCGACGTCGGCGGCGACGAAGCTGTGTGGCAGCGACACCGTCTTCGTAGATGGCCCGCGAAGCTCATGACAAGTTGCAGCAGACTTTCTCTCGTTCTCTCTTGTTATCTCTTATTTTTTCTTTTTCGGCCAAAGCTTCGGCGTCCTCTCTCTCTCCGGCGATCTCCCTCCGTCCGACCTCCTCGGCTCCTCCTCGCGCTGGAGTTTAAATAGAGGTCGAGGATGTAGGCGTTACACAAGCGGGGCGTTATGCGTTACGCGGCCGTCGGCCGTTTCGGCGAAGAATAACGGCTGCTTTCATGGCTATTCATTCCTTTTTACAATATTACATAAAAAAAACACAAGTTTGCTGCATCGAAAAAACAACCCTCCACGATTTTGCGAAACGTTAGGTTTCTAGTTTATCTTTTGGCAAAAATGGCCCCTCTTGTATAAATATTCGATTGTCGCGAAAATTTCTTATTCGTGCGCGGTCCCGTTAGAATTCTAAATAATCATATACGTCCAAATTGTCTCAAATTAACCCAAAAATGAATTTAATCTTGTAAACCGAGATTTTAAGCTTAATTGAGTTTATCGAGTAAAATCGAAACGATTGGCCGGACAAAATGGGGGTGTCCACAGCGATCTAGCCGGCGCCTTCCTTAAGCACTACAAACACAATGCTGACTTCGCCCCAGACAAATCTTCGTTGAAGAAGCTCACAATGAATGAAGACGAAGATTTCTGCTCATTCGCGTTGAGATGGAGGAATCAAGCCGCGCAAGTAGAGCCTCCAATGATAGAGAAAGAGCTGGTAGATGCTTTTATTGAAGTTGAGTGTTTAGACCAGCCATATAAACTCTCTTACGCCAACGCAATTGATTTTGCCCACGTAGTTCGTATTGGTGTAAGGGTCGAGAAGGCGCTTGAGGATAGCAAGCACGCACGGGTGTAATGAAGATGATATCTCGGAGAGCCATGACAACAACAATTCAACAAACAACCAGGGGCAATAAGGACGAAGCCTTTGATACTATGGGCGACCCTCCAACGAGACTGCACTTTGAATGTAACACCAACTCATCATGTTTTGGGATGTTTAGAGTCAATTGTACTTTTACCGCTTGACTCCTTCGAATGGATTGCTACGATGTAACAAAATTGCTCACACTTTATATCATGTTTTGAATATATTCTCATTACTTATTGCAAATTATGTAGCCCCACTCCCAAGCCACAAATATCCCCATAAATATTTTGATCACTTATTCGCCTCATGAGCTCATGTTTAAGTAAACAAATTTATATGTGAAAGAGATCAGGCATGAAGTTTGGAATTGACTCTATCATGAATTATCATAAGCTATCAAATCCAACTTTTATCCACTCATATACTCGTTCTAAAACAACCTGAACCTGCATAACTTCTAACCCATCAGCAGCATAATACAATTAAACGTGACTTTTTAAAATTGAAAATAGCCTACGGTTGACGTGAAACTATTGCAAGTCCGAAAAATCATCTCGATTAGGACGAATATCCTGAAGCTACGCAAAACATCAACGATGGCGTCTATATTATCAATGCGAAGAAAATTCCGATATGCATTTCTTCTCAGAAGCCGAGGAAAAACATGAGAGGACCGACATTCAAGGTAAATCCATCCTTCGGCAATCCTGAAAATAAAAAGGATAAAAGAAGAAAAAAGGAAAATAAAGAGAATAAGAAAAGATAAAAAAAAAAAGAAAAGAAGGAAAAGAAGAAGAAGAAACAAAAGAAAAGCAAAAGAACAAAAAGAAAGGATGCCGAGAATGGATACCAAGCCTCTCATAAATTCCCTTCAGATGACCAAAAGGATAAGCGCGCGTGCACCCAAGCGAAGTGCGCAACACCCACAAGAAGACGAGAAAAATATGATGCATCAAAGCAGACCAAATTGCGAAGACATGCAAATCGATGGGACTAAAATAGCTTCACCTTAATCGTAAGCTATTACTCAGATTTTAAATATCTGTTTAATTGTAATATGCTGCTGCTCACCCATATACATATACCAATTTTCACTCAATACATGAAATAACCATGCTACGAACATACTCTTCATCCACCATATCCTCAATAACCATGATATACTCATGCGATAGCAAATATGACAATTCATGACAAGGGTCAAAACAAATAACATCCATGATCTCTTTCAAAATGTAAATTTGCTTTCTTAAACAAGGAGGTACTGAGGCCAATATATAAAGATCCCCATAGCTCCACAAGGCAACAAATTACCCATGACTTCCACATATAAAGCCTAATGCCCCCATATATAAAATCAAAGCCAAATATCCCAGATTTGAGATGACACAACCTTCTCAGATAAAGCTCTACATCTCCAAAGGAAACCAATATGCCCAAAGCTCCACAATTACCAAATCGGCCAATATATAACCCAAATCTCAAACTGGGATGCAAATAGTATTGCGAATATATTCACGACATGATATAAATGTGAATTCTTTTGTTACGCATGCATGAAATTCGAACGATAGTTAAAGCGAATCAGTACGACTGACTCGATTTCCAGGTCGTATGTGCAGACCAAATCTTGCAATCAAACTGGGGCAATATGAACGATGATGACGTCCACTTCTTCAATCTCAGTATGAATACGAAGACATATGATATAAGACTGGGGCAAATTTTTCTGGCAGAAAAATTTGACAAATATGCACAAACAGCACACTGGTGCAATGGTTATAGTGAAGATTTAGCCAAGCATACTGGGGCAATTGTAACCCTATATGAAGAAATGGAATGCTACTCATGACCGTCAACAACGGGCATATGATCCTATCAGCGACAGAAGTGATACTAATGAAATACGAGACGACATATCCAAACTCATTGAAAAGCGTTCTTAAACTACGTGGCGGAAATGTCAACAACTTTCTCTCCACTCATAACCACTCTCAATATCCTCGAATGGCCCTTCAACAGTCCATTCCCTTCTCAGATAGCTTTTTTCAAATATCTCCAGTCCTCCACCACATGGACTTCCTCAATCTCGAATGTACAAATGCCATAATACAAGCTCAGACTACACATAGCCAAACACACTTTCAAGCAAACCATACCAGATAATCCTTTCATACAATATCATTACGAATTGCATAGCTTCCAAGACGAACGATAACTCTTCAATATCCTCTATACGGTCCATGCGGCCCCTACCTTATGATATAGCCAAGCATGATCCATGGGGCCACTGCTTCATAACCTCCGATACGTCCATGGGGCCGCTACCTATCCATGATATAACTAATCTTGGTCCACGGCGACCATCGCTTCATAATCCCAAGACATGATTCACGGAGTTCATAACGTAACCTCATATATCGAATTTCGGTCCACGGCGGCCGTTCCTTCATAACCTTAAGGCATGATCTACGTGCTCATGTCCTTATATCATATCTCAAAGCATGGTCCACGGCGACCATTGCTTCATAACCATAAGGCATGATCCACGGTGTTCATGACCTTGTCTCATATCTCAGAGCATGGTTCACGGCGACCATTGCTTCATAACCCAAAAGCATGATCCACGGTGTTCATGATCTTATCTCATATAACCAGGCATGGCCCACGACGGTCATTGCTTTATAACCCAAAGGCATGATCCACGGCGTTAATGACCTTATCTCATTCATTGCTTTATAATCTCGAGTCATGATCCACGGTGTTCATGACCTCGTCTCAGATCTCAAAGCATGGCCCACGGCGGCCATTCCTTCATAACCCCAAAGGCATGATCCACGGTACTCGTGTCCTTATATCATATCTCAAAGCATGGTCCACGGTGGCCATTACTTCATAATCCAAAGGTATGATCTATGGTGTTCATGACCTTATCTCATACGTCAAGGCATGGTCCACGGCGACCCTTGCTTCATAACCCAAACGCATGATATTTATGACCTCTCCTCGTATATCAAAAACTGTAGACACCCCATTTTGTCCAGACAATCGTCCCGATTTTATTCGATAAACTCGATTAAGCTTAAAATCTTGATTTATATAATTAAATTTATTTTTGGCTTAATTTGAGACAATTTGGACGTACATGATTATTTAGAATTCTAACGGGACCTCACACGAATAAGAAATTTTCGCGAAAATCGAATAATTATACGTGAGGGGCTATAATTGCCAAAACAAAAACTAGAAGTCCAAGGTTTTGCAAAATCCTGGAGGGTCGTTTTTGCAATGCAGCAAACTCGTGTATTTTTCGTTTAAAAACGGCATGAACAGCCTTGAACGCTGCCGTTACCGCGTAACGCCCGCCGCTCGCGCTCACGTAACGCCCGCCGTCACACCTTCGTAACCGCGCTTGCTTGAAGGTTATAAAACGCCATGACAGTCACCGAAGGAAGAGGAGAAGTCGGACGCTGGAAGTCGCCGGAGAGAGAGAGAGACGAAACTTCGGCCAAAGAAATTCAAAACACATCCGAAGCGAGAGAGAACAAGAGAGCTGCTGCTACTTGCCACAAGCTCCAAGGATTCGTCATCAAGGACTTTGCAGCCACTGCACCGCTTCGCCGACGTCGCAGTCGCCGGAAAGCTTAAAAAACCGAAAATAACGAATTCGAGGTACGCGTCCAAACTCCCTCAAAACCATTTTCTTATAGTCTCTACACGGTATAGACGTCGGGACACCACCGTGGCTTCGCCGGCGGCGAGCCACGGCGGCGAAATAATAAAAATATTTTTATCCCGAAAATTACACCCCATGATATCTCGGCATACAAGCGTCAAAACCAAAATTTGACACCGCCATTGAATCCGGAACCATCGAAAACCCCTAGGATGACCCTATGGAGCGCCGCCGGCTGCGTCGCCGGCGGTGGCAGCAATAACGGCCGCGAGCAGCGAGCTCGGCCGCGAGCTCGCTGCGCGCGGAGGTTGAAGACGAACCGGCTTGGCCGGTTATGACCGGCCAAGCCGGTCGCGCGCGGGGTTATACCCCGTGCGCGGACCCGAGCTGTGCTCGGGTCCGGTCTGGGCGCACGAGCGCGCCCAGACGAGCCATTTAGGCTCCGGGCCGGACCATTTAGGTCCGGTCTAGCCCATTAAGGGCCCAAATCAATTTTAATTGATTTTAATTAACTTTTAGTCACAAATTAGGATAATTAACCAAATTTAGACCTTATTTAACTGATAATAAGTGTATGACATGTATGTATAAATTCGGAAGAGATGGATATTTTTCCGAAATAAATTTTTAATAGACGAGTAAAAGAAATGCGATGGATATTGCTTCTTTCTCGATATTACATGACATATATCTATTCATAATTGATTTTATTTTAATAATAAGATTAAGGTTGAGATGGATATTTCTTCCTAATCAATTAACAAAACATGACTAGACATTTAAATAAAATTGGGAATGAGATGGATATTTCTTCCCATCCAATAATAGACATCGTCTATAAAATATATGAAAAGATCCGGTGGATACTGGTTCTTCAAATATAAAAATCACACTTTATAAAATATTTTAAAATAAAAAGATCCGGTGGATACTGGTTCTTTAAATAATAAACATCACATTTCATAAAATATTTTTAGACATAAAAAAGATCCGGTGGATACTGGTTCTCTAAATAATTAGCATAAATATATAAAAAAGGACGAGATGGACATCTCTACCTTCAAATATAATACAAACCGGACGATGAAGAGGAAACGGAAACGCGCTGAGCCCAACACTAATAAAAAATAAAAGCACATCGACACACATACAAATATGCTGCACATTTTACATTTATTTATTTAATTTGCGATTATTTATGCTAGATCTATTTACGTATGCCAAAGTAAACCCAAAATTGTTATAATCACTTATAGAGTACCCTCTTTTGAGGGGCGCTGTGGGGGTGTACCGTCTTCCCCACACGTAACCGACGAACGAGCCTAAGAATCTCAAAAGTGCCTTATCCGGTTTCCTAATTTTCCATAAAAATTAGGTGGCGACTCCAAAACTTTTTCTTTTTCTTTAAGGTCGTCAACAGATGGCGACTCCGCTGGGAATCGTCAGGCTCGTTATATAAGTGATTAAAATAATTTTGGATTTAGTTTGGCACGTACGCATATATGTTTGCTTTTTTTTTTTAATGTTAATGTCTTTATTATTGTTGCTATACATTTCATGTACATATCTTGCATTGCATAATGTGACCTAGGGCATATGCCCATCCCATTTACCGGGACAATCGGAGCTTGCGTACAATGTGCGTGGGTAGTCCGTAATGCCCGGCCCTTACCCAGTCAAGATGTTATCTGGGTAGTAGCCCGAACTGATGTACCATGTGCACTGGTCGTCGGAGGAACCCAGCAATGGCAGACTGATAGACAAACCACTGGGATAGTCGGAGCTTACGCACAATGTGCGTTAGGTAGTCCGTAAGCCCAGCCAATAAGCACCCATAATTTTTCCAACCGGCATTTAGTTTTAGGGGCATTAAAAAAAAACTTTTCAAAAAAAAAAAAAAAAAAATCAAATAAAATCTTTTAAAAAAAACAAATTTCTTTTCAAAAAAATTCTTTTAAAAAAAAAAAACTTTTTAGAAAAATTTTCTTTTCAAAAGAAAACAAAAACTTCTTCTTTTCAAAAATTTTATAAAGAAATTCTTTTCATAAAAAAAACATTTCAAAATCATTTCTCAAATAAAAAAAATATTTGTTTTCTTCTTGAAAATCATTCTCAAAACAAAAAAAAATCTTCTAAAATTTTTTTCTTTTTCACAACAACGTTTTTAAATTCTTTCCAAAAGATAAAAATTTTCAGAAAAGTCTTTTTATAAAAACTTTTTCTTTTCTTCTCACAAAATCTAAAAAAAAGTTTAAAAATTCGGCATCACTGACACATTTTTTCTAAACTCCAAGGACGGTCAAGACGACTTTCACAAAAAGGAGCCCGTATCTATTTTGAGCTAGACATAATACCTTGGCACTTATGGCTGAAGAAGTGAAGGAGCAGTTGATGAAGGAAATTTATGAATTTCGCAAACATTTGGATTATATAAGCAAGCAACTGGATCGTCTGACCATGACTATTGGTTTACTGTTTGAACAAAGGGCTAGCAATGTAACAAGTCACCAAATAAGAGATTACAGCTCTTCGTATATCAGCATATCAGCCTCAACCAGTCAAACGAAACTATCATGCTCAAGTCCCATCGTATCAACAATCCAACAATCTCGTCCAAGTCAGGCTTACCGTGAACCTTTACCTGTTTCTCAAGCAGGAATATTCAAACATTTGGCCAAGGAAGGTATACTGAAGCCTATTTCAGCTCGACAATTCAAATCTCCATTTCCTAAGTGGTATGATACAAATGCTTATTGTGAGTTTCACAACAACGTCCAAGGTCACTCTGTTGAAAATTGCCATGTCCTCCGAAACAAAATATATGAGCTACTTGATACAGGAAGGATAAAGCTCAATCCTGTAGACACGATACCGACAGCTGCTGCAACTACTCCGAATACCATTGCCTCTACTAGTACTCCTGACGGAGGGATCAATGACATCGATACAAGTTTGTTCCATGATGTCTGACTGCTTGGTTTGTTTCTTTTCAATAAAGTCATGCTTGGGCTAAAGTTTGGTCTGTCACTGGTCATTATATGTATTTGAATTCTCCTTTTATTACATCTTATCGTTTTAATGAACTCTTATTGGGAGTGCAATTTGGAATGAGTTTTCTTTAATTATAAAGTTGCTTTATTTCATTGCTTACCATGAACTTCCACAATATCACTAAATTTTGCAGAATGTAAAAAAATAATGCATACTTGAATACTAGCAACTTGTCTTAAAAAAAAAAAGGAAAAAAATATGCGCAAACATTTACTCCACTGCCTAAAGTTATCTAGTAACTAGAAGTATGCATGTGACCCATGTTTACTTTTACGTCAAACGATAACTTAGTGCATGAGTATGCAAAGCACCTTAAATCTGTATTTATCGAGTAACTGGATTCTTTCATCACCAATGTTAGAATTCACGTCAAAAGATAAAATACAAGATAATGAATGTTGAAAATAAAAAGACAAATGTACAAACATTCACTCTACTACCTAAAGTTATCTAGTAACTAGAAGTATGCATGTGACCCATGTTTACTTTTACGTCAAACGATAACTCTTAAGGTATGAGTGTGCAAATAACTTTAAAGCTATATTTTATCGAGTAACCGGATTCCTTCATCACCAATGTTGGTATTCGCGTCAAAAGATAAAATAGAAAAGAAAAAAAAAACCAGTTAGGTCGAAAACCTGAAAAGGTGGCCTAGGTATATGACAAGTGAAAATTCAAAAACATGCATTTAGAGATTATATTCTGCAAAATTCATCACCCTATCACTCTCCAAACCAAGTTACTATACAAACATTTGCTTCCACACAATTTGAAATCGGCAATTTTATTTTTAAACAAAATTCACTCTGGAGTTGCATCCTCTCAACTTAGAGGATTATAGAAAAGATAAACGTGTATTGAGAAGAGAATACAAGATACATATCATGACAAGCTACAAACTGAACAAATGACCAACATGCTTTGTTTGAAAAGATGCAAACTAGTTGTCAAATTCAAATTGGGGCAAATTTAAGAAGTTGATCCAAACGTCAGCAACGTATATTGGGGCAAACATTTTTGTATGAAAATTTATGAAATGGTCAAAAGAAAGCATGTACAGAGGATACTAGTGCAAAATTTTCTCCCTTGGAAAAATTCAAAATCAGACAGAATGAACAATAACTGACAAGTTTACAAGCTGGGGCAATCTTGGACAACGCCGGTCAGCAAAAGAAAAGAAGGCATACAAACACTCTTTCACTAAATGAAGAAATTTTGATCAAAATTTTGACGAATCATGCTATCACTGGGGCAAATTTTTCTCAGAAAAATTTGTGAAGAAACTTATCTCCAACATCAACAACTGACGAGCCTACAAACTTGGGCAATTTTGGAAGACGCATGTCTGCAAAAGAAAATGAAGAAATGGAAGAAAGAAGAAAAAGGATGCCGGGGCAATGACTTTTTGAATAGTCGGATTGACCGAATATCCACACACATCACACATAAAATTACTTTTCACAAACTTTTTGACAATACTTTTTCAACCAGAAATCCTTCAACCACTACAAAATCAAAATTGCAAACATCAACTTTCAGCAAAATTTTTTTCTTGTTTCTCACATACAAAAAAATCTTTTAAGGCGTAGATCTCACAAAAAAAAAAAAACACATTTTTATTCATGAGATGTAATTCTCGCCAAAACTCTTTTTGAGGCGTAGTTCTCATCAAAAATCTTTTTGAGATGTAGTTCTCATAAAATATTTTGAGACGTAGTTCTCTTCAAACATATTTTGAGGCGTAGTTCTCATATAAACAATCTTTTTATCCATGGGACGTAGTTCTCGTCAAAAATTTTTTTGAGGCGTAGTTCTCATAAAAATCTTATGAGATGTAATTCTCATCAAAAAAATTTTTTTGAGGCGTAGTTCTCATCCATGAGATGTAATTCTCATCAAAAAAATTTTTTGAGGCGTAGTTCTCATCCATGAGATGTAATTCTCATCAAAACTCTTTTTGAGGCGTAGTTCTCATCCATGAGATGTAATTCTCATCAAAACTCTTTTTGAGGCGTAGTTCTCATTCATGAGATGTACTTCTCATCAAAACTCTTCCATGAAACGTAGTTCTCATCAAAAATCTTTTTGAGACGTAGTTCTCATAAAACTTTTTTGAGACGTAGTTCTAATAAAATTCTTTTTAATCCCGAGATGCAAATCGGGCTTATCATTTCAAATTCCGGGATGCAAACCGGATATATCATACTTGTCTTTCCAAGTCCCGAAATGCAAATCGGGCTTATCATTTCAAATTTCGGGATGCAAACCGAATTTACACGCTTGTCATTTTAAATCCCGAGAAGCAAATCGGGTATATCTTTACACACTCCGAGAAGCAAATCGGATGTGTCTTTGCATTTTCATATCCCAAGACGCTTGGATATATCATTTCACATTTCGAGAAGCAAATCGAAAATTCCTTTGCATTTACAAATCCCGAGACGCAAATCGGGTACATCTTCCCACACTCCGAGAAGCAAATCGGATGTATCTTTATATTTACAAACTCCGAGAAGCAAATCGGATGTATCTTTACATTTACAAATCCCGAGACGCAAATCGGGTACATCTTTACAAACTTCGAAAAGCAAATCGGATATATCTTTGCATTTACAAATCCCGAGAAGCAAATCGGTAGATTTTTCAACACTCCGAGAAGCAAATTGGAATTTTCTTTGCATTTTTCAACCCCCGAGAAGCAAATTGGGTTTATCTTTTCACATTCCGAGAAGCAAATCGGAAATTTCTTCGTATTTTCAACCCCCGAGAAGTAAATCGAGTTTATATTTATTTCGAGGAGCAAATCGGAAGTTCCTTTGCATTTCAATTTTCAAGACGCAAATTGGATATATCATTTCACATTTCGAGAAGCAAATCGAAAATTCCTTTGCATTTACAACTCCCGAGACGCAAATCGGGTACATCTTCCCACACTCCGAGAAGCAAATAGGATGTGTCTTTATATTTACAAATTCCGTGAAGCAAATCGGAAGTTCCTTTGCATTTCAATTCCCAAGATGCAAATTGGGTATATCATTTCACATTTCGAGAAGCAAATCGAAAATTCTTTTGCATTTACAACTTCCGAGAAGCAAATCGGATGTATTTTTGCATTTACAAACCCTGAGATGTAAATAGTTTTATCTTTACACTTATAAATTCCGAGAAACAAATCGGGTTTATCTTTTCACACTCTGAGAAGCAAATCGGAAATGTCTTAATCTTGTTCACTCAAACTCTTATCATCGGCGGCTATACTCAAATTCTCTCTCTTTCCGGACAAAATGTTGTATCTCCTTATCTTTGTTCAATCCTTCTTCGAAAGATCAAACAAAGAGGGGCAACTGTAGACACCCCATTTTGTCCGGACAATCGTCCCGATTTTATTCGATAAACTCGATTAAGCTTAAAATCTTGATTTATATAATTAAATTTATTTTTGGCTTAATTTGAGACAATTTGGACGTACATGATTATTTAGAATTCTAACGGGACCGCACACGAATAAGAAATTTTTGCGAAAATCGAATAATTATACGTGAGGGGCTATAATTACCAAAACAAAAACTAGAAGTCCAAGGTTTTGCAAAATCCTAGAGGGTCGTTTTTGCAATGCAGAAACTCGTGTATTTTTCGTGTAAAAACGGCATGAACAGCCTTGAACGCTGCCGTTACCGCGTAACGCCCGCCGCTCGCGCTCACGTAACGCCCGCCGTCACACCTTCGTAACCGCGCTTGCGTGAAGGTTATAAAACGCCATGACAGTCACCGAAGGAAGAGGAGAAGTCGGACGCTGGAAGTCGCCGGAGAGAGAGAGAGACGAAACTTCGGCCAAAGAAATTCAAAACACATCCGAAGCGAGAGAGAACAAGAGAGCTGCTGCTACTTGCCACAAGCTCCAAGGATTCGTCATCAAGGACTTTGCAGCCACTGCACCGCTTCGCCGACGTCGCAGTCGCCGGAAAGCTTAAAAAACCGAAAATAACGAATTCGAGGTACGCGTCCAAACTCCCTCAAAACCATTTTCTTATAGTCTCTACACGGTATAGACGTCGGGACACCGCCGTGGCTTCGCCGGCGGCGAGCCACGGCGGCGAAATAATAAAAATATTTTTATCCCGAAAATTACACCCCATGATATCTCGGCGTACAAGCGTCAAAACCAAAATTTGACACCGCCATTGAATCCGGAACCATCGAAAACCTTAGGATGACCTATGGAGCGCCGCCGGCTGCGTCGCCGGCGGTGGCAGCAATAACGGCCGCGAGCAGCGAGCTCGCTGCTCGCGGAGGTTGAAGACGAACCGGCTTGGCCGGTCATAACCGGCCAAGCCGGTCGCGCACGGGGTTATACCCCGTGCGCGGACCCGAGCTGTGCTCGGGTCCGGTCTGGGCGCACGAGCGCGCCCAGGCGAGCCATTTAGGCTCCGGGCCGGACCATTTAGGTCCGATCTAGCCCATTAAGGGCCCAAATCAATTTTAATTGATTTTAATTAACTTTTAGTCACAAATTAGGATAATTAACCAAATTTAGACCTTATTTAACTGATAATAAGTGTATGACATGTATGTATAAATTCGGAAGAGATGGATATTTTTCCGAAATAAATTTTTAATAGACGAGTAAAAGAAATGCGATGGATATTGCTTCTTTCTCGATATTATATGACATATACCTATTCATAATTGATTTTTCTTTTTAAATAATACAATTAAGGTTGAGATGGATATTTCTTCCTAATAATTAACAAAACATGACTAAATATTTAAATAAAATTGGGAATGAGATGGATATTTCTTCCCATCCAATAATAGACATTTCATAAAATATATGAAAAGATCCGGTGGATACTGGTTCTTCAAATAATAAATCACACTTTATAAAATATTTTAAAATCCACAAAAGATCCGGTGGATACTAGTTTCTTTAAATAATAAACATTACACTTTATAAAATATTTTTAGACATAAAAATGGAAGATCCGGTGGATACTGGTTCTCTAAATAATTAGCATTAAACATATATAAATAAAGGACGAGATGGACATCTCTACCTTCAAACATAATACAAACCGGGCGATGAAAAGGAAACGGAAACGCGCTGAGCCCAACACTAATAAAAAATAATAAGCACATCGACACACATACAAGTATGCTGCATATTTTACATTTATTTATTTAATTTGCGATTATTTATGCTAGATCTATTTACGTATGCCAAAGTAAACCCAAAATTGTTATAATCACTTATAGAGTACCCTCTTTTGAGGGGCGCTGTGGGGGTGTACCGTCTTCCCCACACGTAACCGACGAACGAGCCTAAGAATTTCAAAAGTGCCTTATCCGGTTTCCTAATTTTCCATAAAAATTAGGTGGCGACTCCAAAACTTTTTTTTCTTTTTCTTTAAGGTCGTCAACACATACCTACATATATATACATATATAAATGACATGTACATATACACCATCATATATGAACTATCAAAATGTACCAGTCGGGACCCACATAGCGCAATTTGACTTAACTGATAAATTGGGTCAAATTCAGCATGATTAGGCTCGATCAACTCAATCAAACCCATTTGAGCCCGATTAGACTCATTTCATGGATTACATACATGCAATAATACATGCGCACGTAACGACTCGCATATATATGTATATACTCGATAGCCCTCGAAACACATATGGACATGCATGCATGTACACGCGTGTATACGTACACACCTATGGACACGAAAATCTACTAATAACACCCACATACACACATACAAGCATGTACATATATATGCATCTACACACATCCTTATACATATATATATATACACAAATGTACATTAAAAAAAAGAATATTATATAATAATAGGGGTGGCTGCAGCAGCCACCCCCAAAACCCTAACCCCACCGCCTCTATTTCCCCCTCTAATTCCCATTCTACCCCTCACCCACTACCTCTCAAAAACTCTATAAATACCCCTAAAACCCACTCAAAAGGGGGGGGGACACATTCTAGAGAGGTGTAGAGACTGTCTAGAGAGACAGAGAGAGAGAGAGATTTCGAGAGAGTGAGGAGGGCGGTGAGAAAGAGAGAGAGTAAGGGAGAGAGATATCGAGAGAGATATCGAGAGAGAGAGAGAAAGACCCGGAGTGGAGGAGCTAAGCTTGGCCGACCCATCTGCTGTCGTCGCCAAGTCACGCTGGTGCTACGCCATCAACCACACGACGTCAAGACCTCGCTGTCGCCGCCGCTTCCGGCTACACCGTCACCAACCGAAACTCGGGTTTCAAGGTATAACCATGCACGACATCCCTCGCATTTTAAATACCTTCTATATACCCTAATAACACACCTAACTAACTCATAACTCCAGACGCCGCCGGCGTCGCCGGCGGCGGCCAAAAAACGATAAAAGAACGAAAAATAATAAAGTTGCACCAAGCTTGATTTCGAACGAAATAGCACATCATGAACGACTATACAAGCTATTAGAACGCAATAGAACGTGAACGAACGGTCCCAGTGTCCTGAGACGTCGTCGACAACGAAAACGACGCTCGGCCGGGGTCAAAGATGTTGCACCCATGTACAGTCGCACCAAAACTATTTTTGCACGATGGATCCGAGTTCTAGGTGTATAGTACACTTGGAAATCGCAGTTTTGACGGCGAATGGTTTCGGTCGGAAAATACGACCGAAACTTCACCGCCGACGAGACCGGCCAAAACAGCCACCAAAATCGATTTTTGACGTTTCCAATGGATTAAGAACGTGCTATTTACCTTGGAGACGTGAAAAATCTGGAAGATATAGACTGAGGCTGCGGGAATGGAAGAGAGAGAAAGTATAGAGGAAGAGAGTTGAGTTAGAGAGAGAGAGAGAGAGAGAGGCGGCGTCGTCTTAGCCTGCGAGCGGGCGAAGAAGACGCGGGTTATCGGGTCGGGCGACCCGTTAACCCGTTACCCGACCCGCGACTTTAAGTCGTAGTGACCGGCTCGGCCGGTCGTAACCGGCCAAGCCGGTCGAAACTTCTTCTTTTTTTTTTTTTTTTTTTTTTTTGACTGGGCCACGCGGCCCGGTGCGGTTTTTGTTTTTTGTTTTTTTTTTCTTTTCTTTTTTCTTTTTTCCTTTTTCTTTTTATTTTATTTTTATTGTTTAGTTTAAATTATTTTTAAATATATAACTTTATCACATAATAAATATTAACCCCTATTTTATCACTTAAATAAACTTTAACCCAATAATCATCCTATAACATAACATATGTATATATACGCATGAAAATTAAATTCGAGGGAGACGGATATTTTCCTCAAAATTAACACAGAATAATAAAAAAATCAGGGGATAAACGATGGATATTGCTGACTCCCCACTCTCGTATAAATATTACAAAATGCGACACGAATATTATTATATATAAATAAAAGGAATAACTCGAATAACCGAAAACACGGAGAAAAGATGGATATTTCTTCCCTGCTAATTATTAACATATGAATTTATAAAATAATTATTAGGGTTGAAATAGATATTTCTACCATGATGATGTGGGGCGATGAAGAGGAAACGATACGGCGTTGAGCCCCTAAAAAATAAAATAAAATTAATTCGTTTTTACTTATTTCATTTGTGGCTGTGTATATATTTTTGTATGCATGTAACATAGGTGTAAATGTCGTGATGCTGTAGATATGTATGTATATAAGTAGTAGAGATTTGATTTTCTCTAGATACGAAGGTTAGGAACCGGATGGATCCTAATCTGAGTAGCTGGGGTAAATAAATATGCATGATCATAATAGGAAGTTATGGATATTACTATCCTAATACGACCAGACATATTTACAAAAATCAAATCCCATTCAAATAAAGGATATATGGAAACGAGGTAATGGATATTATCCCGACAGATATATATTTTATATTTGGATGTATCTACCTAATATAATTTAGAGAGTAAGATGGATACCGATCTCTCTCCTTTATATTGGGTAAATAATTAAATATGCATATATAATAATAATAAATATGTGATAAATGTAAACCCAAAATTATTCTGATCACCTATAGAGTACCCTCTTTGAGGGGCGCTGCGGGGGTGTTCCGCCTTCCCCACACGTAAACGACGAACGAGCCTAACGAATCTCAATGTGCCTTATCCTGGTTTTCTAGATTTCCGTAAAATATCTAGGTGGCGACTCCAACCCTTTCCCTCCCCGGAGGAAGGTCGTCAACAGCAGGTCTGGGTGGTTCTCTCTCTAGCTCCCTCTCCCTCTCTAGCTCACTTTCTCTCTCTAAATTTCTCTCTCTCTCTCTCTCTCTCTCTCTCTCTCTCTCTCTCTCTCTCTAAGCTCTCTTTCTCTTAGTTTCCATGGTTTTCTTGCCCCCTCTCTTGGCTGCCCAGAAATGAAGAACTTGGGTGTTTATATAGAGGTCTTGGGGGTTCTTTTGTGACTTTTGTCATTCATATTAGTTTTTAGGGTTAGGGTTTTGGTGAGAGAGGAGAGAGAGAAGGTGAGGCGGTTGGGTGGGGTGTGTGCAGCCACAGCAGCCACCCCTATTATATATATATATTTTTCTTTTTTTTTCATTTTTAATTTTATATATGTTGTAGGGTGTATGTGTATATGTATATATATGGTTATATATACGTATATATGTTGTTCGTAAATACATGTGTGCATATGCGTATATATTTGTGTGTGCGTGTACGCGTATATATCTATATCTGTCACAGGAGTTATCGTGTGTATATGTGCATTATCGTATGTGTATACATCATCGTATGCATGCATATCGTGAAACGTCCATAATTAGGCTTTAGTTAAGTCAAATGGCTCAATTGGGATCTATCATCCATTTTCAGGCTTTAATTAGGTCATTTGGCTCAATTGGGACTTATCGGGCCTAAATGGGTTGAATCGGGTCAATCGAGCCCAACTTGGTCCAATCAGGCAAAATCATGTCTATTGGCTTAATTTGACCTAATTGAGCTTGATTTGCTTTAATGGGTTTAATCGGGCCAATTGGGCTTGATCGGATTTAATCGGACTGATCGGACCTAGTAAGGCTGAATTTGATCCAATTTGTCAGTTAAGTCAAATTTCGCTATTTGGGCCCTAATTTGTACATTTCAATAGTGCATGCATTGTAGTGTACATGTACGTGTCATTTAGTTATGAGGCTCCGAGCTCAACTATTATTACAGAACCCCATCTTTTATTACAGCAAACTCCTTCGTGACTCCGAGCTCAACTATACCACCCTGGAAAAATTCGCTTACACCCTTATCCTAAGCTCAAGGCGCATGAGGCCCTACTTCCAGGAACATGACATTCTCGTACTCACTAATACTCCACCGGGGCATATAATGAGAGATCTCGGAGCAATGGGAAGAGTCGCTAAATGGGCGATGTTGACAATCTTCCTCCGAATGGGGAAGAAATTAAAAATTTAAGAGTCGCCACCTAATTTTTATGAAAAATTAGGAAACCAGGATAAGGCACGTTGAGATTCTTGGGTTCGTTGTCGGTTACGTGCATGGAAGACGGAATACCCCCACAACGCTCCTCTGAAGAGGGTACTCTCAATTAAATGGCTTGTATTTCAAAATTTAGGATTTATCATTTTATGCACAAGATTATTTAACAGCTAATGCATGTATGCATGTGGTAATGCTAAGAATTTGTAAAACTAAATGTTATTAACTCCGCGTGTTTCAATTTATTATTTGTTTGATTTTTAGTAAGTTGGGCTCACACTACAAGAAATTTGGTCTTTAGAAGCCAACTTTTTAAAAGCCACCTTTTTTTGGCTTCTAAAAATGATTTTCTAAAGCCAAATTACAGTTGGCCGTAAAAAATTTATTTTTTGAAGCCAATTTTAATTTAGCTGCTAATAATATATTTTTTGAGGCCAAACTATTTTGTTGGCATTTGATTTTATAACATTCTAAAGCCAAAATATTGTTGGCTTTAAAAACTATATAGTTTTAAGGCCAATATTTAGTCAGCCTCTAATAAGTTAATTTTTTGAAGCCAAATTAGGTTTGGCTTTAAAATATCTAAATTTTTTAGACCGAATACTTAGTTGGCCTCTAATAATTTAATTTTTTTGAAGCCAAAATAATTTTGGCTTTAAAATTCCTAACTTTTTAAGGCCAACTAATTAATTGGCCTTTACATAATATTTTTTTGAAGCCAATAAAATTTTGGCTTTAAAATTTCTAACTTTTTGAGGCCAATGTTTAGTCAGCCTCTAATAATTTGGCTTTTTGAAGCCAAAATAATTATTTGATTATTCCAGTGCTTGCTTTATTTTTGAATTGATTTGGAATTTAATTGAAATTGATTCCTGCATTCTGGGCTAATTTGGCCCTAATTGAAGGTGAATATCTCGAAATACATTAAAACTCTACCACGACTCCGAAAAATACCCCAGAACACCCCAGCACAACCCCGAACATTCCAGAACACCCCAGATTTTTCTGCAAATTTAGAACATCTTTAGTTAATTTTTAATGTATTTCGAATAAATTAAATCATAAAAAATCAAAGAAAATGCCAAAAATTATGAAAAAATCACAACTCACTCGGAAATAAAAGAGAGTTATTATAGATATATTTTGCAAATTTGAACATTTTAAAATATTTTTGCTTTCTCAATTAATGAAGGAAGCATCACAAAATATACTCGAAATATATTAAAATTCTACCACGACTCCTAAGAACACCCCAACATAACCCAGAACACCTCAGAACACTCCAGATTTTTTTACAAATTTAGAACATCTTTAGGTAATTTTAATGTGTTTCGAGTAAATTAAAACATAAAAAAATCAAAGAAAGCCAATTATTACTAAAAAATCATAGTTCACTCGACAACAAAAGAGAGTTATTATAGATATATTTTTGCGAATTTAGAACATTTTAGATAATTTTTAAATATTTTTATTTTCTCAAATAATGAAGGAAGCATCACAAAATATACTTGAAATATATTGAAATTCCACCATGACTCCTAAGAACATCCCGGCACAATCCAGAACACTCTAGAATACTCCAAAGTTTTCTGCAAATTTTAGAACTTATTTAGGTAATTTTTAATATGTTTCGAATAAATCAAATCATAAAAAAATCAGCAAAAATGCCAAAAGTTACGAAAAAATTACAGTTCACTCAAAAATAAAAGAGGGTTATTATAGACATTTATTTTGCGAATTTAGAATATTTTTAGGTACTTTTTAAATATCTTTATTTTCTCAAATAATAAAGAAAGCATAACAAAATATACTCGAAATATATTGAAACTCCACCACGACTTCTAAGAACACCCCAGAACATTCCTGCACAACCCAGAACACCCCAATTATTTCTGCAAATTTAGAATATTTTTGGGTAATTTTTAATGTGTTTCGAGTAAATTATAACAAAATAAAAAAAATAAAAAAATATCTATAATAACCCTTTTTTGCTTCCTAGTGAACTGTAATATTTTTATAATGTTTGGCATTTTTTTTTTTTTTATTTAATTTACTCGAAACACATTAAAAATTGCCTAAATATATTCTAAATTTGCAGACAAATCTGAGGTATTCTGGGGTGTTCTGGGTTGTGCTGGGGTGTTCTGGAGTATACGTAGAAGTTATGGTGAATTTTCAATATATTTCGAATATATTTTGTGATACTTCTTTCATTATTTTAGAAAACAAAAATATTTAAAAATTAGCTAAAGGTATTCTAAATTCGCGAAAAATTTTTTTATAATAACCCTCTTTTGTTTTTGAGTGAACTATAATTTTTTCGTAATTTTTAGCATTTTTTTTATTTTTTATGATTTAATTTAGAGTTTAAATTGGTGTTATTAGAGAGAAATATCATAGGACGTGGGTAAGTTTAGAACTTTCACTCAGCTCAAATTTGAAATAAGGCAGATGCCTGTTCAAATTTGAATTGCCCGCTTAAATTTGAGATGCCCGCTCAAATATAAAGATAAGGGAATTTGAGATGCCCACCATTCTCCCTCATTCCATTGACTCACTCACCTTCAATCACTATCTGTCTCTCTCTCTCTCGCTCTCGCTAAACATCCTCAGATCTGTGTCGCGCCGCAATCTCCAACCCTGCCGTCGTTTTCGTCGCCTCCTCTGTTCACCAAGTCGTGCCGCCGATCTCGAACTTGAACCGCTGTTATTTGCCGAGATCGAGCTCATATCTCCCGCCCAGCTTGAGCTCTCACTGCCGAACTTATGCTGGAGACGTCGCCGCCCGCGAGCTTGAGCTTGAACCACTGTTGTTCCGTGAGCCTGAGTCATCGTCTTCATCTGACCCTGAGCCACGCAGAGCTGCCGTTCGTCTGAGCGCGATTCGCCGCCATTCACAGAGTTAGAGCCCGTCGTCTACTGAGCTCGTGCTAAATGTCCACGAGTCGAGGTCTAAGAAGACGCAGCCCGATGGCAAGACCAAGCATGCCTTCTTCGACCCCGATGGTATGTAAATGTATTTAATTGAGTTTCTGTGAGTGCTCCAGTATATTCAGATCTAGAAGGTTTGGAGGAACAAGTCGCTTTTCTTACTTGATTATCATGGTTGTGATTCCGTAGATTGTATGTTGTAGGATCTATGTTTGAAATTGGAACAGCTTGGATTTGAGAAACATGTTTTTACTGTCTTCGGCACCTTACCATCTGTCGTCGTTAGTTATTCAAGAGCATGTTTATCTTGCATTACCTCTACTTGTCTAATTTTATTGAAGCATATATGATTTCTGTGCAACAAGAGATAAGGTCAAAGATAAGTATTTGATTAGACTTTTTTTTTAAAGATTTCTGCAGAATATATCATCCTGTTTAATTTTAGATTTTTATGCTATGAGATAGCACATTTGGTCTAGCTACACAGAGACTTAAGTTAGCTATCTTGCTCTGCTCCATGCATATATGTGTTCTTTGATGTTGATCCTTAGACCATTTTCGACATCATATATGGATGGTGATTATACTTGATGTTAAAGACCTTGGCATTTACATTATGTAGTTGGTGCTTTAGACCATATAGACACTGTAGTCACTACAAGAAAAAATGGAAGAATAGAAGTCTAGAAGAATAGAGAGGTTTTAACTCATACATCTATTCAAAGCAGGTTCATAGGATTTTGAGGTATTTAAACCCCACGGGAGGATGGAAGATAATGAGGCATTTGAACTTGTTTTATAGCAATGATATCATATTATACAAGTGTTGTGATGCTTTTCTTAAGCTTCTTTACAAAATTTTCTGTGTGCCTCTAGATTTTTCTGATATTTAAAGTAAATTCTCAAAAGTATATTCTTTTATACATTAGATAATATCCACATGAATTTACTAATATGATCGCATCAAACTCGTTCTTTAGTGTGGTACTTATTGTGGGTATATTAATTTTTTGTATTGCAGGTCTATACTTATGAAAAAGTATGAATATTCTATTTATTCTCGTTGATTGATTGTGGAAAAATTTTCTTCCTCTACGATGAATTTATCTTGTTAGTTTGAACTTATATATTTACATTTACTTCGCAGATGGTTTCTCGTCTAGGAACATGTCTTGGTTTTCTAGAAGCACTTGGTCATGAAGTGGCAAAAAAAAAGATCAATATTTTGACGACACATATGAGAGCTTTTTTATTTATTTCTTTGTGTACATAATGCATTTGTATTATTCACTTTTATATTTTGTAAACTTTAGAATGTACACTCACTTTTACATGTTATAAAAGTAATTTCTTTTATTAAACTTGTGTATTTGCAATCAATTTTATATTAGCAACAAATGATATTAGAAGCCAATTAAATTTGGCTTTTAAAGAATTTGTAATCTAAAGCCCATTTCAGGTGGCTTTTTAAACAACTTGAAGCCGATTAGATGTTGGCTTTAGATAATTTTAGAGGCCAAATAAAGTCGGCCTTTAATGCACATTTTTTCCAGCAGCCAATATTATATGGCCTTTGAAATGACCTGAAGCTAATCCCGTATTGGCTTTAGATAATTTTAGAGGCTAAATAAGGTTGGCATTTAATGCATAATTTTCAGAAGCCAATATTATATGGCCTTTAAAATAACCTAAAGCCATTTTGGTATTGGCTTTAGAAAACTTTAGAGGCTAAATAAGGTTGGCCTTTAATTATATATTTTTCAGAAGCCAATATTATATGGCTTTTAAACTGACACGAAGCCAACCACATGTTGGCTACAGCTGACTTCAGAGGCCAAATGAGGATGGCATCTAAAAACTAAACTCATCAAAGGCCAATTAATGTTGCCTGCTGAAAAGTCTTTTTAAAAGCCAACTATTGATGTTGGCCTCGCAATGCTTTAGTGGCGAACTTCAGGAAGCCAACCCTGAGGCCAACTTTTTTGGCCTCGCATTTTTTCAAAGGCCGAAAAATAGTCTATAGAGGCCGATTTGCTTGGCTTTTGAAGGGCATTTTTTTTGTAGTGTCAGCACATTTCTGTTTCCTCTTCATCGCCCATTTTTAAAATATTTAGAGATGTAAAATTCGGATAAACCACCTCCCTTTAATCTCAGAGCATAGTTAACCACAGTGCTCTATTTTATTTTTTAGAATAATTTTAGTTAGGGCTTAAAGATCGGTTAAACCGCCTCACTCTAGCCCAAAAGATGTTTATGAAATTAATTAATGATTTATTAATTTTTATTCTATTTTAAAATCTATTTAAGGTATAAAGATCGGTTAAACCGTCTCACTCTAACCTTATTTATAAAAGATTTTGAGATTATTGATTTTATTATTTTTATATTTTAAAATTTTATGTAAGGTGTAGAGATCAGTTAAACCGCCTTACTCTAAACTTATTTTTAAAAGATTTAAGATTTATTAATTTTATATTTTTAAATTTTTTAAGGTTTAGAGATCGGTTAAACCGCCTCATTCTAACCTTATTTTAAAGTGTTTTGATATTTTGAGCCATCTTTATAGTAAAAAATTATGGAATTATAGATTAAAACCCAATTAAAAGTGATTACAATTGATTAAAACTAGATTTTTTTTTTGTCACTAAATGGGTTCCTATGATCAAAATGGCTGATTCAGAATTAAAATGGTTCGGTTAGAATTGAAAATGGCTCGGTCAGATTCGATTTGGGCTCGACCAGATACAAAATGGCCCCGAGCCAGCACGGGGCTAAACCCCGCGCGCATCAGTTTCCAGTTTAAGTGATGACCGGCTCAGCCAGTCATCGTTTCTGTTTTTAAGATCGGCCGCGAGCTCGCGGCCGACGATCATGGCCGGCGGCGAAACGCCGCCGGCCGTTTAGACCTATATATGTGTTCTAAGGTTTCAGACGGTTCCGGATCTAATGGCGATATCAAAATTTGGTTTCAACGCTTGTAGACGAGATATCTGAGGGTGTAGTTCGGTTATAAAAAAAAAAATTTATATTTCGCCGCCGTGGCTCGTCGCCGGCGAAGCCACGGCGGTGTCACATGATATATATGGTATAGAGACTATGATGCAATGAAAATCTTGGTGTTTAGACGTGTACCTCTCATGGTTGATTTCCCTTTTTTTAGCGTTTTCGACGACGGCAACGGCGCGGTGCGGTGCGGTGGCTGCGAATTCATTGAGGACGAATCCGTTGAGATTGTGGCAAGTTGTAGCAACTCTCTTGTTCTCTTCGTTTTCGGATGTTTTTCGGCTGAGAGCTCCTGTCGACTCTCTCTCTCTCTCTCTCTCTCTGTCCGCCCCCCTTCTTCGTCGTCGTCGTCGGAGTCATATAGAGCTCTTGAGCGTTACGTGAGCATGAGCGACGACCGCGGGCATTACGCGAGCGGCGGTGATCGCGGCGTTAACGGCAAGCATTTTGTTTTCGATATTACACAAAAAATCCTCATTTTTGCTAATTGCAAAAACGGCCACGCTGATTTTGCAAAAGCTTGGGATTGTAATTTTGGACTTGGCAAACATAGCCCTCACGTGTAAATATTTGATTGTCGCGAAAATTTCTCGTTCGTGCGTTGTCCCGTTAGAATTTCTAAACAATCCTATACGTCCAAAAAAGTCTCCAATTAAGCTAAAATAAATTTAATCATATGAATCATGATTTAAGCTTAATTGAGTTTATCGAATAAAATCGGGATGATTAGCCCGGATAAAATGGGGTGTCTAGAGTTGCCCCTCTTTATTGGATCCTTCGGAGAAGGATCGAACAAAGATAAGGAGATACCATATTTTGTCCGGAGAGAGAGAGAGAAAATTTGAGTATAGCCGCCTTGATTCCCAAAAGTATCGTTGTCACGAAAACTGTGCCTCGTGATATGAAAGAATTTTCATGAGAACTATACCTCACGAATAAGATAAGTTGATACGAGAACTACGCCTCGCAATGGTAAAGTGTCTTTATGCAAACTATACTTCACAAAGAAGAGAAGTCAACACAAGAACTACGCCTCGTGACTTAAAAGAGTTTTATGAGAACTACGCCTCATGAACAAAAAGATCTTTTTTATGAGAACTATGTCTCATGATTAAAAAGTTTTTAATGAGAACTACACCTCAAAAGATCTTTTATGGTAAAAGGATTTTTATGAGAGCTACGCCTCAAAAGATTTCTGATGAGAACTACGTCTCATTGATAAAAAGATTTTTAAGAGAGCTACGCCTTAAAAGATTTTTGATGAGAAAAGGATTTTTATGAGAGCTACACCTCAAAAGGTTTTATGAGAACTACGTCTCAAAAAGATTTTATGATGAGAATTGCGTCTCATGAAAAGAATTTTTTATGAGAACTACATCTCAAAAAGACGAGAACTGCGTCTCGTGAAAAGAATTTTTATGAGAACAACGTCTCAAAAAGATTTTATGACAAGAACTGCATCTCGTGAAACAAAAAAATTTTATGAGAACTACGTCTCAAAATGGTTTATGACGAGAACTGCGTCTCGTGTATAAAAAGATTTTAATGAGAACTACGACTCAAAAAGGTTTATGAGGATTACTTCTTAAAAAGATTTTATTACGAGAACTACGTCTCGTGAATAAAAAGATTTTTATGACTACATCTAAAAAAGATTTTATGACGAGAACTGCGTCTCGAAAAAAAGATTTTTATGAGAACTACGTCTCAAAAAGGTTTTATGAGAATTACGTCTCAAAAAGGTTTATGGCGAGAACTGTGTCTCGAAAAGGTTTATGAGAACTACGTCTCGAAAAGATTTTATTACGAGAACTGTGTCTCGTGAATAAAAATATTTTTATGAGGACTACGCCTAAAAAAGATTTATGAAAACTACGTCCCAAAAAGATTTTATGACGAGAACTGCGTCTCGTGTAAAAGATTTATTATGAGAATTACATCTCAAAGTTTTGATGACAAATTTATGATTTTTTTTTTTAAATGATTTGTTGAACAAAGTTAGAAAAATTCATTTTGCTGGAAGTTGATGTTTGTCAAAGATTTTATGCAAAAAAAAATAATAATTTTGATTTTGTAGTGGTTGAAAGATTTCTGGTTGAAAAAGTATTAAAAAAAAGTTTTGTGAAAAAAAAAATTTAATGTTGACAATATGCACTGTGTGGATATTCGGTCAATGCGACTACTCAAAAAGTCATTGTCCCGGTATCCTTTTTCTTTTTTTCTTCTATTTCTTCATTTTTTTTTTCTTTTGCAGACATGCGTCTTCCAAAATTGTCTAAGTTTCTAGGCTCGTCAGTTGTTGATGTTGGAGATCAGCTTCTTCGCAAATTTTTCTCAGAAAAATTTGACCAGCGATAGCATGATTTATCAAAATTTTGATCAAAATTTACTGCATTTGGTGAAAGCGTGTTTGTGTGCCTTCTTTTCTTTTGCCGACCAGCATCATCCAAGATTGCCCCAGTTTGTAGACTTGTCAGTTGTTGTTGTTGTGCATACTGTCTGATTTAAATTTTTCTGAGGAAAAATTTTGCCTCAGTGCCTCTGTGCTTGCATTCTTTTGACAACTCAAAAAGTTTCATATGAAAATTTTACTCCATTGTAAATTGCTGACGTTGGGATCAACTTCTTAAATTTGCCCCAGTTTGAATTTGACTACTAGTTTGCATCTTTCCAAGCAAAGCATGTCGATCATTTGTTCAGTTTATAACATGTCATGATATGTGTCTTATATTTTCCTCTTGGTAAATATTTATCTTTCCTAGATTTATGGAAAAAATCTAAGGTATGAACCTTCAAATTGGAAGAATGCAACTCTAGAATGAATCTTATTTAAAAACAAAATTGTTCATTCCAAAGTTTAGTGTGTGCAAGAGTTTGTGTGAAGTTCGTTTGGTAAGGTGACGAATTTTGCAGAAGGTAATTTCCAAATGCACATTCTTAGCTTAGCTTGAAATTTCACAACTTGTCATATGCTAGGCCACCTTTTTCCGGTTTTCGGCTTAGCTGGCTTTTCTATATTTTTTGCTTTGTTTTTCTTTCTTTCTATTTTATCTTTTGACGCGAATACCAACATTGATGATGAAGGAATCCGGTTACTCGATAAAATGATGATTTGTATACTCATACCTTCAGAAATTATCGTTTGACGTAAAAGTAAACATGGATCACATGAATACTTCTAGTTACTAGATAACTCAAGGTAGCGGAGTAAATGTTTGCACATTTTCTTATTCTTTTTTGAACATTCCTTAAGTTGTATTTTATCTTTTGACGTGAATTCTGACATTGGTGATGAAAGAACCCAGTTACTCGATAAATACAGACTTAAGGTGCTTTACATACTCATACTTTAAGTTATCGTTTGACGTAAAAGTAAACATGGGTCACATGAATACTTCTAGTTACTAGATAACTCAAAGTAGCGGAGTAAATATTTGTGCTTTTTCCTTTCTTCTTTTTTTTTTTTCTTTCTCTTCATTTTTAGACAAGTTGCTAATTGTCAAGTTAAATCAAGAGTATTCATTGCTCATTATATTCCGCAAACTTTAGTGAAATTGTGGGAGTTCATGGTAAACAGCAAATTAAGCAACTTTATGATTAAGTAAGACTCATTCTAATGTCTCATTACAAAAATTCATTCCAACAAGAGTAGTCTATTGAAAAGATAAGATGTAATAAAAGGAGAATTCAGATACATAAAACGATTATTGACAAACCAAAAATAGTCTTAATATGACTTTATTAGAAAGAAAACAGCTAAGACAGTCACTCATCCTGGAACAAACTTGCGTTGATGTCGTTAATCCCCATCAGGAGTACTGGTAGAGACAATATTATTCGGAGTAGTTGCAGCAGCTGTAGGTGTTGTGTCCACAGGCTTAAGTTTTATCTTTCTAGCGTCAAGCAGCTTGTATATTTTATTTCGCAGAATGCAGTAGTTATCTGTAGAGTGACCCTGGGCACCACTATGGAATTCACAGTAAGCATTTATATTGTACCATTTTGGAAATGGGGGAGAGAATTGTCGAGCCGGAATTGGCTTCAGTAGGCATTCCTTGGCCAAGTGTTTGAATACTTCTGCTTGAGAAACTGGCAAAGGTGCGGACGAGGTCGTTGAGTTACGGCTTGTGCTGCTGAACTTGATATGGCTGATTAACTTGCTGAGGTTGATATGTATGTTGCTGCAATTGCTGATATGGGCGATTTTGATGGTACTGATTGTTGTATTGTGGAGTCTGATATTGTACAGTTGTTTGATATTGTGCGGGAACTCGATATAAGACTGCTTGAAATTACCTGCCCCGCTGATATTATTTAATTCTTTGTCTTTCTTTTTGCTCTTCGATTGTTCTTCAGATGTTTTGAAGACATTGTCATATGCCAGTTCAATTCTTAATCCAGCAGTGACTAACTGAGCGAAAGTAGATGAAATAGCACAAACAGTTTTGATTTTATCGTCCAAGCAGCTCAAAGTCATAAATTCGTCAATCAGTTCTTTTTCAGTCATAGGAGGGGTGATTTGAGCAGCAAGATTCCTTCATCTTTGAGCGAAAGCACGAAATTTTTCATCCTTTTTAGGAGTCAGAAGCTTCAGTGAGGATTTGTCAGGTGCCAAGTCTTTGTTGTGCTGATAATGGTTAAGAAAGGCATTTGCTAGATCCTTCCAGCTTTTGATTTCATCCTTGTTTAAATTCAAATACCAACGAATAACTCGTCCTTTAAGACTCTCCTGAAAGTAGTAGATTAGCATCTTCTCATTTTTGAGATATACCCCCATTTTGCTACAGTACATTGAGATATGCACTTGGGGGTCATCAGTTCCGTCATATTTCTCAAAATCCGGGACTTTGAAATCTTTCGGAATCTCTAAATTAGCTAGTGATAATGCAAAACTGGGCAGGATCTACTATTCCTCTGATGCATTCCAAAGTATTAAAAGGATTTAGAAAGGTTTCCACATTGTCTTCAATTTATTGGTTTTCAGATGTGATAGAGTCATGTTTCGCTTCGACATCAGTGGCTGGTATGACCGGAGAGTTTGGAGACAGTACCCTTCGAGTTTCTAGTTGAACTGCTGGAATATATTGCAGCTGTTCTGATTGTGGAGGTAGGCCATAAGGATCATACGGTATCTGTTGTGCAGATTGCCGTTGCTGGGGTTTGTATAGACGATGAACTTGGATCTCCCTCCTATCTGCTGAGTTTTGGCATTGTTGTGATCAACAAGTTGGGCCATCATTGTAGTCAGACGTTCTAACTGTTTACCCATGTCATTATGTTGTCTGCGAAATTCTTCGTTTTTTTTTTCCTCAGTTGCTCATTCATTTCATTATCTGCCATTGCTGTAGAAGTGTGACATCAGGACCGAAGCAGATAAGAGCTTCTTTTTGTGAAAGTCGTATTGACCGTCCTTGTGTAAAAAATGTGTGTAGTGATATACAAAATTCAATTTAAAAAAAAAAATTTATTGTGAGAATTTTTAAAAAGTTTTTTTTTTTTTTGTGAAAGAATTTTTGAAAAGAGAATAAAAATTTGATTTTGAAATAATTTTATGAAAAAGAAAAGTTTTTGTGAAAAGAAATTCTTAAAAGATTTTGTTTTAATTATTTTGAAAGTTTTTGTAATAGTTTTTTTACTCGAAAATGATTTTTTTTTGCTCGAAAATGATTTATTTTTTTTGCTTTTGTTTTGGAAGTTTGAAAAGTAATGTGTGAAAAGAAAAGAATTTTTTTTAAATGAAACGAAAAAGGAAAAGAATTTCTTTCAAAAGAGTGTTTGAGAAGAGTTTTTTTTTTTTTAAAAAGTATTATATATTTAAATGAAAAGAAAAGAATTTCTTTGAAAAACCTTTTTTTATTTTTATTTTTTGAAATGAAAGGAAAGATTTTTTTGGAAAAGAACTTTTGAAAAGATCTTTTTTTTTTTTTGAAAATAATGAAAAGAAAAGAAAAGAAATGAAAATGATTTTACGAAAAGAAAAGAAGTTTTTTGAAATGAAAGGAAAATGATTTTTTTTTTTTTTGAAAAGAGAATTTGTTTTAGAAAAAGGAATTTGAAAGTGAATTTGAATTTTACATGTCCTGACTGTCGCTACATGAGGGTATGCAACTATTGGGTGTCTTAAATGGCCGGTTTTAATAACCGTCATTGCTGGGGTGCAAGTTACCAAAACATACATAGTATGTCAGTTTTGTACTACCCAGATAACATATAGGTTAGGCTAAAGGCTGGGTTTTTACGACTATCCAAATGCATTGCACACGAGCTTCGATATTGCCCCAGATCTTAAGGCCGGGTCGAAGCCTGAGGTTATGTGTATGCAAATTGATTGCTAAAAATAAATATATACACAAATATATATGCAAAAATAATAAATAAAAAGTAAATATGCAGCAATGATATTTTATTTGTAATGATAATTCAAAAGTCACAAATTTAAGTTATTTAATTGTAATGAGCATGACGGGTCCTAGTGGAGTCACTATTATTGACGACCTTACTCTGGATGGGGAAGAAATTAAAAATTTAGGAGTCGCCACCTAATTTCTATGGAAAATTAGGAAACCGAATAAGGCACGTTGAGATCTTAGGTTTGTTGTCGGCTACATGTGGGAAAGACGGAACACCGAACAGCGCCCCTCTTCAAATGCCTTGATGATGCTGGCTTTTCATCTACCATTTTTTTTATGATTATTAATGTATTGTAACTCTTGTTTTTATTTAAATATATAATCATGTAATGCTTGTGGGGAGATTGATTTTGATTATTGAAAGTTGAGAATTTCTTGCTCATTTCCGAATTCTAAAGAGTGTGTGACTCTGAGGATTTGAAGGCTATCTCGTGCTTATGTGTCCAAGATCTCCCGCTGCGTCAACGCGGTCTTTGTAGGATTGCATCAGTAATCAAGGGTTCATAAATAACTATATAACCTCATGATGGGCCCATAATCTAGGATTGGCTATTGTACTCTTCTACCATATGGTGAAAGATGCTACTCTGCGACTGCCCCATGGACGTAAGCAATTATCACCGAATCACGTAAAATCTGTGTTTCTTACTATCTCTCTGCTCACATTCTCTCCGCGGTAATCAGCGAGTCCGATTTCAAAACCACCTCTCCATCATTAGTGCCGTCTGTGGGGATCGAAACTTTGAGAGGATGATAGAATAGACATAAGATAAGAAGAACTACGGCAAAAGAGGCGTTTCGATGAGTGATGGAGGGGCGGAAGGTCGAACTCGTGCCGGAGCTTATCAGATCAATTCAATTACATCCAACATAATATGATCGACATCATCATCCATCCTTCGTCATCGTCAGCGATGAACATAACTTTTCTTCTTCTATATGATTTGCATGAGTGTTATATTATTTAGCATTGACCACTTGAACAAGCTTCATGGGTTTATTTTACAAATATGAGGACGAAGGTAGCGATAATCTCGTCCACTCGGCGACTTTGGTGGCTAACAACAGAGAAAATTTCAACATCAAACAAAAACTTTACGCTACTGAGGCAAACTGCACCGAGGTAGGTAGCATTCTCCCTGGCCACTATTCACCTTGGTCATCAAGCGTTCTCTCTGGCTGAACAAATCAATCATCATTCAACCTCACTTGCGTGACTATTCTGCTAGAGGCGATCCTACCTTTGTAGGCGTTCAACCTGGGCGGACATTCCATATGTTGACGGTTATTCACCTTGGTCATCAAGCGTTCTCCCTAGCAGAACACACCAACCGTCATTCCAAATAGAGCTGCTCACCTTTATCTTCAAGCGTTCTCTTCGGTTACAACAATATTAATTGTAAAACACAGTTGTTCACCTAATTAGGCACTCCCCTGCTGAATATTGTGCTATCTTGATTAGAAGATGACTTTACCGTCTGCAGGCATTCAACCTGGTGGAACATTCCACGACTATTCACCCTAGTCATCAAGCGTTCTCCCTCGCTGAACACGAACTATCATTCCACATAGAAATGCTCACCCTTAAAATCTAATGTTCTCCCGGCCGTACAGCAGACGGCACAAAGCATACAGATTCCACACCATAGCAGAATAACCGGTAGCTCCTACGACGAGAGCACCGAATAAAATATCCTATAATCCTCTTATCATAGAGCTTGGATAAAAGAACCTCCCTTAAGCATTCCTTAGTGAATTTTAGAGACACATCACTCCATGGAAGGACGATAACAGATAGCTCCTACGACAAGAGGATGGAAATAAAACATCCAGTAAGCCTCTTACAACAGAGCTTAGATAAAAACCATCCTATAAGTCTTACTTAGTGAAGCGTGGACAAATATCCTCATAGAAGGATAACTGGTAAATCTCCGACTATAGCATGATAAAAAAAAAAAATCCAGTAAGTCTCTTATCATAGAGCTTGGAGAAAAGATTCTCTTCTAACCTTTTTAAGAGAAAAATCAAAGAAAAAGAGTACCAAAGGCTAAGGGCATTCTGTTGGAGAAAAGATTCTCTTCTAACCTTTTTAAGAGAAGCTTGGAGAGATATCACACCATGGAAGGAGAATAATCGGTTGCTCCTATGACGAGAGTACCGAAATAAAACATTCAGTGAGCCTCTTACACAAAGCTTGGATAAAAACCTTTTATAAGCCTTTCTTAAGGAAGCTTGGAGAAATATCATCTTATGGAACGATAATCGGTAAGCTCCTACGAGCACCGGTAAAAAAAATTCCAGTAAGTCTCGAGCAAGGATCTCCCACAAGCTTCCAATAAGAAGTTGGGAGAACAACAAATAAGCCTTCTACCAGAAAGTATGAACAAAAAAGTTTCCTATTGGCCTTCCCACGGAAGCATGAAAATCATATTCTCCTAAATCTGCTCCTACTACAAGTACCAATATAAAATATCCCAGTAAGTATAGAGCATGGATCATCCACAAGCTTCCTGATCCAGGAGGATCTTGGGTCAAGGAAGACATAGTGGACATGACTTGGGTGCATAGCAAGGCGTTGCCAAGGTGCGCCGAGGCGGGCAAGGTGCGGCATGGTGCGGCCAAGGCCGTCGGCCAAGGTGTTGCCAAAGGCGCGGCATGGGCGCGGCGCTGGCGCATCACAGGCACGGCCAAGGGACGCGAACATATGTGGAAGTCCGCGGACGCGGGCGCGCGGAAGGCTAGCGGGCACGGAGGTGCGCGGAAGGCAGCGGGCGCGGGGCATGCGCGGTAGGCACGCGGAAGGCCGACGGGCGCATGGCAATGCCAAGGGATGTCTAGAGGAGCACGGGAAATCCAAGGGGCCACAAGTTACATGACCATTTGTCTTCCCACTACTTGTATTCATTGCTATTAGTTAATTGCCTTTGACCGGTTTGTGGAAAGGGTGCTTGGGTGTGTCCAAGCTTATTTATAGCTACTTGGCCGGTTGTGGCTAAGGAGGTGTGGAATTGGGTGTTGTAACCGAGCATTGGTATAGGCAACACGAGGGAGTGGGTATTGGCCAACTCATACCAAAAGAACTCTCTCTGACTCTCGCCTTCCCTAGATCCTAAATTACATCCAGGCATCACGGCTTATACCGTAGGACCGTGGAGGGTATACGGATCAAGTGGTATCAGAGCTTAGGAGCGTGAAGATCGAGGAATGGCTGTCACAAGGCTTGGAGGTCATGCACCGCAAGGAGCTGAAGAGGAAGATATTCAGCGCTCGGAGGACTCGGCGCGCGTGCAAGGAACAATCCTGCTGAGAGGAGTCATAAGAGGACCGATAGGACGCTTGGAGGAGTGTTTGGACCGGTTGGCGGGCTCTTGAAGAGGATGCTCGAAGCGCAAGTCCAAGGAGGTCTCAGCAACTCGGCCTACCGTAGCACCTATGGTGCGACCGGAGGCAGCGGTCCGAGCGGTTGTGGGGGAGCATGGGGAATTTTAACCAAATGCACGCGCGTGTGCAGGTCAAGTCACTGAACGGTGGTTGCTCGGAGGAGACGAGACATCCATAGGGGCACGTCGGAGCAAGGATGGGCGAATGGTCTCGCACCAATTCGGATCGATGCAAGTTGGAGCTTCGGTATATGATGGCGAAATTAACGGAGAGAAGTTAGATGGCTGGATGACCAGTTAGAGTCATACTTTTATTGTATGGCTATGATGTTGCGCAACGCTAGGCTTCGCAAGACTCAAACTTGCGTCGCATGTGTTGGTTTAGTGGAACTCATGTTGGGTTATCGGGTCAATACGACATCAGATGCACAGCGGAATTTAAAAATTTTAATACAAAGCCCCGTGTACCCGAAAACAGGATCACATTGGTATGCTATAATAATCAAAACAATTACATCACATGTAACCACATGATAATTAAAATTAATCTAATTAATTTTAACGCGCCTATCATGCATCTAATCGCGGTTACGAGTTTATCGATATACCTTGGCGGGTCGAAACGCCATTAACGATCCTCGGGTCTGATGAATAGAGCCGCGAAAGTACCCGGCCTCTAATGCTAGTCCACGCTGAGACGCTCGCGAAACCGAAATCGATTTTAATCAAATTAAAACCGAAATTGGGCCTTGATTTTGGCCCGTCTTCAGCCTAAAGCCCACGAAGCCCACGAACAGTGGCTTCTCCTTCCTCTCGCCCGCGTACAGCCGATCCTCCAGTCGTCGTCCAGAACTCACGCCGAAGCTTCCCGACGCAATCTCTGATCGTCACGGTCGCCGTCGCCTTCTCAAGTCGCCGGCGGCTGCGTCGTCGTCGGAAGCTCGTGTTCGGTGCAACAGTTGCACCTAATGGCTTGACGTTGTTGGATCGACGGAGCTTCAACTCGTCCCCGTCGGCTGGTCGGGACGTGTAGCGCGAGGGTTCGTCGGAGAACAGGTGCAGTCGGCCGGAGCTTCACTGAACGCAATTCAGTCGGCCGGAGCTTCACCGATCGTGGCAGCCTTGGCTTTCAGGCTCGCCGACGTCGCACGTCGGAGGGAAGAGAGGTGGCGGCGGACGACCGATCAACGGAGGAGGTGACGACCGTGCTAGCGGTGTAGGGCTTCCTCGTCGATCGGCGCCGCGTTTTTTTCTTTTGTTTTTCGCAGCGACGAAGAACCCACTGTACATACATATATATATATTCAACCAATTAATTATATTTATCACAGATCGTGGTTAACGTCTAGCAACGTGCCACGACCACCCGTGTGGTATGAATATCAGTATTCATCACTTGAAACCTTTGTGTGAATAGTTCCCATGCCCTATAATCCTTCTGTTCCTTTCTAACATCCCGAACGAGCTTAGAGTATGGATATCTGTCAAACTCTAATATAGCTCGAACAAATGTATCTGTCTTAATAGATTCGCTCGTCTGTGACATTAAGAACATTTCTTAATTCACATCGTACCTCGGCCAAGGATTTTCTGAGCTAGTTCTATTCAAAGACACATAGGATGTTCTCCTCCTTCATAGGAGGTGACAGATTCTCTATTGGTTATCATCTATCTTCATGTGCTATTATTTATACCCAGATGGTTCCCTTGTACAGCTGAGCTATACTTGGAAACACACTAAAGTATAAATCATGAACACATAAGATACTATGATAAACTCAAGTCTGAGGATCAAGGCATAACTATCACACTGAAGAATACCATTGACAGATTCCATTGGTATTCTTCGAGTAAGTCAGTTCAGTGAACTCATTCATCCAATGAGCACCTACACACTTGCTTCAGTGTCAACTACACGCGTAGTAATGAGATCACTACTCTCATCGTATGAGCAAGCAAGCTGTGTATTAGTCTTTCCGGTGACATTGAGCCCCTACTCAATGCACCTATGACTAAGAACATTCTGGACTTAGGTTTATAAGACATTAGGTCTCATTATCATGATCAACTATCATGATCCTAATTCTGTCGCCTTAGTCCATGGGGTTTATCACATACATTCATACAACATATTAAACATGACGATGCGATAAATAAATAAATAACCATAATCAAGTAAATCAAAAAGGATTTATTACAAAATATGTTCGCCAAAATATCCAATATTATTGGCTTTTAGGGCATTTACTCTTTCAATCTCCCACTTGCACTTAAAGCCAATCGCACATGCGTCTTACGCCCATCTTGTCGAAATGGCTCTCAAACGTCTTTTGAGGAAGTGCCTTAGTAAAAGGATCAGCTATGTTTTCTTTTGTGTCAACCTTTTGTATCTTGATTTCGCCTCTTTCAATGAATTCCCTTCATCAAATGAAAGCGCCTCAGAATGTGTTTGGATCTCTGATGAGACCTTGGTTCCTTTGCTTGCGCAATAGCCCCATTGTTATCACATAACAACGGCATAGGATCCTGTATCCCTGGAACCACTCCAAGTTCAGTAATGAACTTTCTCATCCAAACAGCCTCTTTTGCTGCTTCTGAAGCAGCAATATATTCGGCCTCTGTAGTTGAGTCTGCTACGGTCGGTTGCTTGGAACTTTTCCAACTAACCGCACCGCCATTCAGGGTAAAGACAAACCCTGAAACCGATTTGCTGTCATCCTTATCTGATTGGAAGCTTGAGTCCGTATAGGCCTCAACTTTCAACTCTGATTCGCCGCCATATACTAAGAAGATATCCTTAGTTCTTCTCAAGTACTTAAGGATACTCTTAACGGCAGTCCAGTGACCTTCACCGGGATCAGATTGATATCTGCTCGTCACTCCAAGAGCATAGGCCACATCTGGCCTGGTACACAGCATTGCATACATAATAGACCCAATGCGGATGCATATGGGATATTCTTTATGCGATCTCTCTCTTCTGGCGTTTTCGGTGCCATTCCTTTAGAGAGCTGAATTCCATGATTATATGGCAAGAACCCTTTCTTGCTATTTTCCATGCTAAACCGCTTTAGCACTTTATCGATATAATTCGATTGGGATAATCCTATTATCCTCTTAGATCTATCTCTATAGATCTTAATGCCTAGGACGTAGGAAGCTTCTCCTAAATCCTTCATGGAGAACTGCTGTGATAACCAAACTTTTATTGACTGCATCATTGGAACATCATTTCCAATAAGTAGTATGTCATCTACATACAATACTAAGAAAGTAATAGCACTCTTGCTAACCTTCTTGTATACACATGGTTCATCCTCATTTTTGATAAAGTCAAACGATTTGACTGTCTCATCAAAACGGATGTTCCAGCTTCGAGAAGCTTGCTTAAGTCCGTAAATGGACCTCTTCAGCTTGCATACCTTGCTTTCGCTCCCACTAGAGATAAAGCCCTCGGGTTGTGTCATGTACACATCCTCTTCGAGGTTTCCATTTAGGAATGCCGTCTTTACGTCCATTTGCCATATCTCATAGTCATGGTATGCAGCTATCGCAAGTAATATCCGAATGGATTTGAGCATTGCTACTGGTGAGAAGGTCTCGTCATAATCGACCCCTTGCTTCTGTCTGAAGCCTTTAGCTACCAGTCTGGCTTTGTAGGTATCTACATTGCCATCTGCTCCGATCTTCTTCTTGAAGACCCATTTGCACCCAATGGGACTCACTCCCTCAGGTGCATCCACTAAGTCCCAAACCTCATTGGTACTCATGGAATCCATTTCGGAAATCATGGCTTTTAGCCACTTCCCGCTGTCGCTACTCTGCATAGCTTCTGTGTAGGAGTTTGGCTCGTCATCCAGTATGACTTGCACTTCTTGGTTTTCATCAGCTATGTAAACCAATCTTTCAGGTTGCTTTCGCTTCCTGGTAGATCTCCTAACAGTTTGTGGCACATCTGGTTGCACTACTATTTCGGGTACAGGAACAGGATCAATGTTATTTTCCAGCCCTTGAGTTTCCTCAAGTACTACCTCATTTCCACAATAACCATCTAGCAGGAATTCCTTCTCAAGGAATACTGCATTTCTGGCAACAAACACCTTTTGTTCTTGTGGATGCCAGAAATAGTATCCAAGACCCTCTCTTGGATAGCCAATGAAATAACATTTTTCTGATCTTGTTTCCAGCTTATCAGGATACTGTTTCTTAACATAAGTAGGGCAACCCCAAATCTTAACAAATTTAAGACCAGGTTTCTTCCCTCTCCATATCTCATATGGGGTTGTATCCACGGATTTGCTGGGAACCCGATTTAGTACGTGCGCCGCAGTTTCTAGAGCATAGCCCCAGAAAGTAACTGGAAGTGTAGTGTGACTCATCATAGAACGAACCATGTCTAACAAAGTTCTGTTTCTCCTCTCAGACACTCCATTCAACTGGGGTGTATAAGGGGGAGTCCACTGTGAGAGAATCCCATTCTCCTTGAGATATTCGGTAAACTCTGTACTCAAGTATTCTCCTCCACGATCTGATCGTAGAGTTTTAATACTCTTTCCAGTTTGCTTCTCTACTTCATTCTTATATTCCTTGAATTTCTCAAAAGATTCGGATTTGTACTTCATTAAGTACACATATCCAAATCTAGAGAGATCATCCGTGAATGTAATGAAATAAGAGTAGCCACCTTTAGCACTCGTAGACATGGGTCCACATACATCAGTATGTACCAGCTCAAGCAACTCCTTTGCTCTCTCTCCATGTCCAGTAAATGGAGATTTGGTCATCTTTCCTTTGAGACAAGGCTCACAAGTAGGGTATGTTTCATAAACATCCGGTTCAATTAACCTCTCTTTGTAGAGCTTGTTTATCTTGTCTCACTGATATGACCAAGTCTACAATGCCAGAGATACGTCTCGTTTACACTATCTCTATTCCTCTTTATAGGTTGTTCGACATTGTACACTTCATGAAGTGTATCAATGAAATAGAGATCATCGCATAATGTACCAGAACCATAAAACTCGTTTTTGAATGAAAATGAACAACTATTGTTCTCAAATACGAATTTAAAACCACTCTTACAAAGAGTTGAAACAGAAATCAAATTTCTACTAAGTGCTGGTACGAAATAACAATCCCTAAGCTCTAGTACTCTTCCGGTAGGCAATCGGATCTCATATGTCCCTACAGCCAGCGCAGCAACTCTTGCTTTGTTGCCGACTCTAAGGTCAACTTCTCCTTTCGCCAACCTTCTAGGATTCTTTAGTCCCTGCATCGATATGCAAATGTGTGAGACACACCCGGTATCTAATACCCAATCTAAAGAATCTTTACTAGAGAGATTGATCTCAATAATGAACACACCTGAGCCTTTGTCACCTTCTCAAGGTGAACTTTGCAGTTCCTCTTCCAGTGTCCAGCTTTGCCACATTCAAAGCACTTGTCCTCGGACTTAGAATCGGCTTTCGCCTTCTTCTTAGCCTTTCCCTTTGCCTTCATGTTCTTCTTGGCAGCGATGGTCTTCTTGTTCTTCTTAGCACCATTGGACTTTCCATTGGTCTTAGAAGTACTAACCACCATCACAGCCTTGCCCCTGTCCTTCGTGACAGAGCTCTCAGCAGTCCTCAGCATGTTGAGGAGTTCTGGAAGGGTTGCTTCCAACTTTTCATATGGAAGTTCAGGACAAAAGGAGCATAGGAGGGCGGGAGTGATTGAAGGACCAAGTCGATACTCAACTCGTGATCCATCGCAAGTCCAAGTTGCCCAAGTCGCTCGATCAAATCGATCATCTTGAGAACATGGATCTGCACGGACTCTCCTTCATTCATTCTAGCCCTAAAAAGCTCCTTAGATATCTCATATCTAGCAGTCCTATCAGGCTCAGCATAAAGCTCCTTCAGACGGAGCATTATACTACCACTATCCAGATTTTCATGCTGACGTTGCAACTCATTGCTCATGGAGGCCAAGATGATACACTTCGCAAGCATCTCATCTTGCTTCCATTGGTCAGCCTGAACTCGCTCATCATCAGTGGACTGTTCGTTAAGAACAGGCATGGGACACTCGAGAACATACGCTACCTTTTGAATAGCGAGGACCAGTTTAACATTGCGCAGCCAATCGATATAGTTTGGTCCAGTCAGTTTGTTCGCATCAAGAATGTTATGTAAAGGCAAACCACTCATCTACAAGCATTCAAAGATACAAAAACAAAAGATAATTTAGCATGCAATTATTTACTTGAAATAAAACATCAAATAGATTATGGTTAATTCTAAGTGATGCTCCCACTATTTTTCTACGAATCATGCAACCTTCAAACATGAGACGAAAATCAAATTCTTAGTGAGATAAGGATCCAATCAGCAAAAATATAATCTCACGTTTGCATGACGACTACATTTTTCTGATCGGTAGACAACTTGCTTTGTCAATTACATCTCTATGTAACTCCTTGTTTTAGCCTCTAATTATTCATGGTCTTGCGTTTTTCGCAACAAACCATAATAATTTAGTCAAGTATAACCTCCATTCCAAGTGGCGTAAAACTATGAGACAAGTCTTTGCGTTTTTCGCAACGAGACTTATCTAATCGGTTTACCCACTTACACACAGGTATGTGTGAATGATTAATACCCAGTGTTTTTACCTAAGCAACCATGCGTGTACACATCAAGTCGATTAGGTCAAACACTTGACTCTATTTCATCATTAATGGAGGGCGGCTAGGGTTTTTCGCAAAGCTAAAACCTACATACTTTGAAGTATGAACAACAATAAGCCTTCTCCCAGAAGTATGAACAAAAAGTTTCCTATTGGCCTTCCCACGGAAGCATGAAAATCATATTCTCCTAAATCTGCTCCTACTACAAGTACCAATATAAAATATCCCAGTAAGTATAGAGCATGGATCATCCACAAGCTTCCTGATCCAGGAGGATCTTGGGTCAAGGAAGACATAGTGGACATGACTTGGGTGCATAGCAAGGCGTTGCCAAGGTGCTGCCGAGGCGCGGCAAGGTGCGGCATGGTGCGGCCAAGGCGCGGCCAAGGTGTTGCCAAGGCGCGGCATGGGCGCGGCGCTGGCGCATCACAGGCACGGCCAAGGGACGCGAACATATGTGGAAGTCCAGCGGACGCGGGCGCGCGAAGGCTAGCGGGCACGGAGGCTGCGCGGAAGGCCAGCGCGCGCGGGGCATGCGCGGTAGGCACGCGGAAGGCTGGCGGGCGCATGGCAATGCCAAGGGATGTCCAGCAGGAGCACGGGAAATCCAAGGGCCACAAGTTACATGACCATTTGTCTTCCCACTACTTGTATTCATTGCTATTAGTTAATTGCCTTTGACCGGTTTGTGGCAAAGGGGTGCTTGGGTGTGTCCAAGCCTATTTATAGCCTACTTGGCCGGTTGTGGCTAAGGGAGGTGTGGAATTGTGTTGTAACCGAGCATTGGTATAGGCAACACGAGGGAGTGGCGGTATTGGCCAACTCATACCACAAAAGAACTCTCTCTGACTCTCGCCTTCCCTAGATCCTAAATTACATCCAAGGCACTCACGGCTATACCGTAGGACCGTGGAGGGTATACGGATCAAGTGGTATCAGAGCTTAGGAGCGTGGAAGATCGAGGAATGGCTGTCACAAGGCTTGGCACGGTCATGCACCGCAAGGAGCTGAAGAGGAAGATATTCAGCGCTCGGAGGACTCGGCGCGCGTGCAAGGACAATCCTGCTGAGAGGAGTCATAAGAGGACCGGATAGGACGCTTGGAGGAGTGTTTGGACCGGTTGGCGGGGCTCTTGAAGAGGATGCTCGAAGCGCAAGTCCAAGGAGGGTCCATGCAACCTCGGCCTACCGTAGCACCTATGGTGCGACCGGAGGCAGCGGTCCGAGCGGTTGTGGGGGAGCATGGGGAATCTTTTAACCAAATGCACGCGCGTGTGCAAGGTCAAGTCACTGAACGGGTGGTTGCTCGGGAGGAGACCGAACATCCATAGGGGCACGGTCGGAGCAAGGATGGGCGAATGGTCTCGCACCAATTCGGATCGATGCAAGTTGGAGCTTCCGGTATACGATGGCGAAATTAACGGAGAGAAGTTAGATGGCTGGATTGACCAGTTAGAGTCATACTTTTCATTGTATGGCTATGATGTTGCGCAACGCATAGGCTTCGCAAGACTCAAACTTGCGTCGCATGTGTTGGTTTAGTGGAACTCATGTTGGGTTATCGGGTCAATACGACATCAGATGCACAGCGGAAATTTAAAAATTTTAATACAAAAGCCCCGTGTACCGAAAACAGGATCACATTGGTATGCTATAATAATCAAAAAATTACATCACATGTAACACGCATGATAATTAAAAATTAATCTAATTAATTTTAACGCGATCCTATCTGCATCTAATCGCGGTACGAGTTTATGATATACCTTGGCGGTCGAACCACGCCATGTAACGATCCTCGGGTCTGATGAATAGAGCCGCGAAAGTACCCGGCCTCTAATGCTAGTCCACGCTGAGACGCTCGCGAAACCGAAATCGATTTTAATCCAATTAAAACCGAAATTGGGCCTTGATTGATTTGGCCCGTCTTCAGCCTAAAGCCCACGAAGCCCACGAACAGTGGCTTCTCCTTCCTCTCGCCCGCGTACAGCCGATCCTCCAGTCGTCGTCCAGAACTCACGCCCGAAGCTTCCCGACGCAATCTCTGATCGTCACGGTCGCCGTCGCCTTCTCAAGTCGCCGGCGGCTGCGTCGTCGTCGGAAGCTCGTGTTCGGTGCAACAGTTGCACCTAATGGCTTGACGTTGTTGGATCGACGGAGCTTCAACTCGTCCCCGTCGGCTGGTCGGGACGTGTAGCGCGAGGGTTCGTCGGAGAACAGGTGCAGTCGGCCGGAGCTTCACTGAACGCAATTCAGTCGGCCGGAGCTTCACCGATCGTCAGCCTTGGCTTTCAGGCTCGCCGACGTCGCACGTCGGAGGGAAGAGAGGTGGCGGCGGACGACCGATCAACGGAGGAGGTGACGACCGTGCTAGCGGTGTAGGGCTTCCTCGTCGATCGGCGCCGCGTTTTTTTCTTTTGTTTTTCGCAGCGACGAAGAACCCACTGTACATACATATATATATATTCAACCAATTAATTATATTTATTCACAGATCGTGGTTAACGTCTAGCAACGTGCCACGACCACCCGTGTGGTATGAATATCAGTATTCATCACTTGAAACCTTTGTGTGAATAGTTCCTGCCCTATAATCCTTCTGTTCCTTTCTAACATCCCGAACGAGCTTAGAGTATGGATATCTGTCAAACTCTAATATAGCTCGAACAAATATATCTGTCTTAATAGATTCGCTCGTCTGTGACATTAAGAACATTTCTTAATTCACATCGTACCTCGGCCAAGGATTTTCTGAGCTAGTTCTATTCAAAGACACATAGGATGTTCTCCTCCTTCATAGGAGGTGACAGATTCTCTATTGGTTATCATCTATCTTCATGTGCTATTATTTATACCCAGATGGTTCCCTTGTACAGCTGAGCTATACTTGGAAACACACTAAAGTATAAATCATGAACATAAGATACTATGATAAACTCAAGTCTGAGGATCAAGGCATAACTATCACACTGAAGAATACCATTGACAGATTCCATTGGTATTCTTCGAGTAAGTCAGTTCAGTGAACTCATTCATCCAATGAGCACCTACACACTTGCTTCAGTGTCAACTACACGCGTAGTAATGAGATCACTACTCTCATCGTATGAGCAAGCAAGCTGTGTATTAGTCTTTCCGGTGACATTGAGCCCCTACTCAATGCACCTATGACTAAGAACATTCTGGACTTAGGTTTATAAGACATTAGGTCTCATTATCATGATCAACTATCATGATCCTAATTCTGTCGCCTTAGTCCATGGGGTTTATCACATACATTCATACAACATATTAAACATGACGATGCGATAAATAAACAGATAACCATAATCAAGTAAATCAAAAAGGATTTATTACAAAATATGTTCGCCAAAATATCCAATATTATTGGCTTTTAGGGCATTTACTCTTTCAATCTCCCACTTGCACTTAAAGCCAATCGCACATGCGTCTCACGCCCATCTTGTCGAAATGGCTCTCAAACGTCTTTTGAGGAAGTGCCTTAGTAAAAGGATCAGCTATGTTTTCTTTTGTGTCAACCTTTTGTATCTTGATTTCGCCTCTTTCAATGAATTCCCTTCATCAAATGAAAGCGCCTCAGAATGTGTTTGGATCTCTGATGAGACCTTGGTTCCTTTGCTTGCGCAATAGCCCCATTGTTATCACATAACAACGGCATAGGATCCTGTATCCCTGGAACCACTCCAAGTTCAGTAATGAACTTTCTCATCCAAACAGCCTCTTTTGCTGCTTCTGAAGCAGCAATATATTCGGCCTCTGTAGTTGAGTCTGCTACGGTCGGTTGCTTGGAACTTTTCCAACTAACCGCACCGCCATTCAGGGTAAAGACAAACCCTGAAACCGATTTGCTGTCATCCTTATCTGATTGGAAGCTTGAGTCCGTATAGGCCTCAACTTTCAACTCTGATTCGCCGCCATATACTAAGAAGATATCCTTAGTTCTTCTCAAGTACTTAAGGATACTCTTAACGGCAGTCCAGTGACCTTCACCGGGATCAGATTGATATCTGCTCGTCACACCAAGAGCATAGGCCACATCTGGCCTGGTACACAGCATTGCATACATAATAGACCCAATTGCGGATGCATATGGGATATTCTTTATGCGATCTCTCTCTTCTGGCGTTTTCGGTGCCATTCCTTTAGAGAGCTGAATTCCATGATTATATGGCAAGAACCCTTTCTTGCTATTTTCCATGCTAAACCGCTTTAGCACTTTATCGATATAATTCGATTGGGATAATCCGATTATCCTCTTAGATCTATCTCTATAGATCTTAATGCCTAGGACGTAGGAAGCTTCTCCTAAATCCTTCATGGAGAACTGCTGTGATAACCAAACTTTTATTGACTGCATCATTGGAACATCATTTCCAATAAGTAGTATGTCATCTACATACAATACTAAGAAAGTAATAGCACTCTTGCTAACCTTCTTGTATACACATGGTTCATCCTCATTTTTGATAAAGTCAAACGATTTGACTGTCTCATCAAAACGGATGTTCCAGCTTCGAGAAGCTTGCTTAAGTCCGTAAATGGACCTCTTCAGCTTGCATACCTTGCTTTCGCTCCCACTAGAGATAAAGCCCTCGGGTTGTGTCATGTACACATCCTCTTCGAGGTTTCCATTTAGGAATGCCGTCTTTACGTCCATTTGCCATATCTCATAGTCATGGTATGCAGCTATCGCAAGTAATATCCGAATGGATTTGAGCATTGCTACTGGTGAGAAGGTCTCGTCATAATCGACCCCTTGCTTCTGTCTGAAGCCTTTAGCTACCAGTCTGGCTTTGTAGGTATCTACATTGCCATCTGCTCCGATCTTCTTCTTGAAGACCCATTTGCACCCAATGGGACTCACTCCCTCAGGTGCATCCACTAAGTCCCAAACCTCATTGGTACTCATGGAATCCATTTCGGAAATCATGGCTTTTAGCCACTTCCCGCTGTCGCTACTCTGCATAGCTTCTGTGTAGGAGTTTGGCTCGTCATCCAGTATGACTTGCACTTCTTGGTTTTCATCAGCTATGTAAACCAATCTTTCAGGTTGCTTTCGCTTCCTGGTAGATCTCCTAACAGTTTGTGGCACATCTGGTTGCACTACTATTTCGGGTACAGGAACAGGATCAATGTTATTTTCCAGCCCTTGAGTTTCCTCAAGTACTACCTCATTTCCACAACAACCATCTAGCAGGAATTCCTTCTCAAGGAATACTGCATTTCTGGCAACAAACACCTTTTGTTCTTGTGGATGCCAGAAATAGTATCCAAGACCCTCTCTTGGATAGCCAATGAAATAACATTTTTCTGATCTTGTTTCCAGCTTATCAGGATACTGTTTCTTAACATAAGTAGGGCAACCCCAAATCTTAACAAATTTAAGACCAGGTTTCTTCCCTCTCCATATCTCATATGGGGTTGTATCCACGGATTTGCTGGGAACCCGATTTAGTACGTGCGCCGCAGTTTCTAGAGCATAGCCCCAGAAAGTAACTGGAAGTGTAGTGTGACTCATCATAGAACGAACCATGTCTAACAAGTTCTGTTTCTCCTCTCAGACACTCCATTCAACTGGGGTGTATAAGGGGGAGTCCACTGTGAGAGAATCCCATTCTCCTTGAGATATTCGGTAAACTCTGTACTCAAGTATTCTCCTCCACGATCTGATCGTAGAGCTTTAATACTCTTTCCAGTTTGCTTCTCTACTTCATTCTTATATTCCTTGAATTTCTCAAAGATTCGGATTTGTACTTCATTAAGTACACATATCCAAATCTAGAGAGATCATCCGTGAATGTAATGAAATAAGAGTAGCCACCTTTAGCACTCGTAGACATGGGTCCACATACATCAGTATGTACCAGCTCAAGCAACTCCTTTGCTCTCTCTCCATGTCCAGTAAATGGAGATTTGGTCATCTTTCCTTTGAGACAAGGCTCACAAGTAGGGTATGTTTCATAAACATCCGGTTCAATTAACCTCTCTTTGTAGAGCTTGTTTAGTCTTGTCTCACTGATATGACCAAGTCTACAATGCCAGAGATACGTCTCGTTTACACTATCTCTATTCCTCTTTATAGGTTGTTCGACATTGTACACTTCATGAAGTGTATCAATGAAATAGAGATCATCGCATAATGTACCAGAACCATAAAACTCGTTTTTGAATGAAAATGAACAACTATTGTTCTCAAATACGAATTTAAAACCACTCTTACAAAGAGTTGAAACAGAAATCAAATTTCTACTAAGTGCTGGTACGAAATAACAATCCCTAAGCTCTAGTACTCTTCCGGTAGGCAATCGGATCTCATATGTCCCTACAGCCAGCGCAGCAACTCTTGCTTTGTTGCCACTCTAAGGTCAACTTCTCCTTTCGCCAACCTTCTAGGATTCTTTAGTCCCTGCATCGATATGCAAATGTGTGAGACACACCCGGTATCTAATACCCAATCTAAAGAATCTTTACTAGAGAGATTGATCTCAATAATGAACACACCTGAGGGCCCGGCTACCTTAGCCTTTGTCACCTTCTCAAGGTGAACTTTGCAGTTCCTCTTCCAGTGTCCAGCTTTGCCACATTCAAAGCACTTGTCCTCGGACTTAGAATCGGCTTTCGCCTTCTTCTTAGCCTTTCCCTTTGCCTTCATGTTCTTCTTGGCAGCGATGGTCTTCTTGTTCTTCTTAGCACCATTGGACTTTCCATTGGTCTTAGAAGTACTAACCACCATCACAGCCTTGCCCCTGTCCTTCGTGACAGAGCTCTCAGCAGTCCTCAGCATGTTGAGGAGTTCTGGAAGGGTTGCTTATTCATATGGAAGTTCAGGACAAAAGGAGCATAGGAGGGCGGGAGTGATTGAAGGACCAAGTCGATACTCAACTCGTGATCCATCGCAAGTCCAAGTTGCCCAAGTCGCTCGATCAAATCGATCATCTTGAGAACATGGATCTGCACGGACTCTCCTTCATTCATTCTAGCCCTAAAAAGCTCCTTAGATATCTCATATCTAGCAGTCCTATCAGGCTCAGCATAAAGCTCCTTCAGACGGAGCATTATACTACCACTATCCAGATTTTCATGCTGACGTTGCAACTCATTGCTCATGGAGGCCAAGATGATACACTTCGCAAGCATCTCATCTTGCTTCCATTGGTCAGCCTGAACTCGCTCATCATCAGTGGACTGTTCGTTAAGAACAGGCATGGGACACTCGAGAACATACGCTACCTTTTGAATAGCGAGGACCAGTTTAACATTGCGCAGCCAATCGATATAGTTTGGTCCAGTCAGTTTGTTCGCATCAAGAATGTTATGTAAAGGCAATCCACTCATCTACAAGCATTCAAAGATACAAAAACAAAAGACATATTAGCATGCAATTATTTTACTTGAAATAATACATCAAATAGATTATGGTTAATTCTAAGTGATGCTCCCACTATTTTTCTACGAATCATGCAACCTTCAAACATGAGACGAAAATCAAATTCTTAGTGAGATAAGGATCCAATCAGCAAAAATATAATCTCACGTTTGCATGACGACTACATTTTTCTGATCGGTAGACAACTTGCTTTGTCAATTACATCTCTATGTAACTCCTTGTTTTAGCCTCTAATTATTCATGGTCTTGCGTTTTTCGCAACAAACCATAATAATTTAGTCAAGTATAACCTCCATTCCAAGTGGCGTAAAACTATGAGACAAGTCTTTGCGTTTTTCGCAACGAGACATATCTAATCGGTTTACCCACTTACACACAGGTATGTGTGAATGATTAATACCCAGTGTTTTACCTAAGCAACCATGCGTGTACACATCAAGTCGATTAGGTCAAACACTTGACTCTATTTCATCATTAATGGAGGGCGGCTAGGGTTTTTCGCAAAGCTAAAACCATACATACTTGAAGTATGAACAACAAATAAGCCTTCTACCCAGAAGTATGAACAAAAAGTTTCCTATTGGCCTTCCCACGGAAGCATGAAAATCATATTCTCCTAAATCTGCTCCTACTACAAGTACCAATATAAAATATCCCAGTAAGTATAGAGCATGGATCATCCACAAGCTTCCTGATCCAGGAGGATCTTGGGTCAAGGAAGACATAGTGGACATGACTTGGGTGCATAGCAAGGCGTTGCCAAGGTGCTGCCGAGGCGCGGCAAGGTGCGGCATGGTGCGGCCAAGGCGCGGCCAAGGTGTTGCCAAGGCGCGGCATGGGCGCGGCGCTGGCGCATCACAGGCACGGCCAAGGGACGCGAACATATGTGGAAGTCCAGCGGACGCGGGCGCGCGGAAGGCTAGCGGGCACGGAGGCTGCGCGGAAGGCCAGCGGGCGCGCGGGGCATGCGCGGTAGGCACGCGGAAGGCCGACGGGCGCATGGCAATGCCAAGGGATGTCTAGCAGGAGCACGGGAAATCCAAGGGGCCACAAGTTACATGACCATTTGTCTTCCCACTACTTGTATTCATTGCTATTAGTTAATTGCCTTTGACCGGTTTGTGGCAAAGGGGTGCTTGGGTGTGTCCAAGCTTATTTATAGCCTACTTGGCCGGTTGTGGCTAAGGGAGGTGTGGAATTGTGTTGTAACCGAGCATTGGTATAGGCAACACGAGGGAGTGGCGGTATTGGCCAACTCATACCACAAAAGAACTCTCTCTTACTCTCGCCTTCCCTAGATCCTATATTACATTCAAGGCACTCACGGCTACACCTTAGGACCGTGGAGGGCATTCGGCTCAAGTGGTATCAGAGCTTAGGAGCGTGGAAGATCGAGGAATGGTTGTCACGAGGCTTGGCACGGTCATGCACCGCAAGGAGCTGAAGAGGAAGATATTCAGCGCTCGGAGGACTCGGCGCGCGTGCAAGGACAATCCTGCTGAGAGGAGTCATAAGAGGACCGGATAGGACGCTTGGAGGAGTGTTTGGACCGGTTGGCGGGGCTCTTGAAGAGGATGCTCGAAGCGCAAGTCCAAGGAGGGTCCATGCAACCTCGGCCTACCGTAGCACCTATGGTGCGACCGGAGGCAGCGGTCCGAGCGGTTGTGGGGGAGCATGGGGAATCTTTTAACCAAACGCGCGCGTGTGCAAGGTCAAGTCACTGAACGGGTGGTTGCTCGGGAGGAGACCGAGACATCCATAGGGGCACGGTCGGAGCAAGGATGGGCGAATGGTCTCGCACCAATTCGGATCGATGCCAAGTTGGAGCTTCCGGTATACGATGGCGAAATTAACGGAGAGAAGTTAGATGGCTGGATTGACCAGTTAGAGTCATACTTTTCATTGTATGGCTATGATGTTGCGCAACGCATAGGCTTCGCAAGACTCAAACTTGCGTCGCATGTGTTGGTTTAGTGGAACTCATGTTGGGTTATCGGGGTCAATACGACATCAGATGCACAGCGGAAATTTAAAAATTTTAATACAAAAGCCCCGTGTACCCGAAAACAGGATCACATTGGTATGCTATAATAATCAAAACAATTACATCACATGTAACCACGCATGATAATTAAAATTAATCTAATTAATTTTAACGCGATCCTATCATGCATCTAATCGCGGTACGAGTTTATCGATATACCTTGGCGGGTCGAACACGCCACGTAACGATCCTCGGAGTCTGATGAATAGAGCCGCGAAAGTACCCGGCCTCTAATGCTAGTCCACGCTGAGACGCTCGCGAAACCGAAATCGATTTTAATCCAATTAAAACCGAAATTGGGCCTTGATTGATTTGGCCCGTCTTCAGCCTGAAGCCCACGAACAGTGGCTTCTTCCTCTCTCCCGCCGCGTACCAGCCATCCTCCAGTCGTCGTCCAGAACTCACCCCGAAGCTTCCCGACGCAATCTCTGATCGTCACGGTCGCCGTCGCCTTCTCAACGTCGCCGCGGCTGCGTCGTCGTCGAGAACTCCTGATTCGGTGCAACAGTTGCACCTAATGGCTTGACGTTGTTTGATCGACGGAGCTTCAACTCGTCCCCGTCGGCTGGTCGGACGTGTAGCGCGAGGGTTCGTCGGAGAACAGGTCAGTCGGCCGGCAGCTTCACTGAACGCAATTCAGTCGGCCGAGCTTCACCGATCGTGGCAGCCTTGGCTTTCAGGCTCGCCGACGTCGCACGTCGGAGGGAAGAGAGGTGGCGCGGACGACCGATCAACGGAGGAGGTGACGACCGTGCTAGCGGTGTAGGGCTCCCGTCGATCGGCGCCGCGTTTTTTTCTTTTGTTTTTCGCAGCGACGAAGAACCCACTGTACATACATATATATATATTCAACCAATTAATTATATTTATTCACAGATCGTGGTTAACGTCTAGCAACGTGCCACGACCACCCGTGTGGTATGAATATCAGTATTCATCACTTGAAACCTTTGTGTGAATAGTTCACATGCCCTATAATCCTTCTGTTTCTTTCTAACATCCCGAACGAGCTTAGAGTATGGATATCCGTCAAACTCTAATATAGCTCGAACAAATGTATCTGTCTTAATAGATTCGCTCGTCTGTGACATTAAGAACATTTCTTAATTCACATCGTACCTCGGCCAAGGATTTTCTGAGCTAGTTCTATTCAAAGACACATAAGATGTTCTCCTCCTTCATAGGAGGTGACAGATTCTCTATTGGTTCATCTATCTTTCACGTGCTATTATTTATACCCAGATGGTTCCCTTGTACAGCTGAGCTATACTTGGAAACACACTAAAGTATAAATTATGAACACATAAGATATTATGATAAACTCAAGTCTGAGGATCAAGGCATAACTATCACACTGAAGAATAACCATTGACAGATTCCATTGGTATTCTTCGAGTAAGTCAGTTCAGTGAACTCATTCATCCAATAAGCACTACACACTTGCTTCAGTGTCAACTACACGCGTAGTAATGAGATCACTACTCTCATCGTATGAGCAAGCAAGCTGTGTATTAGTCTTTTCGGTGACATTGAGCCCCTACTCAATGCACCTATGACTAAGAACATTCTGGACTTAGGCTTATAAGACATTAGGTCTCATTATCATGATCAACTATCATGATCCTAATTCTGTCGCCTTAGTCCATGGGGTTTATCACATACATTCATACAACATATTAAACATGACGATGCGATAAATAAACAGATAACCATAATCAAGTAAATCAAAAAAGGATTTATTACAAAATATGTTCGCCAAAATATCCAATATTATTGGCTTTTAGGGCATTTACTCTTTCAACTCACACCTAAGGACGCGCGGAGCGGAAGGAGTCACTTGGACTGCCTTCAAGGTGCTCTTGAAGGAGCAATTCTATCCGGTTGGATATGATGAAGAACGGTGGAGGAAGTGGCTCTATTTGAAGCAAACCGATGACCAGAGCGTGCAGGACTACACTACGGAGTTCCGGAGACGCGCGCTGGCCCTAGGCGTACAATTGGAGGATCGTGAGGTTCTACGCAAATATCTCGCGGGGCTGCATGAGGAGCTTCGTGCGGAGGTAGATCTTTACCCTATTTTTTATGTAGGGGATGCTTGCAAGAAAGCGATGGCATTCGAGAAGCTCAACCGAGCGCGCGGGCGAAGCAAGAGCAAGCAAGCCGCTGGCGGGAGCGCAAGCAAGGGCATGGGCAGGAATGACTCGGCCGAGGATAGCGCAAGTGACGGGTCAGCGGAAGAGTCCAAGAAGAAGGTCATCGAGTGCGGCCACTATGGGAATAAAGGCCACATCAAGAAGAAGTGCTGGAAGTTACACCCTGAGTTGGCTCCAAAGAAGAAGGCCGGAGGTATGGACAAGGGCAAGAAGACGTTGATGACAACCGTCGAGGCGGACACTGAAGAAGCACCCTTATCCATGCAGGAGAATCTTTGATTGTTCGGGCCAAGGAGTCCAGCGCAGAGGCAACAAGCAGCAAGGGCAACGGCAAGACTTGCCCGTACCTAGGGTTCTAGCGTGAACCATTGCGGAGCAATGGTACGTACGGTGGGAGACATGATCCAGGAGGATCTTGGGTCAAGGATGACATAGTGGACATGACTTGGGTGCAATAGCAAGGCGTTGCCGAGGCGCGGCATGGTGCGGCCAAGGCGCGGTATAGGCGCGGCAAAGGCGCAGCCAAGGCATGGCATAGGCGCGGGTCTGGCGCATCACAGGCACGGCCAAGGGACGCGGACATATGCGGAAGTCTAGCGGACGCGGGCGCGCGGAAGGCTAGCGGGCGCGGAAGCTGCGCGGAAGGCCAGCGGGCGCGGGCATGCGCGGAAGGCCAGCGGGCGCGCGGTAGGCACGCGGAAGGCCGACGGGCGCATGGTAATGCCAAGGGATGTCCAGCAGGAGCACGGAAAATCCAAGGGGCCACAAGTTACATGACCATTTATCTTCCCACTACTTGTATTCATTGCTATTAGTTAATTGCCTTTGACCGGTTTGTGGCAAAGGGGTGCTTCGGTGTGTCCAAGCCTATTTATAGCCTACTTGGCCGGTTGTGGCTAGGAGGTGTGGAATTGTGTTGTAACCGAGCATTGGTATAGGCAACACGAGAGAGTGGCGGTATTGGCCAACTCATACCACAAAAGAACTCTCTCTTACTCTCGGCTTTCCTAGATCCTAAATTACATTCAAGGCACTCACGGCTATACCGTAGGACCGTGGAGGGCATACGGATCACTTCCAACTTGAAGTTAGGAGAACAACAAACAAGCCTTCTACTCAGAAGTATGAACAACAAGTTTCTTATTAGCCTCCTCGCTAAAGCATGGAAATCATATTCTCCTAAATCTGAAATGCTTAAGGAGCTCGTAGGGCAACCAAGCAACTGTGTGCATTCCTGTGTCTACTTAGAGGTAAGATAATCTCTACACTAATTATTTCGTATTGGTGCATACGTTCGACCCTAAAAATTTCCAAAAGTCTTTCTTTGGAAGCTTGGGCACAATTAGCATTATCTAAAAAAAAGGGAGTTCCAGTAAGCCTTCTTCAAGAAACATGGAAGAGAGTGTTCTTCCTCTGCAATACGCTTCTTCTTCTTCAATTGCCTTAGCTTTCTAGGGCAGGACAACGCTATTTTGTGTTATATACTCGCTTGGATTCCTCGAATTAAAAGTAGATTTCCATCAAGCCTTCTTGGAAGAAGCATGGAATCAACTTTATAAGGTTCTTTTAGCCTTCTACATTGCTCTCTGGTTCGGACATCGTCATCCTATCTCTAGTAAACCTTCTTCAAGAAGCATGGAAGGGAGTGTTTCTCCTTTGCAATACATTTCTCCTTCTCCGATTGCCTTCACTCTTCCAGGGCGAGAGAACGCTAATTTGTGTTCTATATACTCGCTCGGATTTCTCGAATTAAAATTCAATTTCCAGTAAGTCTTTCAGAAGAAGCACGCAATCAATTTTATAAGGTTCTTCGTGGCCTTTTATATTGTACTCTGCTTCGGATTTCATCTTATAAAGCCTTCCCATAAAAGTATGAAACTAATTCTACATAGTCATTCTTAACATTCTATTAATATTCTGCTAGGTCAGATATCACCAGCAAGATATGAGGCAACAAGAAGCAAATCTTTGATATTCCGAAATTGTAGGAAAAATCACTATTTGGGGTTATCATCAGTTGGTTATGAAACATATTCATGGCGATCTCTTAATTGAATGCAATGCCAAATTCTTATGGGCTCAAGACAAAAGAAGAACTATTGGGTTGAGTTTCACTAAATGGATGTATGATTTATTTGATTAACATCGAAAAGCATTATCCCAATTTCTACTAAATGGACACCAAACAGCTTATTGCTTAGGTGATTGACCACCCTAGAAAATCTTTGGCGAAACACCACGTTAAGGTAAACTTATTTTTATATTCATAATCATTCAACTAACACCAAGTATAGGTAACCATAGCGCCATTACGACTCTCCCTGGGTGAAGCTTGATTGAGCAATAAATAGCACCAACAGCAAAGCCTTACTAGTTTCTCGATCAACATCATCCCGTAATACATTGAGCAGAACCAGAAAGGTTAATAGCGGTTATGACAAAGGACATGGATAACTTGAATGCGAGGCAACGAGAAACTCATATCTCGCTGACGCCGAAAAAGACGTCAGCCTCAATTGAAGTAGATGACAGCAGCCGAAACGACAATAATGAAGCCTTGGCCATCAGCACAGCTGATTGGAAATCTTAGAGACGGTGGATCACACATCGCTCTCATTTCCAACCTGTTGGGCACAGCTCATCTTAATTTCGGTTCGCGTGATCGACTATTCTCCCATTCGTTCATGAAGAAGAGAACACTACTCGTTAGAGACAGAGGATCACGCATCACTCTTTTTTCCAACATGTTGGTCAAGGGTCATCTCAATTTTGGTTTGCAAGATCGATTGTTCTTTCATCTATTCATAAAGAGGAGAACACTACTCGTTAGGAAGAACGTATAACAATCTAATTAACATCAGGCCAAGGGGGATCAACCAAGCAGGCTGTGATCTGTCCAACATCTTTTTCAGCCCATCGCCGATCCAGCCATCGCCATTAAAGAAGTATACCACGAAGATGAATCAGGCCATCGCCATTAAACAAATATACGATAAGACAAACATATAGCGTTAGCGAAACCAACCTTTATGAAGAAAAAGTATACCGAACAAAATGCTCGAGGGCCAACATTACTAAAAATCAACTAGCAAGTGCAGCGTAGAGTAAGATCCATTTTTGTCAATAATGTACAGTGTTCAGAATTTTGAAGCGTTCTGCAATTCAGGGGTTCGATGATGGAGAAGATTCAGTAGTTTGGAAATTCGAAGTATGGGAGCATTCAATAGTTCGGGGGTTCCGTAATTGGAAGCTTTCAACAACTTGAAGAATCGGAGTAACCAAACAATAAATTGGCAAAGCGCAAAGTGAGCACCCCGAGAAATAGTTTGAAAGCTAACTAAAGTTAACTTCCAACTAGGGGGCTTATGATGGGTCGTATTTGGCACGTCATTAACGGCGTGATACGTGGCATGCACAATTAAGGAAACGATAAATATGGAAAGAAATCACAATCAAATATGCGGTTAATGAAGTCAAGATCTTGGAGATATTCATGGAGATTTATCCCCTATTAAGGAGCATGACGGCCACATAATTTAGGACCGACTACCTTGTACTCTCTCTACTATTTAGTGAAAGATGCTCCTCTGCGACTACCCATGGACGTAGGTGATATCACCAAATCACGTAAAATATGTGTCTTACTATCTCTCTATTCAGATTCTCTCTGCAGTAATCAGCGAGTCCTATCTCAAAACCACCTCTCCATCACTAGGTTAATGGGATGAATGCCTAATATATTCCTCCGTATCCGATGCCCCTAACCCTAGCTTTTATATCCCTTAATTTGTTAACTAAATATAAAAATAAGGTATTCTAAGTCAAAATATTTGTTGCCGTTAATGGTTGTTTGACCTCTAGATGCGGCTGTTAGCTTAACCCCGTCCCTGGTTGCTTGCAACTCCATCAATATATATATATATAAGGTTTTTATTATAAACAGACTAGATTTTAGTATACTCTACAGCTTTTACATCAAAAGGTTTCAAAAACACCTTTTGTATAAAAAGTTTTCAAAGAAATTTCTAAATACATATTTTAGTACTCTAAAGTTTTTAAAATCAATGAAGATTTCATAGACATAAAATATATCTATTTAGCGGTACTTTTACGAAATGTTCACGATGCATAATGTATAGAGCATGTAACGTTTAATTTTTTCCGTATTTACTTTTTAATATATATATATAATATATATATATATATATATAATATATATATATATATACATATATGTTAATTTAATTTAATAATTATCAGAGAAAGTAAGCATTCGATCGGAAGGAGATCAAAAGCATACCAAATTTGAACTTTGTCCTTATTGTTTCTCATAGACTTAGATCAACAAGCCTAACGGCTTCTGCAGGGCGTACAAGCTGTCATCCTTTTTTTTTTTTCTTTTGATCCGAGAGGCGGTGGATAACCCACCAGCATAAAGTCTATCCAACCCCCCATTTTGACTCGAGTCCGGAACCTCCCCTTCATGGGAGGATTTTCATGCCACAAGACCTAAAGTCGCTGGCCAAGCTGTCATCTTTTAGCTGTCAAAGTGACGGATTTCGACCAAGATGGGGAATTATATCATCTTCAATAGTGATGCAAGCTTCACTTACATTAAATTATTTTACAAAAATTATTAGTAACCGATCTAAAGTTATACAATCACCATAACAAAATAAGTCAACTTTCGAGTACATAACTCCATTGTTGAAACAACAATAGTTAATAGAAGATATCAATAGTATATAGTAGCTGGCTTGCTTTTAAGTTTTAAATGAAGCGATGCAGTTTGTTCATAGATCCAGCACCTATTAAATGAGCAACATATAAATAATGACACCACATAAGTGTATGTGTGTGTGTGTATATATATATATATATATATATATGAAACATTTTACAATAAAATGTTTATGCCCTATCATTATATATCATTCTCGTGTTTAAATATAAAAAAATTTACGATCATTTTTTTGAAAAACTTTCTAAATAAAATTTATAAATTTTAATGAGATTTATATTTTTTCATGTTTAAAAGTTTTTCAAAAAAAAAAAAAACTTCGAAACAGGTGTTTTGAAACTCTAAAATTTAACGGGTTCAACGAATTTTAAAACCATTTCTTAGGGAAAAAAAAGCAAAAAGAGAAAGAACAGAGAACATAATACTAGATGGAACGTGACAACAATATATAAAATTAGGGACCATAATACTAGAGGGGAAAACAGCATATCAACCCCTGGATTGAAACTGTTTAGAAATTAATCAATCGATTCAAAATCCTTACAAATGAGCCACTCTCAAAATTTATAGTATACTTACTATTATATAAATATTTTTTAAAAATATTTAAATATATAAAAAAAAAAAATTCGATGCGATCTATAATTTTCATATTCAAAATCTTTCAAAAATTACTTCAAACTAATTATTTTAGCACTTCAAAATTTTAGTGGATTTAAAAATTAAACAGCTAATCTGTTAAACTTTAGAACCTCCTTTGAAAAATATTTTTTAGAAAATTTTGAATACGGCAAATAAAATAGATGTTAATATAATTTACAATTTTTATCAAACTTTTAAAAAACATTTTTAAACAATCTTTTAAAAAAATAAAAAATTATGAATTATGAATATAATTTATTTATAATATGTTATACGACACAATGGCTAATTTATAAGTCTTCTTTACTAGAGTGAGTGCAATAAAATTTCTCTGGCGCAAGAGATAGTTGACTGAAGTAGGAATGGGGTGCTAGTATTTTTGAAATTATCCCGCTAATATATATATACTAGCAGAAACATCACTCGCGATGCTTGTGAAAAAAAAAATATTTTAAAATATTTTAAAATATTCTAAAAATTTAAAAAATATATTTAAAATATTTAATTATTTGAAAATAAAATTTTTAAACAATTAAGATATTATATATATAGAATTATTTATTATTTTAATATATATATATATATTTTTTTAATATATATTATTTAAATAATATATATATCTATATATATTTAAAATATATATTATTTTAATTATTATTATTATTTTATATATATATATATATATATATATTTTATTGTGAGAAATTCTCTTCATAATCACTTGGTAGCATTTTTTTGACATATAATGTGCTAAGGCATGCAAGAAATCTCAAGAGCAATATTCTCATATTTCTAATCACCAAATAATATTAATACATGGAAGATGATTAAAAATGTAGTGAGATAGGAAATGCAACTGATGCTACATGAATTTTGCAACTACGGAGAACACTCTGAAGGGGACAAACCTCGTAGAAGTGGTGCTCGTTGGAACGGCGAGAAAACGTGTGCCAGGTGGAGATCCCCGCCCGCGCAAAGCCAAGATGTTCGACGAGGACCACCCCGTATGGGGGATGAATCCTCCTCGTAGCTAGGAGCGGTTGTACTTAATACAAGATATACCAATAATACCCCGCGAATACGTACACATGGAGAACGGTAAAGGTGTTACAGGGTCGTTAACTACCAAATTACCCCTTAACACCCCTATAAATAGCCCTATAAGACGCCTGTAATGGGAGACGGATCCTGTAATCATCTGTATTAGCAAATATCTTTATGTAACACTGTGCATATAGTGAATTTCTTACAATGACCTCTCACGAGGACCCCCTCGTACCGTGGTTTTCTCCCCTACCTTAGAGGTTTTCCACATTAAACCTTGTCTTGCATCTGTTTTACCACCCTTGTTCGCCTTAGTCCCTACAGGATAAAACTGGTAACCGAGCCCATCGCTCCCTCGCACGCCGAACTACATCAGTCCCTATTTTGCGATGAGAAACCTGCCAGCATTATCTATTGTCGCCCGTGGGAAGCGCCGTTCTTTCACCACGACCACACGGTGTATGCCTCATCCGACAATGGTAACCACTCGTAGCCGACCGCAATGGCCTTCTGACTCTTGCCGCCACGCAGCTACATATTCCTCCACTCCGTCCCAACGCACGTCCCCTCCTGCCCATCCACCAACGGAGGCAAGACAATCTCGTCCCAGGGAATCGGAGCCCTCTGGCACGGCCCCCACCTTAGACTCTTATGCGGCGGCGCAATTGGAAATACTTACCAACCCCTCGTGCAACAAATCATGCAAGAAACCGTCCGCTTGGCCCTTCGTGAACAACAGGCCGCCATCACCAGCCTCCAACCGCAAACTCAAAGCTGACGCTCGGGTGAAGACCCGAGGCATGGAACGAACAGGGAGACAACACACGACAATCTGCATTCGATAGACTGGGACCGACAAGTCAAGGCGCTCCGGACATACGAGATCGTCCGGTGAGGTGCCTAAAGCATCCCGCGTATGGAAGCCGGCATGCAAGGAAGATAGACGCAACCCCTCGAGAGGAAGCCAAACAGATCACGTTCGGCGGGATTTGGGACAACAAGAAAAACGTGTCTCGGGACCCTCGAACCCTGTCGAACGTGACAATGAGGCAAGCTCGGGGAGTTCGCACCATCGAAGACGCGACTCACGACCCGCACAACAAACCCGGCCACAACGGTTGAGCTCCCACCTCCTCCACCCGTGAAGCGGTGCTTCGATAGCTCGTTCATCGGCGTAGAACGGTTCTCCCCGTTCTCAGCGGAGATAGTAGTGTCTCCATACCCTACGGAGTTCACAACCCCGAAGATCAACCGCTATGACGGAATGACGGACCCCTCCTGTTACGTCCGGTATTTTGTGAGGGCTATGAAGGCCTACGCGTGCGACGAGATGTTGTATTGTAACGTGCTCCCCACACTCTTCGAGGGTCATGCCCTGGCCTGGTTCAACCAACATTCCCCATGGTGCGTCAAGAACTGGGACCAATTCGTGGACATGATCACGTCAAGGTTCTTTTCAAGCAGCCATTACCAGAAGAGCCCCGATTCAATAATGAACATAAAGCAGGAGACCAACGAGACACTAATGAGTTATTACGAGCGCTTCACGGCGGAACAGATGAAGCTCGGCATAACGAGCAACGATTTGGTGGTCACCGCGCTGAAGATTGGAATCTCAGAACCACAGTTGGCCTGTGAATTCCATCGCAACACCCCAACTACAGCTGAAGACGCCCTCAGAGGCTTCGAGATAGCGCTATGAGGTCCTCATCGCGCATGGAACCCTTTAAGGAAAGCACGCCATTGCAAAGCCATCCACTAGCCAACCCAATCCGAGCCAAGACCCCCGACGGGAGAAAGTAAATCGCATAGCAACCAAGCAAACGAGAAACAGGGTAGAAAGAGGAAAGGCCCAGCTAATAGCCGATCCTCGCAAGTCGGGCAGAAGCCTGTATACACAACCCGCTTCATGGATTATACTCCGCTCTCAGCTCCGAGAAGAGAAATCTTCTACATCCTGAAGACCAAGGAACAAATAACGAAGCCACCTCCGATGAGAGCTCTCCCCCGAACAAGAGAGGCGAAAGTAAGTACTGCGATTTCCATGAGTCCCACGGTCACTACATCGAGGACTGTCGATAGCTCCGGCACTATAGAAGACAAGATATGACAAGGAGAGCTGCGATAGTTTCTCCCCGGACGCGAAAGCCAGGCTGCCTGACACGACGAACAGGCGCCACTGACACCGGCGACAGTACCGGAGAGGCGACAAGAACAGACACACCAAGTGCATTACAGGGAGATTAACTTCATTGTTGGAGAGATCGACAAGGACCGTACGAGAAGCCGAAGGAGAAATCGCGATGAGTGCAACCTCGTACAAGCCCGGGAGGGAGGAATCGATCCTAAAGGAACTTACCCGATCATCTTCAATGATAATGACTTTGACGGGGCGATGACTCCACCACCGACTCCCTTGTCACGACAATGATTGTGAATTCCCTGAAAGTCGGCCGAATACTTATCGACACGGGAAGCAAAGTCGATATTCTGTTCTACGATTGCTTCGCCAAGATGGGAATACCTGAATACGAGCTCCACCCGGTATGCTCAGAACTCGTAGGGTTCAACGGCTCGTCAAAAATGCCCCTAGGAACCATTGACCTCAGAGTTACCATCGGGGAGGCCCCCAAGCTGCGCACCGCGACGTTAACCTTCGTGGTGGTTGGGATCCCGTCGGTGTATAATATCATCTTCGGAAGAACGGGAATCTGGAAATTCAAGGGGGTGGTTTCCATACCCCACCTGAAGATGAAGTTCCGAACCAAGGCAGGGGCATACACACTCTGCGGGGACCAACATTGCGCGCGAAGACTTCATCGAGATTTTTTGAAGAAAGAGACGTTCCCAATCGAGGGACCATTCTGTTTTAAGGAGCCGAGGGAGACGACGAGGCACTCGGCGTCAGCGGCGGAACCAACGACCGTCATCCCCGCACGAGAAGGATCATTTGACGATCGGAAGCTTCACGTAGGCTCCACTCTCAACGGTGAAGAGCTCGGGACTCTGAAGGCATGCTTTCAACGTAACGCTAACATCTTCGCCTAGAACCCATCGGATATGCCGGGGATCAAACTAGACGTGTTCACCCACAAACTTAACGTCAGATCGGCAAAACCGGTGAAACAAAAGAAGAGGACCTTCGCCTTCGAATGAGCGAAGGCCATCAAGGTGGAGATCGAGAAACTCCTCGCTGCCGGCCTCGTACAGGAAGTGCGCTATCCGGAGTGGTTAGCAAACATGGTCCTTGTCAAAAAATCCAACTGGAAGTGGCGCATGTGCATAGACTTTACAGACCTCAATAAACCGTGCTCGAAGGATTGCTACCCGCTCCCTCAAATAGAAAAACTTGTCGATTCCACCGTTGGGCATGGGATGCTTAGCTTCATGGATGCTTTCTCCGGGTACAACCAAATCAAAATGCACCCTGAAGATGAGGAGAAGACATGTTTTATCACGGACACGGGCACCTATTGCTACACGGTGATGCCATTTGGGCTCATCAAAGCTGGGGCAACCTTCCAAAGATTTGTCGACCTTAGGTTCAAACCGTTGTTGGGCGAGACGATGGAAGCATACGTCGATGACCTTCTCGTAAAAAGCAAGAAACGAGACAATCATCCTCGCTGTTTACAGGAGGCCTTCGACATTATGAGGAACTATAGAATGCGCCTCAACACGGAGAAATGCTCATTTGGAGTCTCTTCGGGGAAGTTCTTGGGATATGTGGTGACCCCTAGCGAACCCATATAAGGTGGTGAAGGCCATTATGGACATGCCTCCACCGAAAAACATCACGGAAGTCCAACAACTTGCCAGGCGCATCACCGCACTTGGGTGCTTCATCTCACGAGCTGGGGACCGGTGCAAGCTATTCTATAACATCCTACTGAAGAACGCCAACTTCCTATAGACCCCCTAACACGATAAGGCCTTCGAGGAGTTGAAGCTGTTCTTGACCGAACTGCCTATCATGGTTGTCGCCGACTCGGGGAGCCCTTGTACCTTTACCACTCCGTTTTCGAGTCGGCAATCAGCACGGTCCTTGTTAGGGAGAAAGATTGAGTGCAGAACCCCATCTTCTATTACAGCAAAATCCTCCGCGACTTCGAGCTCAACTATACGACGTTGGAGAAATTCGCTTACGCCCTCATCCTGTATTCGAGGTGTTTGAGGCCCTATTTTCAGGGGCACCCCATCCACGTCCTCACGAACACTCCCCTAGGGCAGATAATGAGAGACCCCACCGGAGCCACGGGAAGAGTCACTAAGTGGGCGATGAAGCACAAGGAATTCGATGTTTTAGTACGAGCCCCGTCCGGCTATCAAAGCCCACGCTTTAGTTGACTTTCTTGCTGAAATGTCCATTCCCTTGGAGGAAGAGTTGTCGCGGCTTAACCTCTATCCGGAACCACTAGAGAACTTTTGGACATTGCACATTGATGGGTCATCAAACATTGCTGGTAGCGGAGCGGGCATCGTGTTATGTAGTCCTGGTGGCGCTCGTCTAGAATACTCTCTCAGGCTGACCTTCCTGCGACCAACAACACATCCGAATACAAAGCAATCATCTCAGGGCTAAGGATAGCGCTGCAGCTCGGTGTCAAACGTCTGGAGGCGTACGCTGACTCACAGTTAGTCGTTTACCAATTTCAAGATCTATGAAGCGCAGGATGACACCAAGGCCGCCTACCTTTGGAAGGTCAAGTCCCTCGTCCACCGCCTCGAATACTTCGTCGTCGCCCACGTACCAAGAGAGGAGAACCATATGGCCTATGCTCTAGCAAGGCTCGCCTCTGCCACGGAGGACGAACAGCCCGGGCCGTCTTTCGTGAAGAGCTACGCGTACCTGCTATAGAATAGATCGAGGTAAACCCCGTCACACTTACAAAGCGTGGTTGACCGATGTAAAAATACTTAGCCAGATAGGAGCTACCCGATGACAAGAAGCTTGCGGAAGACATTCGATGAAGAGTGGCTCGTTTCACGCTCATTAACGGATAGCTATATCGCAAGGCATTCTCCTCGCCTTACCCCATCTCTCGGCGCGGAGCTCGCGTCCCCAACCCCATTCAGCGAAAAGCACTATATAGCTTATTACAAGATTCGTTACAAGTAATGGTAACAACTACTAAAAAAATAAAATGGTACCTAGGACGAGGAACCGTCAACGCGGCACCGACCTCGCTCCTCAATATGCTGCAAGCCGCTCGTCTACCAAAGTTCACCGGTTTATAAAAGTAGGTAGCCCTACTTCCTCCAAAGCTTAAACATCCTCCTCCCATAATAAGGACCTACAAAAACTAACACAGAGGAGGACGCAACGAGCACGGGTTAGATACCCTCGTCCGAAGTACCCTACAAATTAGATACCCTCGTCCGGAGTACGAACAGCCCCAGAAGGTGAGGCTCCGTCTACCTGCCCTAAGCCACAGTTCGAAGCAAAATCGTATAGGGAGGGTCAACGGAGTATACACCGGGGTGCCAAGATCGACACTACGCAACTTGTCATGAGCCTCGCCAAGCTGCTTCCGCAAGTCCTCGTTCTCGGACCGAAGCATTGCAGCTTCGAACACCATGTATGTCAAAAAAATCTCCGATGGTGGCCATCGTCCTTTAAGTCCTCCAGAAGCTTGTGGAGCCTCTAATTTTCGACGACCAGATCCCTATTCTCTCTAGCCAGTGATCGCAGGAAATTAGCGTTCGTCCCATTCGCCATAGCACGATGACTAGCTAGTCGGACGAACGAGAAGACGGGCGTCCTTATCGAATGAGCCCCCGCCCGAAGACTTTAATCCTTTGCCGCCTCCTTGGCTGCGGCATCGTCGGTTGCTAAGCCCACAGCCAATACCACATCGTCATCAACGAGCTTACCTTCACCCATCAGCAACTACTATCAATTTTTTTCATCAATTTTATTTCGTTTTCTTTTTTTCATTCTTTGTTTTTTCTAATTAGATACTGCTATTTTTATTTATAAACCCTAATTTTTCTTGAATATCATAAAAGTCCAGGTCGATTCTATGTATCCCATCATCCAAGACGGCACCTAACCTTATATGAATCAGTGGTCCGGCCAACAAATACGTGCCCCTTCTGCATCAACGAGAACAGGTTGTCATCCGTGAACAGTCTTCTGCCACGTGTATGACTGAGATCGTAGGCTCACACCGGAGGTTCATTCTGAGCGTCGAATTTGGAGTGTTAGATTAAATTATTTATGGCAAGGAATATATGGAGTACCAGAGTGTTAAGAAGGGCATGAGACTTGTGAGGTGCGTCTCAGATTCAGAGACTCTGTCACCAACGTAAGCAACGTAGTAAATGAATGCATGGCCCATGCAATGCCATTATACACTCTCTGCGCCCCCATTTAATGACCACCTCTCTTAATACAATAAGGGGGCGTTTACTTTATAACTGTACAAAATTCTTAAGGTAGTGTTTGGATTGGATTACAAGGCTCCGTCTACCGCCTCCGTTCGCCGCGGTAAAGTCTTTACACATGCAATATTTACTAGCAAACCAAACGAGAGAAGACGTTACTACCATATTATTCAGGTAAAGTCTTTACCCATATAAGATTCTACCCAAGCAATACTTTATCCTCAATCCAAACACCACCTAAAATGTCGTATTTCCAGTAACTTGAATTTCTAAGAATCGCATTCCTCGTAAAAAGGTATTCCTTTGTTTTCTTCGTTATTTCTTATTGTTTAAATTCCTAAAATGTTGTTTTCATTCGTTTGGTTTGGTTACAGTATTTTCTGACGTGTGGCAGAATATTATTAAAATATTTATTTCATAAATTAAATAAAAAATAGTAAAATTACATGAAGATATTTCTTGAAAATATTTTACTCTTTACTTGTCAAATAGACTTATAGTCCATAGAAAACCTGTTTATAAATCCAAACATAATAAGTCAAAATGAATCAATAGAAATAAATCAGTATGGTAAATTATAATCAATAGAAATACTGACTTGTTGTGATCGATGGTGTCTGGCAAGCTAAAGAGAATGAAGTAATTATCGGATCGAGTTTTGAAATATCAAGTAATAGAGAGAAGAAAGAAGTAATTGTCGGCTAGGGTTAGTTAAGTTAAGGGCAATTGGAAAATAAAAAATTAATGTTGCATGGAATTAAAACACCCACCTTCTTCTATAAAAATCTGGATTTACTCATTTGTGGGAATGTTGCATCCATAGGAATGCTGCATTCTTATAGTTTTGACAAACTAAACGTTAGATTCCTATTCCCACGTGTTAAATTTCCGAAAATCCTATCGAGATTCTACGAGCTTAACGCAACCTAAAAAAGTCACTCGTTATTTATAAAAAATATACAATACATATTTTGTTGTTTAGTATATCATTACAATTATATCAAAACAATCATAGATGAATAGCAAATCAATACCGCAGAAATCATAACTATACTAATTCGTCAATTTGGGCGAAGAGAGAACAAAAACCAATTCAATTAAACCAAAAGTTTAAAATCACTCATATTTTCAGGGAGGTACGTGATTATGAATGTAGATAGACCTTATTCTAAGAACAATTGCATTGGTGTGATTAAAAGAACAGAAATACCATTCTTCAAAAATTCATGATGCTTGTGATATAATCAAACTTCTATCTTATGTATGAAAATATGTACCATATATAATATGTTGTACTGTGATAGATTATGATTGTATCAGGATATCTGGTGCTCGTGAATAGCAACAGTCTTAAACTTGAGCATTTTGGACAAAATACTTGAGCATTTTGTTTATAGCTTATATGGAAATGCTTCGGCTTGTAGATAATAGTTTAGTTGGACAAGTTTGATGCTTGGTGAATAATATCACTACTATTCACATTTGGTAAGGCTGATTTGATGGCCTGATGATGCTGTCTTCCTTTCTTTTAATAATTGATGTTGATGAGATATCAACTATTGTCTTCAATAAGTGATAATTGCATGCCAGTCCACCAAAGTTTCGCTGTTGTATTTCAGCCCTCAGAAACGCATTTTCGTGCTGACGTGGTAGGCGGCCTGCCGACACACTGCACATTTTCGTATTTTCTGGGACTGAAATGCGTAACTGTTACTTTTAGGTGGGCTGATATGCAATTATCTGCTTTCATAACATGTCATTCATTGGCTGCTGAAATGTGATTGGTCTCATCCTTCAATTTATCTTTTATAATAGTTGTAAAATTATCTAATTACGTATAGAACTTTTTATAAATAATTTAAAAAAAAAAAAAAAAATAACTTGTGAAATTTCTCCCAAAGCTTCTTCCAAATCAATAATGTCCATCTTTAAAGCAGCACATACAAAGTTAAGGATAATTCCATATCAGCCCCTTATTTTCAAAGGGTTTCCGGATCAGCCCCTGGAAACGTTCCAGGGGCTGATCCGGCAAATTTAAAGAAACGGGGGCTGATATGGTATTATCCCTTAATTCAATCAAGTACGATGCATTATCTGAATTTGTATAGAAATTTTAAGAGCTTTAGCAAGATGTGAGACGTAGGCCCGAGCACCATCCAGGAAGGGGACCAGGTCAATGGCCAACCGTTGTAATAAATACCCTTTAGTCAGCATAATTTTTCCCTTTTCTTTTTGAATGTTTATTTATTTAGAATTATTTATTGTGTTTTAATAATTTTTCTTGAACAGGAGCTACGGAGTGTAGCTCAGTTAAGATTTGAAATTACAAGTTTTAAAAAATGAATAATAAAGTGTACAACGAAATTTTTTTCTAAAATAAGAGTAAAACAAAAGAAAAACAAAAAAAGAGAAATTTGTAATGCGGTCAATCCAACATTGTTCAATCTTCTTTTCTTTTTAAACATCAATAGGCCAGCATGGTGGTCTGGAATCCCGGGTTAACCGCTCGGATCCGATTCTTACAAACTTGCACTTCGATATTTTTTGTTAAACTCGGTAATTAATTATCCGCAAAGAAAATGTTTGATTGTCAGAACTTTTGCTATAAATTACATGTTAAATGACTTGTGAATGACTTGTGGAGGTAAAATTTCTAGTTAATACTAGTTCAACGCTCCTAGTCAATCGTGGCCGTCTGAAACTTTTGCGTGCACTGACCTCTAAACTTTGTTGACCTCTTCATGAACAAGAGTTGACTTTTAAGACATACGAGTTGACTACCAGAATACGGGTCAATTGTTGGTCTATGATCATTAATATCTCATTGTTGAATTTGTAAAATTGATCGTCCCCCAAACCTTCTTGACTTCTAAGGAGAGAACTTAACAATTCGAACCAAATGTAATTTAAGAAACGACAAAAAATTAAGAATATTTCAAAAAAAGACAATTTTTACGCACTTGCCCGAAAAGAATATCTGCCTTAAAAAATAGCTTCCAAGCATGTAAACTATGGGAACCTATTTAAAGTTAAAGCCCTCACAAGATTATTAGTATATAGCAAAATCCTTAAGACAGTAACGTTGACGTTGAATTAGTTTTGCTCTGACAATTTTAAGCTAATGCTTTATTAATAAATTAACTTATGTCGATATTACAACGGATAAATACATATCAGCCACTGATTTTAATCCCTTAGCAAATCAGTCCTTCCGTCTCTCTCATATTTTTAACTCGCAAATCAATCCCTCCGTTCGCTAAATTGTTCAAAAGTGTTGATTTATCTTGGGAGGGGGCTGATTTGTAACGAATCAGTTCGAAATAGATTGATATGTATTTGCTCCGAATTATAATCTTCTAAATGTTGAGAATGTTTAGTTAAAATGAGTATTGCACGGTACAGAGCAAGTGAGCTGCCATCTTGGTCTTACAATAAATGATGCAGAGCAAGACTTACCATGCGGTACAGGAACAGCTGTATGATGTTTGAAAGGGAAGAAAGATAAATCGGAAGTGTTAGGACTATAAAGCTTTTTCTACTTGATCTAAAATTGTTTTTTAGGGTAATTGCATACCAGCCCCCCTAGTTGTATATTTCAGCCTCCGGAAACACACAATGTGGCGGCATTTTTTAAAAATTAACTTTTTTTTTGAATAAATTATTATATTTTAATTAATTTTATTTTAGATCTTTTATATTATTTAAATTAGTTAAATGACTTTTCGAATTCTTATCAAGAATTGCATGCCATGTAGTTTTTTTAAAATAAAAATAAATACGACATGGCATATCAAAAATTATTTAAATCCACATGGTACAATAATATTGATCATCCACTTTTATATACATACTAGTTTTGCACCAGTGCGATGCGTAGATTTTAGTCAGATATAATCATACGTAAATAATAATACTAAAAATTTAATTTCTTATAACTTTTGTAATTATAATTTTATATAAATTGATTGTGTGTGTGTGTGTGTGTATATATATGATCAAATTTTTTTATATATAAATAAAACTTATTTATAAAAAATTAATATTACATAATATATAATATTATTATTTTATATAAATATTTATATATCTATTTAGTTTTTTTTATAATTATAATTTTTAATTTTTTTTATCTATTTATTTTCAATATTAGACTTTTCATATTCTTAAATAAGTTACATGACTTTATAAATTCTTATCAATTAATCCAAATGCCACATGGCATATCAAAAATTATTTAGAATGCCATGTGGCGTAACGACTTTAATATGACAGTTATATATATATATATATATATATATATATATATATATATATATATATATATATACTTAATTTTTGATGATATGTAAAGCAGATAAACGAATTAAAAATGAATTTTGATAATGAGCATCTAATACTCAGCTCTTAATTAATGAACTCGTAGCAGAACTGTTTATAAACATAACAAACTCAAATAAATATGTTCAAGCTTGTTCATTTAATCGTTTTGTTTCAACTTATTAATTACGGAATCTAATATAATTATAAGCATAAGACAATTATTTCCGAGTTCATGGAGTGCACTAGTTGCCTTGCACTCATATTGCTTGCTATGCTACCACACTTCCTTAATTTATTTCATTTTACCGCTTTATTTCTTTTTTACAATTTTCTACAAAAATTTTTAATCCACATATCCATCTCTCTCTCTCTCTCTCTCTCTCTCTCTCTCTCTTGCCTGTTCCGCTTTCTCTCTTGCAAGAGCAATTACACCACCCTCACAATTTAATGCTCTTCCACCCTCTACACGCTCTGCATTAACTCCTCATCCATCCTTCCGCTTCCTTCTCTTCTTCTCTTCTTGCTTCCATGGCTTCTGATCTATTCGTCTTCTCCATAAAAACCACCTTCCTTTTCTTCTAATTTTCCTTCCTGTTCAATGATCCCTACATATTTTGACCTCGTATATGGCTATCCAAGAAAATAAACAAAAATCGAGATAGATCTTAGATCAAGTAGAGATCGTCTCCAAGATTTCTGAGTCCTTTTTAGGGTTTTCTGTCATAATAGTTTGTGTGTTCATGTCAGGATGATGAGTCGTTGTGAGTTCCCTTAGCTTTTTCTCTGTATGCTAAGAGAAGGTAAACATTATCCTTGCTGAGAGAGTAGGGTAAGAGTGTCCAAAAGCTGAAACTAAAAAGGACGAAATAAGGATAACAAAAGGGCAGAAAGGAGAGTGATCTCAATCTAGAGTGAAAAGCTTTCACACTGCCGACGGAAAGCAAATTAGGGTTTTGGAGAGATCACCTTTAGACTAATAAGATGCAAGCCAGGCTAATGCTCCCGTCAGGGCACGTAACGTCGATGATAACCATGACCGGAACCGGGTTTGGGTCTTCGACCTCAACGTCTCCTCTCGGCCCCGGCCAGGTAAGCAACAAGACATAACTTAAAAAAAAATAAAAATTTGGTTCCTTGTTCTGGGATTTACGGTAGAAAGATACTTATCTTCTTCGTGCACTTGTTATCTTCTTCTTCATCCCGGCTTGCACCTTTCTCTAGTCTTTAAATTTTCAGACGAGAAGATCTTTTCTTTAAGTGTTTTTAAGTGTCTCTTTGCTCCATTTCTCATATAACAGCTCTGCGATATGCTTTTCTTGTTGGTTTCTAATGGCTAGGAGAAGGGTAAGAGAAAACGAGCTTACTTTGAAGCTTTTATTGTTTATCTTCACTCCATATAAGAGAGAGAGATCAGAGAGAGAGAGAGAGAGAACTGATGCTCAATCTATACTTATTTCTCCATTTTTGTCCATTTTGTGAATCTAAGCTCTCAAAGCATCACTACTCTGATCCATTTCACTCTATTACTCTTGTTGTTTTTTGGATCTATTTGGCCTTTATTCATTTATCTAGATCTCACTACCAACTAGAAATGAGGGTTATAGTTTCTTTCTTTAAACTTCACAATTTTTCTTTGCTTTTATTCCTATCTTCAAGCTCGTCCCGTAAGAAAGATGTTTTTGGTATAGCAATAATATGATTTTTTTTTATCGTAGATCTATAAAGTTATTGTAGCACTCTAGTGTAAACCCCCTTGTTAAGTGACAATAACTGAGTGTGCAACTAGTAAATCCACAATAATTAGCATTTGATACTTAATTCATATCTTTGTATACTTGTCAAGTTTTCATTAATAAGCATATATCTAGTCCAATTTTGCGTATATTACGTTCAAGCCATCTTTCTTCTTTCTTTAGTTGCATGTTACACCCTATACATATGTACACTTGACATATTTAAAGGCTATATGTATCAGCATCACCAGCAAATGGACATTATTCATGCCACGACGGAGAGCGATGATCTACAGAACATCAATGAAGATTTTGACAATAGATCATGCAGCGAGAACGTCATCGATGGAATGCCGGGAGAGGACCAAGGGGCTAGCCAACATCCCAACAAGAAGAAGCGCTATCACCGTCATACAGCCAAGCAGATTCAGGAGATGGAAGCGTATGTTAACCATGTTGTCCCAAATTTCCTTTTTTGAGTTTGTTAGAGTGAAATTGAATTTTTCCTTCTAGTCTTAGTAGAATGTCAATTCTTAATTTGTTTTCCTAATTTCAATTGTTTTTTATCCAGGTTTTTCCGACAGTGCCCCCACCCGGATGACAAGCAGAGGAAGGAACTGAGCAGGGATTTAGGTTTGGATCCTTTACAAGTGAAGTTCTGGTTCCAGAACAAGCGAACTCAGACCAAGGTCCAATTTATATCAAATAATCTAAATATAGATGAAAGTAGCAAATATAATCTTAAACTTACCAGCTCAATTTCATTAATTTATATTTTAGATTGAAGCTAATAGTACTTGCTATTTAGCATATATTTACCTTATCGTACAGAACCAGCATGAGAAGCATGAGAACGCGCAGCTGAGAGCCGAAAACGAGAGGCTTCGTGCTGAAAACTCGAGGTACAAGGAGGCCCTCAGCAATGCCTCATGTCCCAATTGCGGTGGGCCTGCTTCTCTCGGCGAGATGTCCTTCGATGAACACCACCTACGAGTCGAGAACGCGAGGCTGAGAGAAGAGGTATTGCTCATTTTATCGCACATACTAAGCTACATCATATGTCATTAGAATTACTCAAGGAGCTTACATTTGTAATTGGAAATTTATATATGTGATTTCTATGAATATATCAACTATTATCGCTCATCAGTGATTTACTATCTGAAAAACTTTTTCTGTCAACAGATTGACAGGATATCAGGTATAGCAGCAAAGTACGTCGGAAAGCCAATGGTATCATACCCATTACTGTCAGCTGGGACGGCGGCACCACGTATGGCACTAGACCAAGGCTTGAACGTCCAACCAGGCACCATGAGTGATATTTTTCCATCTGGAGATCTACTAAGGTCTGTTGTCCCGCATTGCGAAACCGAAAAGCCAATGGTCGTTGAACTCGCAGTAGCAGGCATGGAGGAGCTGCTACGGATGGCTCAGATCGGAGAACCCCTGTGGATTGCAGGTTACGAAGGATTCATGGAGACGCTGAATGAAGAGGAGTACTTGCAAACGTTTCCGAGGAGTTTTGGACCAAAACCCTTAGGGTTCACAACGGAAGCCACCAGAGAGACTGCTATAGTTATGATGGGCATTCCAAATCTTGTGGAGATTCTCATGGATGCGGTAATGAGATTAAACAGTCAATAATATTGTATTAGTTTTATGTATTTGAAGTTGTTATTATTTTGTAATTTGATGTTTTTGGTTCTTAATTGGTTGTTTTAGAATCGCTGGTCCGCTGTCTTCTCTTCAATTGTATCAAGAGCAGTAACCTTGGAAGTCCTCTCAACGGAGTTGCAAGGAAGCTTTACGGTGCATTGCAAGTGGTATATTGTAACTCCATTTTTTCTAACATTTCTAAACTTTAATTCGCTTTTCATGTTGAGAATTAGGAACTAATGCTTATTATTTTTTAAATGACATTTTTAATAAAACCTGCAGATGACCGCGGAATATCACCTTCCATCTCCTCTGGTCCCTCCCCGGGAGAGCTTGTTCGTTAGGTACTGCAAACAACACGGCGAGAAAACCTGGACGGTGGTTGACGTCTCCCTTGACTGCCTCCGGGGCACCATGACAAGGTGCCGCCGTCGTCCCTCTGGATGCTTGATTCAAGAAACACCCAACGGTTTGACAAAGGTAATTTAATCGAGGGAAAAATAAAGCTCTAGTATAAAACAACTTTTCTTTTATGAATCTTTTTTGAGGAAAGCAGAATGTGCTACAACTGTGGATTTGCCAGGTGATATGGGTTGAACACGTCGAGGTTGATGACCGCAGCGTTCACGAGATATACAAGCCATTGGTGAACTCCGGCCTGGCTTTTGGTGCAAAGCGATGGGTGGCCACTCTGGATCGACAATGCGAACGTCTCACCAGTGTTATGACCAATAACATCGACCTTGGAAGTAAGATGATCATGATAATATACGAAAATATTATATGTAAAGAAATTAATATTTATAGTAATATTTCTTATAATTATTTTAAGATATCTTACAGTAATTTTAAATTATATGGTTGTATATTTTATTATTCTGAATAATTTTGTAGTTTAACTTATTTAAAAATATTCTTACATATAAATTTTAGTGAGTTTTTAGTGAATTTAGTGAAAATAACGAAAATTTGTTCATGCAGTTTATTGCAAAATTTTCCATATAAAGAGATATAATTTGAATGATTGAATTGAATACGATTGGTTGCAGTGGTAACGTCCCAGAACAGTCGGAAAAGCATGTTGAAACTGGCGGAAAGGATGGTAAAGAGTTACTGCGACGGTGTGACGTCATCACCGGTGCAAGAGTGGACAATGGTATCGGGTGGAAGTGATAATGTAAGGGTTACGTCGAGGAAGAGCGTCGATGATCCAGGAAGGCCCTCGGGTATCGTTCTGAACGCGGCTACTTCTTTCTGGCTCCCGGTTCCGGCAAAGAGGCTCTTTGACTTCCTGCGCAGTGAGACCTCACGTAACGAGGTATATTTCAAGTTCCAAAAGATTTTGCCTTCCTTTATTCCAATATATTGTATGCCCTAAGAGATTATTGGTTGCTACTATTGGAAGAACTTACAGCTTAATCAAATAAATAAGTTTTAGATAGGGGTGAAAACAAGTCGAGTTCAAGCCAGAGTACTTCCTTACTACCTCAAGCTGGTCAGCTTGAATTGCTTTGCTCGAGCTCGACGAGCTTCACTAGATAAGTTTGAAATCGACTCTTTTTATGAAAATTTTTGCTTGACTTTGACTTGAGCTAGATTTTGATTGTAACAACTGAATCGGGCTTAGCTCAGTTATATCAATTATGCTGAGCTTAGTTCTAACTTATTTTACGAATGTTGTGGTACTTAGTGAATTATGATAGCTCTTATGATAGCTCATTTATACTTGTGAGCCTACCTAGCCGATTACTGCAATGTTCAGATCGGACTCGTCTAATTAACCAAGTATGATTTTGTGCTCGAACTCAGCTAGAGCTTGACAATGCTCGAGGTCTAGACAAGCTTAAACTAGCTCAAGTCCGAGCTATTACTGAGCCGCTCGACTTGTTTTTATCTCTAGCTGTAGAGGTGAAACTCCAATTATTTCATGCACTGATTCCTTTCAACGTCCTCACCTATGTGCTTAGAAACCAAGCATATATTCTTGGAACCATACAGTTACTGTTATGTCATAAATGAAGTTGCTTTGATATTCTACATCTCTCAGCAATACAAGGGCCTCCATTTTGTGCTTCCTTCCAAGCCAAGTTTTATTATATTAGTCTTAGATCATATGAACTATGTAATTCACTCTTTGATTCATTTATTCATATCAAAAAACAAGCAAAACTGAATTAAGCTATCTGTATACATACAGTTAAGCAACATAAGGTTTAATGTACTCAAAGTCTCAATGCATCTAGAACTGCTTGAGAGATTGAGGTTCACCCTCCCCTACATGACTGCAGACGGATTTATAGTGGGATTCACCATCTCGGGATATGTGTTGGGCCGTGGATATATGAGATTCAAGGAATCTAGGGTATGAGGGAGGGTGAAAGAGAGCAGTAAAAATTTTTTAGAATCTGTGAAGTCATTTTCATCGCCATTTTTATATGATCTATATTTGACATCAAATATGTGTTATTGATTTGTGAATCAATTATATAGTGGGACATCCTCTGCAACGGCGGTGCAATTTTTGAAATGGCTCACATAGACATTGGCCGCGACGAGGGCAACTGTGTTTCCTTGCTTGGAGTTAATGTAAGATTCAATTTTCTCACTGTTTAAAGGTTTTGATCTCTAACAAACACCACCAAAAAAAAAAGTTCCTAACAATTCTTTTGATCAACAGAGCGTTGATAATCCAAACGGAAACAACATGTTGATACTGCAAGAGAACTGCAGTGATGCTACAGGAGCATATGTTGTGTATGCACCAGTGGACTATGGGGCCATGAAAGTTGTCATGAGTGGAGGAGACCCGGACTATGTTGCACTCTTGCCTTCAGGATTTGCAATATTCCCAGATGGTCCTTACGGTATACAGGGCGGCAGTGAAGGCATTGCCTGTGGAGGGTGTCTCCTGACTATATCATTTCAGATCCTGGTTGAGTCGCAGTCCAATAAGCTCTCTCTCGGGTCCGTCGCAACTGTTAACAATCTCATCACTTGCACCGTCGATAAGATCAAGTCCGCGCTTGGGGTCTAAGCGGGCCCCAAACATTCTAGGTAAAGCCAAGTATCATAATAATATGCCAAGTATTTCACGTACCTTGTCACATTTGTTTTTTTTTTCTTTATACAGTTTGAGAATTTTCCAAACTTTCAAGCATACAGATCTATGAAACATTACTATTTTCACTAATAATTTTTATAACTCACTATGGTGATTCTTTATTTTCTGCAAGTACTGTTCCAGCAATTCAACATGATTTTGACAGCCTGATTTGTTATCAAACATATTCCAATAAAATAAAGTCGCAAATGATTCTTCCTTTATCAAATTGTACAATCAAACATAATTCAATCATGTTTTCTTGTGAATGAAACACTTTCTAGCATGAACACTACAATGCTTAACATTACGCTAATAGTCCTATCATGGCTCTGAGTCACATTATATTGAATAACCATAGTATCTGGAAAGATACTGTTTAAATGCCCGCTGACTGACCAACATCTCTTTCTCTTTTGTTGAAAGGTAGATCACATGTCTGCAACCTTCAATTCAGGAAGTCAAGAACGCACCTCAGATCATCCTTGCCATGGCATATCTATGTTTGATAAAGTATCTAAACAATGAAGCATTATGCAAGGCTGTTGGCTTGGTTCGGGTATTGACTTCCCCCGTCGTGCTATCTGTTGGAGTTGTCAAGGATTCTTTTGTCGGTCTATGTGTATTTCATACCCTAATCCATATTTCTTTGATGGTGTAAGGTTTTTGTGTTAAGAGTTGCGTAGCACTTAGGTGAACAATGTTTTCCCAGATTTGGCGTCTAATCATCTAAATTCGCACTATTTTATGATCATATGCTTAGTAGACGTGTTGTTCGATTTCATTAATTTCGAGTAGACAGAAAATGAACAAAAGTTTATTATTAGAAATGTGGTAGTGTGATTACTAAATATCACTAACCTTAGAGCGGCTTCGACATACTAATTCATTCAGGTAAAAGTTTTGAGATTATCAGCATTTTTAAAATGGAACCTGCAGAAAACCAAAATCTTTCTCAAACTGAGTTATTTTTAAGAATACTTCGATTGAAGAAGTAAAACAGCTTGTACATTTATTTTTAAGGTGAATGTTTCCACTAACCATCTAACAGTACCTTTCTAGGCTAGTTTGTACATTTTTCTACCTTGTCCACTTCCAGAACGTCAGAAGTAAATTTACCATGTTATTCATATGAAGTGTGAATCCGAAGCTTCAAGCTTCTGCATCCTCAATTAATCTGAAGAAAATTTGATCATCCATACTGCATTTTATAATATATACATTTTAAATGTTATTATGATGATATATGTGCATTTATTTGATTTTTTAGTAATTCACCAAGTGTGTACCACATAAAACAGCTTGATACTTATATAGCATCCCACAAGTTCAAAAGTCCACATTTAAAAGTGTCTTAACCACCGGCTCCTGATGCAGGTAGTTCAAACTTCCATAAGTAAACTGTTTGCATATATACCATACTCTCAAACAAAAGGCAAACGATAAACAGATATACCATTCTCCAGTACTGCATTAATCCAATCTTAAGATGAAAACGAAATGATAGGGAAGATAATAAAGTACTTGACAGCCTTTCCTGATAAAAAGAAAAAAAGAAACAATTTTTTAGAATGCAAAATTTAGATTACATATATACATTGGACAATTTTATCTTTCAACATTGTGTAGGATAACGCAATCGGTATTTTATACAAACGTGAGTGATGAGTCCAACAGGACCATGGGAAGGTGAAATCTTGCATATTCTAAAAGCTCCCAAGTCATAACAAAAATTATTATTTTCCTCATTGCATCGAACAGGAAAACAATAATGAGGTGCAAAATTTCAACCACAGATGCAGATATGTTTTTCATCTGATTCATTTGATCGTGAAGCTTCGTTAAGAAGATTGCTTGATGCTCGAGAGGATAACTTTATTGTCAATTGCTCCGGATCAAATCCGGTGTAGGGAGGATGTCAAGGAAGGAAAAATCATGAAAAGGTGGACCTGCAAGAGTAAAAGAGTTGTAGAATTTATGAAAAGTCCAGAAAAGATCCTAACCCTGTGTGGAAGATTCAACAATATATCCGAGAACAGCTTATGTTGTTGACCATTTTCTTCCTTCCTGTGGCTTTGCGACCGACAAGGCAGGTAAGCTTTGTTGGCGTATGTATGAATAGGATAGCCTTTGAACACGGCAAAAGTGTCAAAGTTTGGCAACAGACATCTGTATTAATTTGCACAGTATTCTCTCTCCAGACACGAAATGTGTGGAGCGGCTAATTGCTGAGGGGATGTATGAGAGCAAAATTTGGAATGGTGAGCTCAATACACGTTTAGCCAACTGCTTGTACTACTACGACTGTTTATCCAGTCCGGACCGAATAGGACCAGAACAGCACGGATTGGAGACCGAATAACAAGGAAATTAGAGACCGTAACGGAGGTCATACCAGACAGGACGTTTGGACCTGTTCGGCTAATCGCGTGATCTTCTGGAGATACAGCGAGGTGCGGTTCATGCGGATCTGCTACCATGGCGCGTACGGCTAACGCGCTGGCTGCTGGTGTGGCAACGAGAGTGACATTGATCTATTTCGATGACGGCGGCGGCAAGATATGCTGCTGCTACGTACAGTGGGATATGTGTGTGTGATGACAACAAAGTCGGCGACGGGATTTGTCGCACGCGCAACGACAATGACAAAGACGATGGTAGGATTTGTGGTGCACGTGAGGATGATGGCAGGACCTACTGCGCACGCGACGATGATGGATGTGGCAAGACGAGTGTCTCGCTCAGGTTGAGCGACAACCACACGACCTTGAATAGCGGCTAGATTCGCAAATTGCAGCTTCTGAAATCGACGAGACGACGACTGTATGAATTGGGGTTGGGCCTCGTTGAATCCTGGGTTCATGGGTTAGGGCTTGAATTGCTGCCTCACTGAATGGCGGCCTCACTAAATCTCAACTGCACGAATTGAGTTTAGCAGGTCCTAGCCCAGTCCACCAGTTTTTCGATTTTGGACCGGACCGGACCGGAACCTGATCAATGCATGATGTTGGGACCACGACCTGGACCGAACAAAGATAGGAGGCAAATGAACATCATGAACAAAAGATTAAGGCATTGCAAACATTATCCGTTGATGGTCACTTGTCTCATGCTTCCACAGTGAGAGGTGCGGCTAAACCCATTCCGCTTTCACATAAGGGAGCTTTTGGGCTCCCATACTTTGCACCCTTACGGGTGTAGCCTAACAAGGTGATCTGCAAGCGAAGGGCAAATACTAGTGGTTCAAACCGAGAACTTCAGCCTCCTTGATGGCAACTAAATTCAGATACAAAGCAGAGGATTCATTCACATGCACAAATATAACCAACCAAATCTATTCACTGCTTCAAAAACTATCTAAACAATTAGAGAATCCACTAGACTGAACACTTATGCAATTGAAAGAATGTTCATGATGTAACAAAAAATTCTCAAGTTACGATATACAATTCCTTTCCTCTTCAGTCCCTCAAATCTCAAAAGAAATGGAGCGAAATATTTGAAATTCTAATATAAAACCTCTATAAGAACTTTGGATAATATTTAACACAGAAAACTAAAATGGAAATGAGTATATCTGTAGCTTAAAAAGCACGGATACGTATACATGACATGAATATGATAAGATATGGATTTGTGGATACGCAATTTTCTAAATTTAGGATACTATGTCGTTATACGTTACTTAAAAATGTATTAAAATATTAGATTAGTGATTATACAAAGCATTTGTCAAAAAAATAAATAAATTGGCAAAGACGATTTTTTTGAAAAAAAAAAAGAACACCTATATTAGTTTTTGAGTTATCGCTGGACATCATTATTCCTACTGTGCTTTATCTTCCAACTTTTGCATATTTGAACTACCTTTTGCGGCCACCTTCTTATAAACTCAAATTCTTTTATCGGTAATTTCAAGATGTGAGTTTCAACTCTTATATGAAAATTTTTGTGTGTTTTATGACAAAAATTATATAACCATAAAATATTCCCCGCCATTACCATTGAGCTTTTCATGACTAGTTACTTATCTCCTACAAAGGCTTGCTTATATCTCCGCATTAACAATAATATTACTAGATATAGCTATATCTACAACTCTAGATTAATATTGTTAAAACATGAGAATTTTATATGTTAAGAATTCTTAATATTTTAAATCAAATATAATGTAACGCCTCGGGAGACGGGCCTAAATAGAAGATATTTATTTCACACAAAAAAGACAAAAAGATTAATTAACACTACCAGCAAAAGATCATCACGTATACGCCCGTGACAGAGACGGACATCAACCCCAAAATCTTTCACAGTTGCTCGTAACCTGCACAGCCAACCCTCTCATCAGTTACAGTTGTTCCACAAACATGTAGGACTCATACCCGGATGAAAAAGATGAGATCGTATTGTATTACAAAAGGTTATTTAACATACGATATCTAAAATCCATTACAAACAACTAGGAACAACATCAACTTATAAACATCCAAGTTATTTGTCGACTAGCAAACTTTCGGTTGATCGATCCCATACAAAGAGTTCACTATCGAAACCTTCACAATTTTAGTCGACCAATATAATGATACACGGTCAAGTCAATATCTATTGCAAGACTAGAATTTGGTTTAAATATTTCAGTATTGGTCCACGGGATGGATTTCCATCGGACCCATACACGAGTAAGAGAGCAAAACAAAAACACTATAAAGGGACATCAGTCGACGGACTGTTGAGTAGAAACAGGCAGCATGTACATAAGAACTCATTACTATGAGGATAAAAAACCATGTAAACCCAAAATAGTGCATTCCACGCAGAAAAGCAGCATTACATAAGAACTCATTTGCTATGAGGATCAAAAAACTTGTAAACCCAAAATCAGTGCATTCCACTATTTCTAACTTATTGCTAGCATCTAAACGAACTTTAGAAGAGCCTAAAACATCAAATCACATGTTTCACATAGTTTTTGACATAGGAATTCGAATATTACGGTTACATAGCTCCGATTACAACCCAAAAGGGCAGAGCTAGGGATACACAAATACATAGTTTTGCCACGAGTTAGGACACTTCCAATACTTACCCCAACTAAAATACATCCATTCCACCCATTATCTTAGGAAGAGTAAACAACCCGTTCACTCTAATCGCATGTCCTAAGAACTTTTCCTTTATCAGTAGCACCTGGGCAAAGGAGAGCATGAGTGCAAAGACTCATTCAATGACCCATTCTAGCGTCCCCCAAAAGTTAAATGCTAGAGTGCAGTCTTTCAAGAGATAAATAAAAGAAATGCACAATTCAGCATATATCAACACATGAAGTTAAGCAGAAAATGTATTCATATCATAGTCTTATAAGCATTCATTTTCCTCTCGCCCGTAGTTGGTGCCTACAAGTTTTCCCACATTTTTTGGGTTGATGATGTTACACCTAATCACCATGGCGTCCCATGTCAATTGACCCTACCGTCCACGGTAACGAAGGCTTCGTAAGGGTGTCTAACGCCCACCGGTTCTGCAGAACAACCCCTCTTTAAGCCACATAAAGCATGTTTAAATGTTCAAAATGACATACATCCATGTTAAAGAATGTAGCTCTCATGATATGCATAACCATTTATTCTTCTAAAATCATAAATCATGGTTCCTTTAAATGATAATCACAATTAATTATTTCCAGCATGACAAGGCAAAGAAAAGTCATTTGGGCCACACGCAACATCATCTAACCATAAATACTCCTTGTAATGGTAATGGCATACTTAGAAAATAGCAATTTACAGTGCGTGCAAGAACAAGGTATGACATGCTAGCTTTCTACATAATCGTATTGAGTTAATAGACTTTGCATGTCAAAGATTCATCAAAGAAACATACTATAAACTTCCATCAAGCATAGATCGTTGGGTCCCTCACCTTTTTTTCACACTTCTCTTACCAACTAGAGCTCTAAAGTTCCTAAACTTCTGTGAAAAGCTTCCTTAACTCCATCACCAAGGAGATGAAGAAGTTAAGGCATCAGAACAACACTCGGAGCTCACAAGAGAGTTCCCCGGAGCGTAGCTTGCAGCGACCCAAGTCCGGGGACACATTAAAAATACCAAAAAAAAAAAAAAATTTTAAAAAAAACAAGCTATAAAAAAATGCGGAAGCGTTAACAAAACATTCCTTCACAAAAACGTTCAAACAAAATATAATGGTTCGAACAGTGGTTTTCGAGTTTACAATCAAAAGAGAGACGATCTTCTACGCTTTACCGATCATAGCTCCTTGCAGAACTCTCGTGAACCAATCTCTCTGATCAGTCCCTCACAATTCCACGAGCTTCTATGGCTTAATTCAAATACCAGACAAAATGAAATTTAGTTCTAAAGCCGAAAACCAACAATTTCAATGATAAAATCAATTTATTAAAACTTCCCAGGTATTGGTCAACCGGTTCAAGATTTCGATCCACTCCAGAGAGTAATTTGTCCAAAATATGGTAGTTTTGGTCAACTGATCTCAACTACCGATCGACCGATATTGTTACTGCAATGACATAACTACTGAAAACTCAAAACAAATATGCTCAAATCATATTCCAAATGCTTTTAAAACCAAAGCAACTGACCAACTATGTTTTTCATACTTGTAATCATAAACGATCAATTAGACAAGATAACATAAGATCATCCAAACTTGATGAAATGATAAGTGCTTAGTTCATAACACACCGAATGGTGCAGAAAAAGTTTGAACAACTTAAACATTACTCAAATATCAAAATACACATGACTATCATAAGTTAAGACTATCCAAGACTTAAACGATGATATAATACTCTCGATAAGTTCCTCGTCCAAAGAAACCTACGCTCACTCTAGATCGGATTATAGTGTGAGTATAAAAATACTCATTGAGTGACCCACTCTAGTACTCCCCACCGTCAAGTACTAGAGCTGTAACCACAAACAAAACAAAACATCAAGGAATGATAGTCAACAACTCTATCATAAATTCATTCACACTAACACTACCCTGGATCAACATCATGCGTACACGTTATTATTCTAGTTTCAAGAACACTCCATTAATACGAAATGCCACAAATAGGAAATCTCATACCAACCAACAAACATACACAGTACCAAGATAGTTACGAGAACGCTCCATCAACACAAAGTCCCGCTAACTGTCAACATTACATATTATCATGTATCAACAATATCAAACAGTTACGAGAATACTCCGTCAATAAAAGGAAATCCCGCTAACTACTAATATTACACATTATCATGAATCAATAATATTAATAGTTACGAGAACACTCCGTCAACACGAAGTCCCGCTAACTATAAACAACTGTCCTAACATACTCACGGCAACGTTACACCATAACCATGGCGTCCCATGGCTCCAGTCCTCACCGCTCGCAGTAGCGGTAGTATCGAAGGGTGCCTAACACCGAATCACTCACTATCTCGGCCTAAAGGAGGATCCCGATGCCCATCATTACGGCATAACCCATACAAATTAGTGGTCCCATGTTATTACAAACTCTACAGTCAACCCTGTGGAAACATGGAGAACATTTACAAGTCATCATACACACATCATGGTCCCATGTTATTACTGTTGGGTTATCGGGGTCGAAAAACACATCAGATGCGCAGCGAAAACTTAAAAATTGTAAAAACATAATCCCCGTGTACCCGAATACAGGATCACATTGGCATACTATAATAATCGAAATCCATACATAATAAAATTTATCTAATTAATTTATCATGATCTTATCATGCTTCTAATCGCGGTACGAGTTTATCGAAATACCTTGGCGGGTCGAACACGCCACGAAACGATCCTCGGATTCTGATGAATTGAGCCGCGAAACTACCCGGCCTCTAATACTAGTCCACGCTGAGACGCTCGCAAAATCGAAATCCGATTTAATCGAATTAAATCGGATTTAAGCCTTGAATGGATCAGATCCAATTCGGGCCCGCTAGAATAGTGTCTTCTTCTCCACCGATTTGCTTTGCACGCAGCCGATCCTCCACCGACCTCTCAACTCGCCGATCCTCGCCGGCGCGATCCTTGATCACTGACCAGTCGCCGTCTCCGTCGTCTTCTCTACTTGCCGAAACGCGAGCAACCGTGAACGGAGGTCGTCACCGTCGGTTCTGTGCAACTTTTGCACACTGACTCGGACGTCGTCACCACCGCCGGCGCTCGACGTCTTCACCAACTGCTGGCTGAGAGGATGACAAGACCAGGTGGCGTCGGTTGGACGGAGGAAGCTTGTGCAGTCGGCGGAAAACTCGAAGCTTCAATCTTTGACCGAAGGGATTGCCGGCAATGTGAGTCGGAGAAGGAGGCGGATGACCGAATGTTGAAGATCGCCGAACACCGTGCTAGCGGCCTAGGGTTTCTTCTCGTCTGCGTCGGCGCCGAAAATCTCTTCCTCTCGTTGCTGAAGAAGATAACTGTGCATACATATATATATATATATAGTTTCATGTATTTCACATAAAATCCACTTCTTTTCCTTTTTATAAAAAATGTCCTCATGCATTTTGCAAAATCTCGGTCCAAGTTTCATGTATTTCACATAAAATCCACTTCTTTTCCTTTTTATAAAAAATGTCTCATGCATTTTGCAAAATCTCGGTCCAACATATTGGACATTAGCAAAAACAGCCTCTTATGTACAAGTTTTCGATTTTTCACGATCACATCTCATTTGCATGTGACCCATTAGGTTCAGTACCATGCCGACAGTGAATAAATAGTTAATTCAACTAATTAACAAATAATTAATTCAACCAATTAATTATATTTATTCACAGATCGTGGTTAACGTCTAGCAACGTGCCACGACCACCCGTGTGGTATGAATATCAATATTCATCACTTGAAACCTTTATACGAATAGTTCACATGCTTTATAATCCTTCTGTTCCTTTCTAACATCCCGAATGAGCTTAGAGTATGGATATCTGTCAAACTCTAATATAGCTCAATCATATGTATCTGTCTTAATAGATTTGCTCGTCTGTGACATTAAGAACATTTCTTAATTCACATCGTACCTCGGCCAAGGATTTTTGAGCTAGTTCTATTCAAAGACACATAGGATGTTCTCCTCCTTATAGGAGGTGACAGATTCTCTATTGGTTATCATCTATCTTCATGTGCTATTATTTATACCCAGATGGTTCCTTGTACAGCTGAGCTATACTTGGAAACACACTAAAGCATAAATCGTATACACATAAGATACTATGATAACTCAAGTCTGAGGATCAAGGCATAACTATCACACTGAAGAATTACCATTGACAGACTCCATTGGTATTCTTCGAGTAAGTCAGTTCAGTGAACTCATTCATCCAATGAGCACCTACACACTTGCTTCAGTGTCAACTGCACGCGTAGTAATGAGATCACTACTCTCATCGTATGAGCAAGCAAGCTGTGTATTAGTCTTTCCGGTGACATTGAGCCCCTACTCAATGCACCTATGACTAAGAACATTCTGGACTTAGGTTATAAGACATTAGGTCTCATTATCATGATCCTAATTCTGTTCTTCCTTTCCATGGGGTTTATCACATACATTCATACAACATATAAACATGACGATGCGATAAACAAATAACTATAATCAAGTAAACTAAAAGTGTTTATTACAAAAATATGTTCGCCAAAATATCAAATATTATTGGCTTTTAGGACATTTACCCTTTCAATTATGACTCAACATTGAATCCTACGGGAAATGTAAGGTTCGTTGTCGGATTTGTGTTGTTTGTGAATTATGTTGGAATTGCGATTTGTGTTTGATTATGTTTTCGTTATTCGTGCATGCGTGTTCGTGCGTGCCGCGGGTGTGTCATGAGGTTGGTGACCCCGTAGGCACGAGGGAGTGCTCGGTTGTGTGCGTGACGGGGGTTGAGTGTTAGTTTGGACCGGAATAGTGCTGTGCAGAGCATTTTCGGTCGACCGGTTCTTGTTTCGGTCGACCGAAACTTGCGGGCAGCTCATGGTTAAGTTCGGGTCTTGTATTTTCTTGTTACCCATTCACCATTTTCCCTTCTCCCCCGACCTGGAGCTCATCTGGCCGACCTAGGTAAGCTTCCATCCCCTTCTCCCTTGGTTCCTAGCATTGGTCATCCTATATCTCCTTCTCCCTCACACTCTTGGCTCTCTTGACCTAGTTTTCCCCCGGGTGATTTCGAGTGTGGTGAGGTCGTGCTCTTGTGAATTTTCTGCCGAGCCCTCGAGGTGAGTGGTTTGCACCTCTTGCTTGTATGTGATTGTGATGTTGGTATGTGCTAATGTGATGATTTATGTGATGCAAACATGATTATATAACATTGCAAATTTTGGTGGAAACCCTAGATTTCGTGATGTGTGGTTTATGAGTATATTGTGATGCTAGCATGATGGTAATGTGTGATTACAACTTGCTAGTGTGATTTGGTATCTATGAGCATGTTAGCGGTAACTATGAAATTTGGACATTGGTTGGGAGTACTTTCTTACATTGTGGAAAATGATGATATTGTGCATTGTTGGTTATGTGTTGGTTTGGAAATTTGGAAAGCGTAGAAGCGTTGCATGTCTATCACTAGTACTTATGCGATTGGTGTGCCCAATGTGAGTATTGTTGTGGTTAGAGACATTGACAACGTGAGCGCTAATGAGACTTGATAAAGTGAAAATATTTGTGGTGGGGCTCTTTCGTTGGACTGCATCGCCCAGGTTCGCTCTCCCGTGTTAGTCGTGTGGATAACGACCGGGATCGAAATGGGACGATGTGGGCGCCGGAGTCCCAGATTAGTTGTCTCGAGAAGAGACCGGTGGGCGTAGTTAAGGCCAGCCCGAGGCCAGGGTGGCGGCTACGAGACCAGGCGAGGCTTGAATCGGAAATTCCGGAAAGGCCGGTATATCAAGTAACTCCCTTAAGGCCAAAAGGGATCGCCCCCGCTGTAGGGTACTGGGGGACGCGATGTGCACCGTGTTTGACCCAGATCCTTGGTGCTGCGTGTACCAAAAGGGTGTGTTGCGTTGCAAATGAGAAAGGACTAACGGGTGGTTAGTCTAGCAAACGCTAACATAAGAAATTAAAGAATAATTGGTTTGGTATGGGATCGCAATATTTACTTAATGATGTTATTTGGCTATGGAAATGCTATACTTGGCTTATGTGGTTTGTGTTGTGGTTTGGTTATGTTGTGGTGAGAGGTGCCGCGATGGTTATTCGCGCCGCTCACTGAGTCATTATGACTCACCCCGTTGTTTTCTTCTTTTCAGATCCGTTAGATCGTGGGAAGGCACCGGCAAGAGGGTGCTAACTTCCCAACGCTAGCTCGAAAGGATTTTGGGAAGGTATATTTTGGGAAGGGACTTAATTGTATAGAACTTTAGTTGTATAGCACAATCATGTAAGAATTAACTTTTGGAAGCACTAACTTACATTTTGATATTTTTGGGTGTTTGTAAACCCCTTTAGAATCGTAAACCTTAGTCGAGAAGGTTTAGATCTCTAAAGGTTATATGTTTTGAGCTTAAGCTGTAAATGAATACTCATGTTATACTTTTGTGTAAAGAAGTCTCCGATTTGGAATTTGAACCTTTACGCAAGTGTATTTGGATATTTGGGTCCTTGTAACACTCGTTGATGAATGAAATTATAGTTTGATCAAAATATGGATACTTGAGTTCTTAAAGTTCGTATTTTCGATGTTTCGAAAATTTTTTCGATGAAGTTTGAATGTGCTTTTGGTCGGAATTCGATACCTGCATGTGTATTTTGGTCATATGTGAATGAGTATATGATGTTTGAATGATTTAGAAAAATATTTAAGAAAATGGGGTGTTGAGTAAATTGTTGCTGCAAATCTGTTCATGCAGAAACTGCAGGTATCGGTCGACCGAAATTTTGGATCGGTCGACCGAAACCTGGAGTTGTCTGATCTACGTTTCTGGTCGACTTCCGGTCGACCGATAATTAATTTCGGTCGACCGAAAAATAGCTCTGTAATTCATCGTCAAAATTTTCGTATTTGGCTTCCGAATTTGATTTCGATGCTTTGAGGGGTTCTTATAATTACTAACTAAGGTTTCACAATCCCAAAACTTTTGGAAAAATACAGGTCGAGCCGGTATTTCGAAAATATAGTTTTCAAGTGTATTTACGTATGGATTTTAAAGAGGTTTGGGCCTTAGATTGCTTAGGATCCTCTGGTGTCATCTGGGGAGATTGATACCTTAGTATCCCATGCAAACTGAGCTTGGTCTGAGACCGAACCGCCTCCCCCGCGGGTTCTCGTCTCGGACTGATTGTCCAGGTTGCGGCTCATCCTGATTTGAATTTAGAGATTTGAAATAAATTCTTGATTGTTTAAGCTTCCGCAAAACTATTTATCTCGAATTTTATTCCTTTGCGAAAAATTATTTCCCTCCGTCGCGGCCCTCGGCTCGCGGGTCGTGACAGGAAACATGGCGAGCACTTACACATAACTACAAACACAATGAAAGCACATCACATGATACTATACTAATGGCTACAGCATGTCGCTACATCACCATGTAACATGCAAACCCTTATAAGCATCATGAAAGCCAAAACAAACACCCTTATAAGCATCATGAAATCCAAAACAAACACCCTTATAAGCACCATGAAAGCCAAAACAAACACACGCATCAACATGCATGCTCACTGTTACCATCCAATCTATAATACATGATCTCTAAGGCACCGAACAAGTATCAAGAGACATTTACCGTGACATATGTTACTACATTCGACATGCAGGCTCTACGATGTCTCCTAACATGATATCTAACCTTGCAGTCAAATTTTCCATATTTAGCAATAAAAACAGTAAAATATGTCATGCTCTAAACCAATATGTAAGTTCTAATATGTTTCCTACCATAATTCAAGCCTTGCAGGTCACCCTTATCAGAACTTGATCACTGACAGTAACTTTACAGCCCATGAAGCATCACAATTTCAACATACAAGTTTCAACAATACCTCCTAACTTGCATGTCAACTATTCCACAAATTCCGTTACCAGACACAGGAATTTCAGCATATAAACAACATGAGTAATATGTAAGGTCTACATCATTCCCCAACATAATTCTAGCTTCGCATGTCACATATTCCACAATATAACATATCTTAAAGATCAATCAGGCAGCATCAGCAGGATCACTCACCTAATACCCTAATTTTTACCAAATTAGGGTCTATGTCAGTCGAGGAAATCGTGCGAGGCAGTAGGGTTCGCTGGAGACGGTCGGCCAGCGGCGGTAGCGACGAAGCTTCGGCAGCAGATCCGGCGGAGGCAGTCGCAGCGAGACGCAGTGACAAAGCTAAAACCGAGCAAACAAGAGAGATCTAAGAGGGTCGATGCTTCTGCGGCAATGGTGACATCAACAGGTTGTCTGCGGCATAACGAGACGATGGCGGCGAGGTTACGGGCGAGTCTCACTCACGGGAGGGATCGAGAAATCGGCGTCGGGACGAGATGTGCGAACACGAGCGAGGGAGGAAGGCGATGGCCGACGCGGGCGATGGCAGCGATGAGCAGCGCAAACGCGTGGTTGATGACGATTTCATGCGGAGAGAGGGAGACGGACAATCCGCGGAGAGGGAGAGTTAGGGCTGACAACAAGCCGAGCTGCTCACAAGCAGCTCGGGCTCGAACTTTTTTAAGCTCGGCTCAAGCTCGATTATTATCGAGCTCGAGTCGAGTCCGAGCACGAATTCAAGCTCGAGTAATTAAACGAGCCGAGCTTGAGCATTGTGTTACTCGGCTCGTTAGGTTCACGAGCCTAAATGAGCTTTTCTATTTTATTCAAACATTTTTATAACAAAATTACTTAAAGCGAGTTCGAGTTCGAACTCAACTCGAGCTTGGTCTAATTCATGTAATCGAGCCGAGCTCGACTCAAGCTCGGCTCAGTTGATACAATCGACCCGAGCTCGAGTCGAGTTTGAGCTTTAGATTTATCGAGTCGAGTCGAGTTCGAGCTTAGCCTCTGAAGCTCGTCGAGCTCGAACTCGAGTTCGAGCTCGAGCTAAACCAATCGAGCCGAGTTTGAGCTTAGTGGTACTCGACTTGAACTCGGCTCATTTTCACCCCTATCCGGAGAGTAAGGAGAGAGAGAGAGAGAGAGTGTGACGGCGGAGCGGACTAAACGTTCGTTAAACCAACTCGGTTGGCTAAATCAAGCTAGTCACTTGGGCAGACTAAAGGCCTGCATGTACGCCACCTAGTTTGCATGCAGCCTGACTTAGTCCAGATTCTATACATGTGCCCAAATAGGCCCAAAACATAAATTCAATTAAATAAAGCCCAAGCAAGTCCAAAAGGTATCCAACCAAACTTCCTAAACTCAATTGAAACTCAACACTTAGCTCGTAATAGATATACATAAATTTAAAATGGCAACAAACATCTATTCTCTATTTTACGGATGCTATAGGGCTGACGACAGCGCAGGGGAACCCAGAGGAGGTATATGAGATGAAGTGAAGATATGAAGAAAAGGTGAAGGAAAAAAAAAAGATTGGGTGAAAGCTTGGTTCAGGCATCCTGGACCCAAAACTGAGTCCACCATGTCAAGCCATTACTAGACCCAAACTTCAACGTGGTTCAGGTCTAGTTTATGTTTCCCACTCAAGCTAGGAACAAGTCTAATTTTGGCAACGCAGAAGTATAAGTCGACTAATTCATTATAACGGTCGACGGAAGCTCAATCGAGCTCTCGAGTTTAGAGAATCTTTTATGTTCGGTCGATTAATTAATTGATCAGTCGCTCGATAATACTCTGGATAAGACAAAGATTTACGAACCTCACATATAAGATTATGAATTTGTACTTAATGATTAACAAATAAGAAAGCAATTTAAGTAAACGTTATTTAAGAAACCTAATCTATATATACATATATAAAATTGTCTATCAAATCTTTTGATGCCATGTAGCATCCCTTATTTCTCTTGCCATGACATGTGGCATCTTCTACCCTCTAACATTTTCTTTGCCATTTTAAATATTGAATTAAATGAAAAAATAATAATAAATGAGCCTTTACGCATGATATTAATGCTTAAAAAAATATTTACATAACTTACTACAGTAATAATGCCACATTAATGATCTACAAAAATGTCGGCCTAAAATTATGCGGTCCACTAATCAATACACAATAATTCCATAATACATGTATAAGAGTAATATGAAGGTGCTGTTTGGTTTGATGTAGTTGGAGTCGTAAGTGTAAATGCAGCAGTTGTAAGTCGTAAGTGTTTGGTTTGATGTAGTTGCAACTGCAGCAAGCCAAACACACGCGTTCGCGAATTGCAGCGGTTGCAACTGCTGCAGCCTCAACTCCTGCAAACCAAACAGCACCGAAGAGTCACAACATTCATTCACCAACAATCCATAAGAACATGTAATATGAAAAGTCATATTATGTGAAGAAGAAATAAACTGATATATAATATATCAAATGTCAAAAGTATAACGATAAATGAAATTATAGAAGTCACACACTGTCGGAATACTCCGAACAGCTACTGCAATTGAATATAGTATTTTTGTCCTAAAATAATCTATATATGACCTTAACATTATGTATGCTAAATTTTTATTATTTTTCAATTGAATAGATCATTCCTGAAAAAAAAAAAAATGTAATGCTCAATGAAGTCAATCCTACAAAAGATGATTGGAAGATCAAAATAATAGTGTCCAGAATTTGGGATATAATGAATACTCAATATCATATATAGCAAAATATTTACAATACTAAGTAAAATTGATCAAAATAATACTATCAAAATTAATTTTATAACTATATTTTGTGCATCGTACGGGTAACAAATTAGTGTAACTGAAAAATAGCCCAAATGCGTATCCCCAGTGTGTCCCCATCATGTCCGAATTTATTAACTATTTACGAAATTTGGATACTTCAATTCACATGTCCGACAAATGTCCGCCGTTTCCTTTCTCTGACAATTCGATACGCTGTTTAGAGAAGCGTGTGTGCTTACTAGTTTGTAGCATCCCAAATAGGGGTCAGAAATGAAATATCATTTTTTCATAGAAAAGCCTAGTTTTCAGATAATAATTTTTGCCTAAAAGTATGTCTAAACAAATTGAAGTATTCGAGCAAAAGTTCTTGTTTAAAGGATCATGAGAGAGACAACAATTCACATTCCGACCTCTCGTAGTTGTTCGTAGAACTATCGCAATCAACCTCTCTTACTAATTCAATGTTGTCTCACGATTACCTATGGCTCAAAGCTGAGGAATCGAGATGGTATTTAATGTATCAAAATCTCTGATATTCCAAGTAAAACCATCAATGGTAACATCAGAAAAACAATTGATTGCATAGACCTTGAATTAATCAAAACAAATGTTTTGCATCCACACACAGAAAGTATACTGCCCTGAACCTTGCGGGCTAGTCCCCGCGATGCTGTGTGCCCTTGCTGGTAATGTGTCTTAGGTGTTGGGGTAGCACGAGTTGTGGCACTGCAGGACGATGCTGGTCAGCTCAGCTTTCTTGTTTGAGCTGAATTCGTAGCTGCTTACTATATTGCCCACTAAAGCTTCTTGTGATCCTTGCCCTATAATAGTAACATTTGATCTCTGGTCTGCTGAAGTCTGGTGGCTTCCTTCCCCCACTTTTGGTCATTTGTTCACCAAAAGCTTCGTTATTCATTCTCTTCTTTCCTCTTATGTTCTTGATCGAAGTTGGAAATTGTCCTCTGACTCGAACCTCCTCCTTGTGGCGAAAGAGCCTTCTCCTAAGCATGTCCATTTAATTGTTTTGTGCTTTGATAACCACCTTTGCCAAATTAGTAAATTTCTTAACACCTGTTCTCCCAATGATTTCAGGTTTCAAGCCATTCTTGAACTTCTAAGCTAAGCAGACTTCGTCATCCTGCAAGTGACTAGCAAAACGCCACAACGCTACAAATTTAGCGTGATATTCCCTTACAGTCATATGACCCTATCTCAACTGTTCGAAGTCTTCTTCATTCTGTCTTTTGATGATTTAAGGAACATATTGGCGATTTAACAAAGCTAGAAATCTATCCCACAACACGTCCATCGAAATCCTTTACACTTCTCCACCTATGTTTAGCTTCCCTTCTTTAATGAAAGCAGCCATACCGACCTTGAACTCATTAGGGCATATTATGGAGTTGAACAGCTTCTCCGTATAATTTACCCAAGTTTCGTCTTCATCATGATCAGCACTGCCCGAGAAGATGGTGGATGCATTTTCTGAAATTGTGTCAAGCATTTTCTGGAGTTTGTTGTATTGCATCTTGAGTTGGCACTCTATCAGCCTGAGGGTCAATACGAGGTTTCAGTGGGTGGTGGTTGCTGCCCGATAAACTATTGGAACACAGTTGCTGTGAGGTCCCGGATATTCGTAAGTTAATATTTGTTTTAAATCGATTTTATCTCGAGTTGTTTTGGTTTTGTTTCGAGTATTGATCGAGAGATTTATTTGGTTTCTGGATACGTGACTTGTATTGGAATTGATTTGGACTTATTTGGAATGATTTTGTGTGTTTTGGGCTGATTTGGGCTTATTTGGGTTCGGAACCGGCCGACCGAGCCAAAGTGGCTCGGCCTAGCCGAGCCCGACCGTTGGACGAGTCAAATGACTCGCCCAGACGCACCCCTCCCTCTCTCGTCTGGCTCTCTCTCTCGCTCACTGTTCTGTCTCTCGCACTCCCGCGATCTCTCTCTCTCGTCTCCGATCTCGCGCCCGTCGACAGCAGCTCCACCCGCCACCGGCGCGCGTCGCCGCGCCTCACCTCACCCCTCCTCTGGCTCGTCATCTCTCTCTCTCTCTCTCGATTTCTCGTAGCCGTGTTGAACCCTAAATATCGGCCACCGTCGATTCCGGCGCCGCGGCGGCTCGCCGTCGATTCCGGCGCCGCGGCGGCTCGCCGTCGCTGTGACGGCCCGTGTCCCGGGAATGTCCCGCGTGTCTACGCAAAACCACACACACATGCGAAAGCATTGAAATAAACCATGCATGGTTTCCAAACTCAAATTCAATTAGCATTTCAAACACCTTTAAAAAGGACCCCGAACCCGAGTCTAGAACTACCATGCACGTGTCGAGCATCCGCGAGGGAGGCGGTTCTCTCTCTACATGAACCCTTTATAGCTTGCTAGTGATCCTAACGCATCAATCTCCCTCATTGATACATAAGCATCAAAAGCAACCTAAGGTTCTCAACTCTTTCTTGGTACAAAAACCATTTTCGATATAAAACACGAAAATAATATTTTTCTAAAACTTTGGGAATTGTCACATATCTTAGATATGTCCCAACAAACCTCCCAAAAGCTTAAAAATCAAAATAATTATCAGTTAAATCGGTTTTCAAAATTCTATACCAAAGCATATTTTCGGTCGACCGGTCTTGGGTTCCGGTCGACCGAAAAATTAGAATACAGGTTTCTCAGCCTTACGGGCATTATCGGTCGACCGATACAAATTTCGGTCGACCGAAATGTCAGTAAACTGCAAAAAATAGATTTCCGAAATGCATTTACTCAAACCCCGAAATTCACATTTTTCAACCAAAATGTAAAACAATTATGCATACACTTGCATCATACATAAATACATATGCTCAAAGCTTTCAAACCGGATTTTGAATCCCAAAATCCTAACTTAAGTAAAGAAATGTATTTATATCAAAATACGGAAAAGTCTTTACATAAGGGTTCAAAATCTACATTTGCCCTTATAACATAAAAACGAAACATGTATAACACCCTATACATGATTCTAAACATGCTAAAAAATACATGTTTGCTAGTATTTCCTTTCTACACTTTTATACAATTTTCACCTATACCACTAGGTATACAAAATATAGTTTTTCCTAAGTGTATACAACCAACACTTAACCCCCAAAACTATACCTCAAAATGAAATAAAGCTAATGTCCCTCTTTAGCTCACACTAGCCGCCTAAGCACTCTCGGCCGGTGCTTTACCGCGATTGCCTAGATATGAAAAGAGAGGAAACAAAGAGTGTGAGTCAAACCGACTCAGTGAACGACATCGTTGCAGTTCCAAACCAAATGCTCCACTGGCACAACATCTCAAACAAGAGACTACATATATAACCACATATATGTAAACATATATGAAAATACAAAGCCGTTTAAGGCAACACACATAGAGACACAAGCTAATCTACACATTCAAGCTACCATGTCAATATGTCAAGTCCGCCACCCAACCCAAATCAATTATGCCATTGATGTCCATGTATTAGGGTGAAATCACTAACCCAACCAAGTTAGTTCTCTTATGTTTAGTTTAGGTACTCGAATTGACCCATAGTACTAAAGTCTGGTATCCGCCTTTAGTGCACATCCAAGGCGCCAAACCCACGAGAGGGGCGATCCCACGGCGTCCCGTAAAAGATACTCAGTAGCGATGCACCCTCCAGAAGGCACAACCCTGAGCCTCGCACTCCGTAGGAACCACTCTGGCCAAGAGTGATCACCTTACGCCTACCGGCCTCAATACAGACATCATTAATTAAGATTAAACACTCATTGTAATTGGCCCATCATCTTCGCCACCCTAGCCGGTAAAACTACTCGACTTACGGGTACTAGATGGACATACAACTAAACCGTACTAATCTTAATCTTTAACCTACAAAAAGTATCACAAGAGCAGGTCCACTCACGCACTCAGCCGGGTAGAATAACCGTTAGGCACACAAGCGTATGTCGCAACAATGTTTACTAAAGTGCCACTAGAGCTATGGTCCGCTCTCGCACCTATCCAAGTAAATAATACACATAGCTAACCGTTATGCCAAAACATACTAAATCCGCCCTACCACATGTATTATAAACCATACATCGCAAGGTAGAACTAATCACACTAAGCATTGTATACAATTCATCACATTCTACTAAAGTGTCTACCAAGTATAAACATACTCAAACACTATCCATAGTAGAACCAAAGTATATCCACATGCTGGATCATATCAATCATGATAATCAAACATATAATGGCACATCAATTTAACCATGAGTATCCAAAATCAATGTTAAACCCCAACATAATTTCTACTCATCCACACATACTATATACACATACCAAGCATGATCACACATGGAAAACACATAAGAATAGCAATCACATAGAAAGCTAGCACCGCTCACCTCGAGTACAAAACCCAAGAATCTCCTACGCTCCAAACCTCGGTCGAATCCGACGAATTTGGTATCCACGCGTAGCTCTCGACTCCGTGAACTCGAATCCGCGATCAATACAACTCCACACGCATCAATCGGCCAAGAATCAAGCAAACAACTCAAGGGTGGAGCTCACCTCTCAGCTGGCGCGGTGGAAATGAAGGAGTGAGCTCGCCAGCGCGCCCGACCTGATTTATACCCGTTCGCCCGCATACTTTCGATCGACAGGTAATAGGTTTCGGTCGACCGAAACCTCTTTACACAGCACAAACACCATTTAAAACACTACGCGAAACAAACCTCGCGCATTGACGCACGCACACACGTGTCTAGAAATCTCTAATCCGAGAATTCCTATCCGACACGTAACCAAGCACGCATCAAACAAAAATAAAAACAAAGAAACGGAAATCACGGACCTCACATCCCTCCCCAATAAAGGGGATTCGGTCCTCCGAATCAAAACAACTACGGATAGCAAGCACGCATAGCTGCCTCCGGCTCCCACGCAGCCTCCTCGAACTTGCGACTACGCCAAAGCACCTTGACCAAAGGCACGGTCTTATTCCTCAAGACCTTCTCCTTTCGGTCGAGAATCTGAACCGGCCGCTCCTCAAAATAAAGATCCTCCTGAACGGGAAGCGACTCCTCAGAAACCACACGAGACGGATCCCCCAAGCACTTCCGAAGTGTTGAAACGTGAAAAATGTCGTGAACATTCGATAACGACTCTGGCAAGGCTAACTTGTAGGCTGAACTACCAATCCGCTCGGTAACCTCAAACGGGCCAATAAACCTCGGGCTCAACTTGCCCTTCAACCCAAACCTCTGAACACCCTTCATCGGCGAAACCCTGAGGTAGACAAAATCCCCGATCTGGAACCCCAACTCCCGTCAACGCTTATCTGCATAGGACTTCTGGCGGGACTGCGCTGTCTCAAGTCTCTAACGAATCGCCCTAATCTTCTGATTAGCCTCCTCAACAACATCCGTACTTACAGATCTCGTATCCACCGTTCGATCCCAAAACAAGGGAGTACGACAACACCTACCATACAAAGCCTCGTGCGGTGACATCCAGCTACTACTGTGGTAACTGTTGTTGTAAGCAAACTCAATCAAAGATAAGTGATCATCTCAACTACTGCCAAAGTCCAACATACAAGCTTGAAGCATATCCTCCAACGTCTGAATCGTTCGCCCCGACTGACCGTCTGTCTGCGGGTGGTACGCTATATTGAACGTAACTCTGTACCCATCTGCTGCTGGAAAGCTCTACAAAACCTGGAAGTGAAGCGAGGATCTCTGTTCGACACAATGCTCACGGGTACTCCATGTAGTCTAACGATCTCCGCTATAAACACTAGTGCCAATCTATCGGGAGTAAACGTACTCCGAATCGGAATAAAGTGCGCGGTCTTCGTCAACCAATCAACAATGACCCAGATAGCATCAAAACCGTGTTTAGTCCTCGGCAAATCCTGCACGAAATCTATAGTCACATACTCCCACTTCCAAACAAGAATCTCAAGTGGCTGAAGATAACCTCCGGGTCTCAGGTGCTCCGCCTTAACCCGTTGGCAAACCGAACAACAAGCCACAAACTCCCGCACATCTATCTTCATCTCTGGCCACCAAAACTGAGATCTCAAATTCCGATACATTTTGGTGCCACCCGGATGAACAGATAACCGGCTATCATGCCCCTCAGACAAAATCTGACGACGAAGTTCATCATCACTCGGTACACAAATACGACCCCGAAATCGAAGAATATCATTAGCTAACCGTCATGCCAACATAATAAAATCCGTCCTACCACATGTATTATAAACCATACATCGCAAGGTAGAACTAAACACATCAAGCATGTATACCATTCAACGCATTCTACTAAAGTGTCTACCAAGTATAAGCATACTTAAACACTAGTCATAGTAGAACTAAAGTATATCCTCATGCTAGATCATATCAATCATGCTAATCATCCATAAAATGGTATAACAATTTAACCATAAGCATGCAAAATTATTGTTAAACCTCTAACAAGATTTCTACTCATCTACACATGCCATAAACAACATACCAAGCATGATTTCACATATACCACACATAATAGAGGCATACACAAGGAAAGCAAACACCGCTCACCTCGAATCCGAAACCCTAGAACCTCCTACGCGCTCGGTCGAATCCGATGAATTTGGTGTCCACGTGTAGCTCTCGACTTCGGAAACTCGAATCCGCGATCAAATCAACACCCCACGCTCCAATCGGCCAAGGATCAAGTAAGGAACCCAAGGGGGAAAGCTCTCATCTCGCTGGCTCAGTAGAAAAGGTGAGATGGACTTGCCCGCGCGCGCCCGACCTGACTTATACCCGTTCGCGCACTTTCGGTCGACCGGTAATAGGTTTCGGTCGACCGAAACCTCTCTGCACAGCACAAACACTATTTAAACTCTACGCGAAACAAAACCTCGCGTACCGACACACGCACACACGTGTCTAGAAATCTCTAACCGAGAATTTCTATCCACACGCAACCAAGCATGCATCAAACAAAACAAAACAAAGAAACGGAAATCACGGACCTCACATCCCTCCCCACTAAAGGGGATTCGGTCCTCCGAATCAAAACAACTCCGGATAGCGCAGCTGCTGCCTCCGGCTCCCACGTAGCCTCCTCGAACTCGCGACTACGCCAAAGCACCTTGACCAAAGGCACGGTCTTGTTCCGCAAGACCTTCTCCTTTCGATCAAGAATCTGAACCGGCCGCTCCTCAAAAGAAGATCCTCCTGAACGGGAAGCGACTCCTCAGCAATCACACGAGACGGATCCCCTAAGCACTTCCGAAGCGTCGAAACGTGAAAAACGTCGTGAACATGCGATAACGACTCCGGCAAGGCTAACCTGTAGGCTGAACTACCAATCCGCTCGGTAACCTCAAACGGGCCAATAAACCTCGGGCTCAACTTGCCCTTCAACCCAAACCTCTGGACACCCTTCATCGGCGAAACCTTGAGGTAGACAAAATCTCCGACCTGGAACTCCAACTCCCGTCGGCGCTTATCAGCATAGGACTTCTGGCGGGACTGCGCTGTCTCAAGTCTCTGACGAATCACCCTAATCTTCTGATTAGCCTCCTCAACAACATCCGTACTCACAGATCCCGTATCCACCGCTCGATCCCAAAATAAGAGAGTACGACAACTCCTGCCATACAAAGCCTCGTGCGGTGACATCCCGATACTACTGTGGTAACTATTGTTGTAGGCAAACTCAATCAAAGATAAGTGATCATCCCAACTACCGCCAAAGTCCAACACACAAGCTCTAAGCATATCCTCCAGCGTCTGAATCGTCCGCTCCGACTGACCGTCTGTCTGCGGGTGGTACGCTGTACTGAAACGTAATTCTGTACCCATCTGCTGCTGGAAAGCTCTCCAAAACCTGAAAGTGAAGCGAGGATCTCTATCCGACACAATGCTCACGGGTACCCATGTAGTCTAACGATCTCCGCTATAAACACTCGTGCCAATCTCTCGGGAGTAAACGTACTCCGAATCGGAACAAAGTGCACGGTCTTTGTGAGGTCCGTGTTTCGGTTTGCTATGTTTTGAGGTGTTGCATGCATGTCTAGGATGCCTAGTTAATGTGTGCTTTGTTGCGTGTCGTAGGGTGATTCGACGCGAGTGGCTTAAGTGTTGTATTTGCTTTATTTTTGGGTTGGCCGAGACTTTCGGTCGACCGATCCCATTTTTCGGTCGACCGAAACCTGCGCGACGCCCGTGTATAAATACAACACTTATGCGATTTCGGGGTAAGTTTTTCATTTACTGCCTTGGCCGAGCTTTCCCCTATTCCCAGCAGACCTAGGTAAGTAAATGCCACCATTATTGTTGATTTCTACCCCTCCTTAGCCATTAATCCTTAGAAACCTAATCTCCCGGTTGTTCTCTTCGCGTAGACTTGAGTTGTTGGGCGCGATCGTAACTCCCCGGGGCTTGGACGTGGGTTTCCTGCTTAGCTTGAGAGGTGAGTGGGTTCTCACCGATGTGTATGCGATTGTGCTTGACCGTATGCTATGCTTATGTGCATGTATTGATGTGTACGGTGTGTGTAGACATTTACAATGTTGTATGTCTAATTTTGTGGGTAATAAACCCTAATGATGTTGTGATGTGGTAGAGATCGTGCGATATATGCTATGATGCTCTTGTATTGCTATTTATGCAAATTTGGTTGCTATTATGCAAATTCGAAATGAGAACATGATATTTATATATATCTATGTTGTAGTTCGCATATGTATGAACTATGTTGTGATGCTTAATGAACATGCTAATTATGTTTAGATGTTATTGAGCATGCTCGGATGTAGAGGACACCTCTAGGGACATCCGTTTTGTATGTGACTAATGCACATGGCTTGTAAAATATAAAAGATTTCACCTAGTATTCGTAAGTCTCGCTTCCGCCTTATCCGTGGAGGCCGTGGGCCTGGATAGAGGTGTCGTGAGGAGCGTTGGAGACCAGAATACTTAGGTGATGTGGTGCCTCTAAAGAGGTCAGTGAGCGCGGTTCCGATCACCAGTTGGCCGAGGTGGTGGCTGCGAGTGCGAGGCTAGGTAGCATACGGCATAAACCCTAGTATCCCCCAATAAGCGCTGTGGGGTCGCCTTCACTGTCGTGTGGTGTTGGTGTCGTCCGATATCGATACGGCGACGTGGACCAAGACCTTGGTATTGTGCGGACGTGTCCGGACTGGGTAGCTCCCGAGGTTCCGATGGACTGGGTATAGGTGTCCTAGGGACTAGGGGCTTGCGCTACTCGGAGGGCCAGCCTTGCCAGAACTGTTATATAACATGATACTGACAATCCGTTGGGATTAGAATGTCACGCTAACATAACCAAGAATGCATAAGACATTGGTTGGGTGACAATATGCGATTCGAAATAGCATGCTACTTATGTTCATACACATGTTTGTATGTTTATTGTCATTGATATATTTAATAATGACTTGTGATTGTGGTTGGTTAAAGCTATGTTGCTTACTTGATTAATTGTGTGCTTGTGTGCGGTGTCGCGTTGGTTGCACCAGGGGAGGTCGCCAACGTGCCCTCACTGAGTTCTATTTAGAACTCACCCCCTCCTGTTGTCTTTTTTTCAGATCCGATCGATAAGGGCAAGGGACCGGCGTAGGTCGACAACGAGTAAAGGAAAGGGATAGAAGGTATCTTTTGGGATGGGTGCTAGACTTGTTGGATACACATTTTGTACTAAGTCTTGTAGCTCATTTTGTATTCACATAGTATTATAGTTGCAAAACCGAAGCATTGACCTACACGTTTTGTATTTTGGATTTGTGGAGCTATTAGAGTATAAACTTTAGAAAATGTGAGGTTTAGACTCTAATAGCTATAATTATGAAAATGGTTTGAAATACTTGTATTTGAAAACAAGTTTTATAAAGCTTTTGTTATTTGTATACAAAAGTGCGATTTGTGGAAAATGTGGTTTGAGCTCTTAAAAATGAGTTGGAATGGTTTGAGCATGTGTATATACTTCTATATAAGTTGTGCATGCTATTGGATTGGATTGGTTGAGCTTATTTTAAAATTTGAAGTGTTAAGCTCTAGTTTTACCGTATTTTGGTAAAAACGTGTTTTTGAGGATAACTCCGTGCTCTGAAGGTATTTCGGATGCTTGGAAGTACTCGCACGTGTATCTTTGGATGATATGTGTACGTGCGGGGTTGATTTCCAAGATCCGGTGGAAATACGCGAATCGAGGCGTTGAGTTCCTCATTGCTGAAAACCTGTTTTTGCTGTTTCTGGAAAGATCGGTCGACCGATCCACATTTCGGTCGACCGATAATTGTGAAGAACGGGTGAATACATACAGGTTTCGGTCGACCGAAACCTAATACCGGTCGACCGAAAACCTCTCTGTATTGCACAACTAAATAATATTTAAATGATAATTAAAAATATTTTTGAGGGTTTGAGGGTCTCTTATACAAGTATTTAAGAGGTTCTATGCCCTCGAATCTTTTAGAAAAATACGGGTTTGGCCGGGATTTCGAAAAAGAGTTTCAAAGGTTATGTTTTGAAAAGGATTTAGTTTGGGACCTTAGTTTGCCATAGATTATTTGATATCAATGGGGAAGATTGATATCTTAAGATCTTTTGCAACCTAGGTCGGCGTCGACCGCGGGGTCTACCTTCCCCGTAGACTTCGGGTGACGTTGAAAGTCCCGAATCTAGCTATACCCTTTGTAGACACCCCATTTTGTCCGGGTTCGTCCCGATTTTATTCGATAAACTCGATTAAGCTTAAAATCTTCATTTACATGATTAAATTTATTTTAGCTTAATTTGAGACTATATGGACGTACATAATTGTTTATAATTCTAACAAGATCACACACGAATAAGAAATTTTCGCGACAATCGAATATTTATACGAGAGGGACCATTTTTGCCGAAATAGTAAATAGGGGCCCAAGGTTTTGCAAAATCCGTAGGGGCCGTTTTTGCAATTTAGCAAAAAAGCGGATTTTTTGCGTATATAAAAAAAAACGCAAAGGAACCGGTCGCCGCCGCGCCCGCGCCCACGATCGCCGCGGAGGAAGCGGTCACGGGACCTCGCCACGTCGTCAGCGCCTCGCACGCGTCGCGACGGCTATTTAGTTGTGAGCTCGACGGCGATCGGGGGGGACTCGGCCGAAGGGATCAAAAAAAAAAAAAAAGAAAGAGAATCCGAGAGAGAGAGAGAAGAGAGAGAGAGAGAGAGAGAGAGCGTGCCACGACCTGCCACCAGCACCGCCGACCACCTACGAGGACGCCGCCGCTGCCGCACTGCTTCGCCACCGCCGCCGTCGCCGGAAACGCTAAAAAACCGAAATTCGGATAATTTAGGTACGCATCGAAACTCCCTAAAAAGCATCACATTATGATCTCTACCCGTTGTAGGTGACGGAAAACCGCTGTGGCTTCGCCGACGGCGAGACACGGCGGCGATTTTATTCCCGAAATTACACCCTTGAATATCTCGGCGTACAATCGTCGAAACCAAATTTTGACACCGCCATTAGATCCGGAACCATCGAAAACCCTAAAACACATATATAGGACGAGGCGGCCGGCGGCGAAACGCCGCCGGCCATTAAAGCTCGAGGAGCGCGAGATCGCGGCCGCTATTTCTGTTTTTTTTTTTTTTTTTTTTTTTTTGGAGAAGACGACCGGCTGAGCTGGTCGTCGATTTAAATTAAAGACGCGCGCGGGTTAACCGCGCGCGCCGGGCTCGGTCGTGACCGAGCCCATTCGGTCGCGACCGAGCCCGTTGTTAATCGACCGAGTCGGTTTTAAAACCGACCGAGCCCGTTTGCATCCGATCGAGCCATTTTCAATCCGGTCGAGCCCAAATTAATTCTGATCGAGTCAGTTTCAATTCTGATCGAGCCATTTTAATTCTGACTTAGCCATTTTGGTCATAGGAACCTATTTAGTGGTCCAAATCTATTTTTAATCAATTTTGATCACTTTTAGTTGGATTTTAAGCTATAATTACATGATTCTTGATAATAAAGATGGCTCAAAATATTAAAAACATCATAAATCTTTTAAAATAAGATTAGAGTGAGGCGGTTAACCGATCTCTACACCTTATTAAATTATTTAAAATATAAAAAAATAATAAAAAATGACAAAGCTCAAAATCTTTAAAAATAAGGTTAGAGTGAGGCGGTTAACCGATCTCTACACCTTATTAAATTATTTAAAATATAAAAAAATAATAAAAAATGACAAAGCTCAAAATCTTTTAAAAATAAGGTTAGAGTGAGGCGGTTAATCGATCTCTACACCTTATTAAATTATTTAAATATAAAAAATGACAAATCTTAAAACATTTTAAAAATAAGGCTAGAGTGAGGCGATTAACCGATCTCTACACCTTAATAAAAATTTCAAAACATAAAATTAATAAATATAGAATCTTATAAAATTCTTTTGGGTTAGAGTGAGGCGGTTAACCGATCTCTACACCCTTATCCAGCAAAAAAAAAAGAAATTTAAATTATATTAAAAATAAGATTAGTGTGAGGTGGTTATCCGAACTTTACATCTCAAAAAAAATAAAAAAAATAATAAAAATAAAAATAAAATATTTTCAAACGTCAAAATTAAGAATGAACGAAAACACGCGCTTACAATTTCTTAGCATTATCGCATATATGCATACATTTAAATCTCATAAATAAAATGATGAATCCCAATTTTAAAAATATAAGCCGTTTAATTGAGAGTACCCTCTTCGGAGGGGCGCTGTGGGGGTGTTCCGTCTTCCCCACACGTAACCGACAACGAACCCGGGAATCTCAACGTGCCTTATCCCGGTTTCCTAATTTTCCATAAAAATTAGGTGGCGACTCCAAACTTTCTTTCTCCATCTGGAGGAAGGTCGTCAACAGATGGCGACTCCGCTGGGGACCCGTCAGGTTCATTAAAATTAAATGGCTTAAATTTTTATTTTTTTTTTGGTGTTTATCATTTAACATAAAATATTATTGATGCATATTTATTTTTGTTTTGATCATTTTATTATTGTTGTATATATTTGTGTATATATTTGTTTTTAGCAATTAATTTACATACGCATCACTTGCATACACATAACCTTAGGCCTCGACCCGGCCTTAAGATCTGGGACAATATCGAAGCTCGTGTGCAATGCATACGGGTAGTCGTAAAATCCAGCCTCAGCCTAGCCTATATGTTAACTGGGTAGTACCAGGACTGACATACCATGTATGCCGGTAACCTGCGGAACCCCAGCAATGACGGGCTATTAGAAACCAGTCATGTAAAACACCAATAGTTGCATATCCTCATGTAACGACAGTCATGACATCTAAAAAAATTCAATTCCTTTTTCCAAAAAAACCTCTTTAAAAAAAAAAAAAAACATTTTTTTTTGAAAAAAGGATTTTCCAAAAAGTATATATCTTTTTAAATAATTTTTTTTCAAAAAAAAAAAGAAAAAACTTGTCAAAAAATCCCTAAAAACAAATTTAAAAAAAAATCTTTTCAAAGAAAATCTCTTCCTTTTCTTTTCTTTTCAAAAAATATTCCTTAAAACAAAAAAATCTTTTCATTAAAAAAAAAAAAAAAAAAAAAAACACAAATTTTTTTTTTTTTCAAAACATTTTTTTTTCTCTTTTCAAAAAAAAAAACACACAAAATCCTTTTTTCCCTAATCATTTAATAAAAAAAAACAAAACAAAATTCTTTTCTTTTCACATAAACAAAAAAAAAACTTTTCAAAAATCATTTCTTTTCATTTAAAAACAAATATTTCCAAATTTTTTTTTTTCCTCCCAAAAAAAAAACATTAAAACAAAAATTAAAAAAACAAATTTCATAAAATCATTTTCTTTTCTTTTCTTTTCCCAAATTCATTTTTTTAAAAAATAACATTCTTTTCCAAAACAAATTCTTAAAAAAAAAGAAACAAAAGAAAAACCTTTTATCCTTACAAAATCATTTCAATTTCTGTTCAAAAAATTAAAATTTCAAAAAATTATTTTCTTTATTTTTAACAAAAATAAATAAAAAAACTTTTAAAAATTTTCAAAAAAAAAAACTTTTCGAAAATTTCTCTCAATAATAATTCTTTTGAAAATTAAATTTCTGCATATCACTGACACGCATTTTCTTTACACAAAGAACGGTCAAGACGACTATCGCAAAAAGAAGCCCTTATCTACTTCGGCCCCGACGCCACACTTCTACATCAATGACAGACAATGAGATGAATGAGCAGTTGATGAAAGAAAACGAAGACCTTCGCAGACAACTTAATGACATGGGTAAACAGCTGGAACGTTTGACTACAATGATGGCACAACTTGTTGAGCAAAATAACAATCTTACAAAATCGTCTGTACAACCTCAAGAGCAGCAATCTGCACAACAACATCTGTATGATCCTTACGGCTTACCAGAACAGCCCCAACACATTCCAACAATTCAACCAGAAACTCAAGGGGTATTGCCTCCCAATCCTCCGGTCATACCAGTCGCTGTCAGCATCGAAGAGAAACATGACTCTATCCCTTCTGAAAACCAACAAATTGAAGATAAGGTAGAAACCATTCTGAATCGTCTGAATACTTGGAATGCATCAGAGGAACAGTAGATCCTGCACAATTCTGCATTATAACAGATCTTGAGATCCCGAAAGATTTCAAAGTTCCTGACTTCGAAAAATATGATGGAACTGAAGACCCCCAAGTGCACATCTCGATGTACTGTAGCAAGATGGGGGCATATCTTAAGAACGAGAAGATGCTGATTTACTATTTTCAGGAGAGTCTAAAAGGACCAGCAATCCGTTGGTACCTGAATTTAAACAAGAATGAAATCAAAAGCTGGAAAGATCTCGCGAACGCCTTCCTCAATCAATATCAGCACAACAAGGATTTAGCACCTGACAAATCATCACTGAAGCTTCTGACTCCTAAAAAGGATGAAAAGTTTCGTACTTTTGCTCAAAGATGGAGGAATCTTGCTGCTCAGATCACTCCTCCAATGACTGAAAAAGAGCTAATTGATGAATTTATGACTTTGAGCTGTCTTGATGATAAAATTAAGACTGTATGTGCCATCGCCTCTACCTTCACTCAACTGATTACTGCTGGTCTAAGAATTGAGCTGGCACATGATAGTGTCTTCAAATCATCCGAGAACAAGCAAAGGCCAAGAAGAAAGAGAAAGAAGTAAACAATATCAGCGGGGCAGGCAATTTCCAACAGTCACTATATCGAGTTCCAGCACAAACAGCTATACAATATCAAGCTCCATCATACAACCAAAACCGCCCCTATCAGCAACTTCAGCAACATACATACCAACCTCAGCAAGTCAATCAAACATATCAAGTTCAACATCAACAGATCCCAGCTCAGCAGCCACAAGCCCTGTTCAACAACAAATCCCGAGGCTCGTCAGTATCAACCTCCACGGGAACCTTTGCCTGTCCCCAAATGGAGGTATATCGACATTTGGCTAAGAAGGCATGTTGACGCCTATACCGGCTCGCCAATTCACGCCTCCGTTTCCTAAGTGGTACGATATAAATGCTTATTGTGAATTTCATAGTGGCGCCCAGGGTCACTCCACAAATAACTGCTATACTCTGCGAAACAAGATTTACGAACTGATTGACGCTGGAAAGATAAAAATCAATCCAGTGGACACAACACCGACAGCTACTGCAAACAATGCTGCTTCTACTAGTACTCATGACGGAGGAATCAATGACATCGACACGACTTTGTTCCAGATGACTGACTATTTGTTCTCTTTCTTTTCAATAAAGTCATGTTAGGACTATGTTTGCTCTGTTACTAGTCACTATATGTACTTGAATTCTCTTTTATTACATTTTATCTTTTTAATGAATTATTCTTATTGGAGTGCAACTCGGAATGATTTTCTTTAATCATAAAATTGCTTTTATTTCATAAACTTCCACAATTTCACTAAATTTTGCAGAATGTAACGAACAATGTATACTTGACTATCAACAACTTGTCTAAAAAAAAAGAGAAAAAGAACATACGCAAACATTTACTCCTGCCTAAAATTATCTAGTAACTAGAAGTATTCATGTAACCCATGTTTACTTTTACGTCAAACGATAACTTAAGGCATGAGTATGCAAAAGCACCTTAAAGCTGTATTTTATTAAGTAACTGGATTCTTTCATCACCAATGTTAGAATTCACGTCAAAAGATAAAATACAAAATAAGGAATATTAAAAAATGTGCAAATATTCACTCCGCTACCTTCAGTTATCTAGTAACTAGAAGTATGCATGTGACCCATGTTTACTTTTACGTCAAACGATGACTTCTTAAGGTATGAGTGTGCAAAGAACTACAAAGCTATATTTATCGAGTAACCGGATTCCTTCATTACCAATGTTGGTATTCGCGTCAAAAGATAAAATAAAAAAAAGGAAAAAACTAGTTAGGTCGAAAACCTGAAAAGGTGGCTGGCCTAAGCATTTGACAAGTGAAAATTCAAGAATATGCATTCGGAAATTATATTCTGCAAAATTCATCATCTTATCACACAAACACTCGCTTCCACCTTGAAATTGACAATTTTATTTTTAAACGAAATTCACTCTGAAGTTGCATTCTTTCAACTTAGATGATCAAGAGAAAGATAAATAAGTACTAAGAAGAGAATAAAAGACACATATTATGACTAGTTATGAACTAAACAAATGTTCAACATGACTTGCTTGAAAGGAAATAAACTAGTAGTCAAACTCAAACTGGGGCAAATTTAAGAAAGTTGATCCATACGTCGAAACTGGGGCAAGAGACTGATCAAAACAAAGCAGGCACAGAAGACATTAAAAAAAATCTCAGAACAGAATACACATCGACAGCTGACAAAGACGCAGATCCGCAAAAGAAAGAAAAGGCACAAACACACTATCTGACCAAATGAAGCAAATTTTTTATCAGAACTTTGACGAATCATCACTGGGCCAAATCTTTCTCAAAAAAAATGTGTGAAGAAGCTGATCTCCAATATCAACAGCTGACAAGCTTACAGATGTGACGACTTTGACAAACGACTGTCTGCAAAAAGAAAAGCAAAAGCAAAGACCAAATAGAAGAAAGAAGGGATGCCGGGGCAATGACTTTTTGAATAGTCGGGATGACCAAACACCACAGCATAAAATTTCTTTTTACAAAACCTTTTTTGCATAAAATTTTTAACAACAAATATCAACTTCTAGCAAAATGAATTTTTCTCACTTTGATGAACAAATCATTAAAATAAAAAATCACGAATTTGACATCATAAAATCTTTTGAGGCGTAGTCCTCACAAAATCTTTCTCACTAGACCAGTTCTCATAAAATCTTTTGAGACGTAGTTCTCTAAAAATCTTTTGAGATGTAATTCTCATAAAATCTTTTTATCCATGAGACGTAGTTCTCATAAGATCTTTTAGAGGCGTAGTTCTCATACAAATCCATCATGAGACAACTGTCTCATTTTTCAAATTTTACCTTGAGCGACTGTGCTCCATCACGACGACTGTCTCATTCTTCAATTTTTTTTTCCTTGAGCCGACTGTGATCTATCACGAGACGACTGTCTCACTTTTCAAATTTTACCTCGAGTTGACTGTACTCTATCATGAGACGACTGTCTCATTTTTCAAATTTTACCTTGAGCCGACTGTGCTCATCGAGACGACTGTCTCATTTTCAAAATTAATCTTGAGCCGACTGTGCTCTATCACGAGACGACTGTCTCATTTTCAAATTTTACCTCGAGTCGACTGTACTCCATCATGAGACGACTGTCTCATTTTTCAAATTTTCCTTGAGCCGACTGTGCTCTATCACGAGACGACTGTCTCATTTTCAAAATTTTTTTGAGCGATATATCACGAGACGACTGTCTCATTTTTCAAATTTTACTCGAGCCGACTGTGCTTTCATGAGACGACGTTCATTTTTCAAATTTTACCATGAGTTTTGAACCGACTGTGATCCATCATGAGATGACCTATCTCAATTTCAAGTTTTTACCTTGAACCGACTGTGTTCCATCACGAGACGACTGATCTCATTTTTAAATCTACCTTTTAGCCGACTGTGCTTTTCATCGAGACGACTGATCTCATTTTTAAATCTATCTTTTAGCCGACTGTGCTTTACATCGAGACGACTGATCTCATTTTAAATCAATCCTTTAACCGACTGTGCTTTTCATCGAGACGACTGTTCTCATTTTTTAAATATATCTTTTAGCCGACTGTGCTTTTCATCGAGACGACTGATCTCATTTTAATTTTATCTTAAGCCGACTGCGCTACATTATGAGACGACTGATCTCATCTCAAATCTTACTTTTAGCCGATTGTGCTCTACTGAGAGACGACTGATCTCATTTCAATTTTATCATAAGCCGACTGTGTTGCACTGTGAGACGACTGATCTCGTTTTGACTATAATTCTGAAAATAAGGTGACTATACTCAAGTTCTCTCGTTCTCTCCAGACAAAATGTGGTATCTTCTTATCTTTGTCCAATCCTTCTCCGAAGGATCGAACAAAGAGGGGCAACTGTAGACACCCCATTTTGTCCGGGTTCGTCCCGATTTTATTCGATAAACTCGATTAAGCTTAAAATCTTCATTTACATGATTAAATTTATTTTAGCTTAATTTGAGACTATATGGACGTACATAATTGTTTATAATTCTAACAAAGTCGCGCACGAATAAGAAATTTTCGCGACAATCGAATATTTATACGAGAGGGGCCATTTTTGCCGAAATAGTAAATAGGGGCCCAAGGTTTTGCAAAATCCGTAGGGGCCGTTTTTGCAATTTAGCAAAAAAGCGGATTTTTTGCGTAATATCAAAAAAAATGCAAAGGAACCGGTCGCCGCCGCGCCCGCGCCCACGATCGCCGCGGAGGAAGCAGTCACGGGACCTCGCCACGTCGTCAGCGCCTCGCACGCGTCGCGACGGCTATTTAGTTGCGAGCTCGACGGCGATCGGGGGGCAGCTCGGCCGAAGGGATCAAAAAAAAAAAAAAAAGAAAAGAGAATCCGAGAGAGAGAGAGAGAGAGAGAGAGAGAGAGAGAGAGAGAGAGCGTGCCACGACCTGCCACCAGCACCGCCGACCACCTACGAGGACGCCCCGCCGCCGCACTGCTTCGCCACCGCCGCCGTCGCCGCACTGCTTCGCCACCGCCGCCGTCGCCGGAAACGCTAAAAAACCGAAATTCGGATAATTTAGGTACGCATCGAAACTCCCTAAAAAGCATCACATTACGATCTCTACCCATTGTAGGTGACGGAAAACCGCTGTGGCTTCGCCGACGGCGAGCCACGGTGGCGAAATAATAAAAATATTTTTATTCCCGAAATTACACCCTTGAATATCTCGGCGTACAATCGTCGAAACCAAATTTTGACACCGCCATTAGATCCGGAACCATCGAAAACCCTAAAACACATATATAGGACGAGGCGGCCGGCGGCGAAACGCCGCCGGCCATTAAAGCTCGAGCGGCCGCGAGCGCGAGCTCGCGGCCGCTGTTTCTTTTTTTTTTTTGTTTTTTTTTTTTTTTTTTTTTTTTTTTTTGGGAGAAGACGACCGGCTGAGCCGGTCGTCGATTTAAATTAAAGACGCGCGTAGGTTAACCCGCGCGCGCCGGGCTCGGTCTAGACCGAGCCCATTTCGGTCGCGACCGAGCCCGTTGTTAATCGACCGAGTCGGTTTAAAACCGACCGAGCCCGTTTGCATCCGATCGAGCCATTTTCAATCCGGTCGAGCCCAAATTAATTCTGATCGAGTCAGTTTCAATTCTGACCGAGCCATTTTAATTCTGACTTAGCCATTTTGGTCATAGGAACCTATTTAGTGGTCCAAATCTATTTTTAATCAATTTTGATCACTTTTAGTTGGATTTTAAGCTATAATTACATGATTCTTGATAATAAAGATGGCTCAAAATATTAAAAACATCATAAATCTTTTAAAATAAGGTTAGAGTGAGGCGGTTAACCGATCTCTACACCTTATTAAATTATTTAAAATATAAAAAAAAAAAAAAAAATGACAAAGCTCAAAATCTTTTAAAAATAAGGTTAGAGTGAGGCGGTTAACCGATCTCTACACCTTATTAAATTATTTAAAATATAAAAAAATAATAAAAAATGACAAGCTCAAAATATTTTAAAAATAAGGTTAGAGTGAGGCGGTTAATCGATCTCTACACCTTATTAAATTATTTAAATATAAAAAATGACAAATCTTAAAACATTTTAAAAATAAGGTTAGAGTGAGGCGATTAACCGATCTCTACACCTTAATAAAAATTTCAAAACATAAAATTAATAAATATAGAATCTTATAAAATTCTTTTGGGTTAGAGTGAGGCGGTTAACCGACAACGAACCCGGGAATCTCAACGTGCCTTATCCCGGTTTCCTAATTTTTCATAAAAATTAGGTGGCGACTCCAAATTTTCTTTCCCCATCCGGAGGAAGGTCGTCAACACCCTTGCTTTATAAATGATTTTCAAATGAAAATGCTTCCGCTTACGCAAACTTTCTTTCAAATGAGAAAATGTATTTCCGGATGTCGCGGCCCGGGGGCTCGGGTCGTGACAGCTTTTATGGTATCAGAGCTCGGTGTAGCTCAATGCTTCGTAATAAACTAAAACCTGATAAAATGAATTGGGGTGTGCAAACGAGAGTAAGGCGATTAGACCTTATCGTTAAATTTCGTGGTCGTGTGGTTGCAGGATGCCGCCACGTAGACGACCGAGGCGTGATCGTGGCGCCGATCCGGGTGTGCCGGATCCGCCACCCGTTGTTCCGGGCGACTTGGCGCGGTTGATAAGGGAGGTTGTCGAGGCAGTTATGGACGAGCGGGAAGCCCGACAAGCAGTGCCACCTCCGGCCGCAGAGCCAGTTGTAGAGGCCGTCAGGGCCGAGACTGAGACAGTGCAGGTCGGGGATCCGAGGAGGAAGGAATACCTTGACGTATTGGCTCGGTTCCAGAAAATGAAGCCGCCGAGGTTCGAGGGAAGCACCGATACCGATAAGGCCGAGGACTGGGTGTTAGACATGGAAAAGAATTTTGAGATTCTCATGTGCCCGGACGAGTTCAAAGTTGCTCTTGCCGCATATACCTTTGCTGGAGCCGCGGAAAGGTGGTGGAGAAGCATTAAAGCGCAGTTTGGGCAGTTTGGCCCGTGGGCAGATTTCTTGGCTCTCTTCCGCCGACAGTTTATTCCGGATACGGTTCGAAGGCAGAAGCAGAGGGAATTTGAGCACCTCAAGCAGGAGGACATGTCAGTATGGGAGTATCATGCAAAATTTGTCGCGCTTTCTCACTACGCGCCGTATCTACAGGCCGACGAGGAGGTTCTAGCTATGAGATTTCGGGATGGTCTACGCAGTGAGATCGTCATGAGGATGGGTGGAGATGAGTTTCCCACAGTCCATCAGACTTTGCAGAAAGCCCAGCGGATAATAATGTTTTGCATAAAGGGTAGATCTACAAACACTGCTACATTATAATAATGTTTTACAAAGATATACAATATAGAAAAATGTAAAAACATTTTACCATTGCATGTTTATAAATCATGCATAATCTGAGTGTTTGGGTTGATCGTAAAACCAGAATTCCAAAGCAACCTAAAGACTAATATGAACGACAAATTGCCATTTGATTACAAAAATTCAACCAAATTTAATACATCTAAAACTAACAAAGCTCTAGGGAATCGATCGAACATTTCCGATATAAGAAATTCTTTTAACTGCCGAAAGTTTAGTGTTGCTTGAAATGCACACAACAATTAAGTATCCATTTTACATTATCAGATAAAGCTTTGTTAGAAGTTAGGAGTTTTTAACGAAACCCATCAGAGGGAGTAAGACTACTAGCAGACTGTAGCGGACAATTCTGGAAACGTCTGTAATCTTTTCTAGAAACATAAATTCACAAATAGCACAGCTGTAAATAAAACGACTAACAAGAAGAACATTAACAAAATTCAAGCAAACGAAGCCATCATGCAGTAACCCAATTATATCCAGCTTAAGTATTTCAAGATTCGTTTTTATAACCACAACCATAAGACTTCAAATCATCCAGCCATATCTTGAATAATCGAACCGAGGCTTTATGTGCCGAGCTGAGCCAAGTTTCAGAACAAATTTCGGCATGAAAGAGTAAATGCCCTAAAAGCCAATAATATTGGATATTTTGGCGAACATATTTCTGTAATAAATAGTTTTTAGTTTACTTGATTATGGTTATTTATTTATCGCATCGTCATGTTTAATATGTTGTATGAATGAATGTGATAAACCCCATGGACTAAGGCGACAGAATTAGGATCATGATAGTTGATCATGATAATGAGACCTAATGTCTTATAAACCTAAGTCCAGAATGTTCTTAGTTATAGGTGCATTGAGTAGGGGCTCAATGTCACCGGAAAGACTAATACACAGCTTGCTTGCTCATACGATGAGAGTAGTGATCTCATTACTACGCGTGTAGTTGACACTGAAGCAACTGTGTAGGTGCTCATTGGATGAATGAGTTCACTGAACTGACTTACCCGAAGAATACCAATGGAATCTGTCAATGGTAATTCTTCAGTGTGATAGTTATGCCTTGATCCTCAGACTTGAGATTATCATAGTATCTTATGTGTATATGATTATAGCTGAGCCAAGTTTCAGACCAAATTTCGGCATATGTTTCTTTGATGGTTGTTGACGACCTTAAAGAAAAAAGAAAAATGTTTTGGAGTCGCCACCTAATTTTTATGGAAAATTAGGAAACCGGATAAGGCACTTTTGAGATTCATGGGCTCGTTCGTCGGTTACGTGTGGGGAAGACGGTACACCCCCACAGCGCCCCTCAAAAAAGGGTACTCTATAAGTGATTATAACGATTTTGGATTTACTTTGGCATGTGTAAATAGATCTAACATAAATAATCACAAATTAAATAAATGTAAAATGTGCATTATATTTGTATGTGTGTCGATGTGCTTTTTATTTTTTATATTGTTGGGCTCAGCGCGTTTCCGTTTCCTCTTCATCGCCCGGTTTGTGTTATGTTTGAAGGTAGAGATATCCATCTCGTCCCTTGTTTGTATGAGTATGATATTTATTATTTGAAGAACCAGTATCCACCGGATCCTTTTATATATTTTAAGATATTTTATAAAGTGTGATTTTTATTATTTGAAGAACCAGTATCCACCGGATCTTTTTATATATTTTAAAAATTTTATGAAGTGTGATTTTTGTTATTTGAAGAACCAGTATCCACCGGATCTTTTCATATATTTTATACAATGTCTATTATTGGATGGGAAGAAATATCCATCTCATTCCCAATTTTATTTAAATATTTAGTCGTGTTTTGTTAATTTTTAGGAAGAAATATCCATCTCAACCTTCAATTTAATAGTTTATAAAATTTAAAAAAAAAAATAATTATGAATATGCATATGTCATGTAATTTTGAAAAAGAAGCAATGTCCATCGCTTTTTCTTTATTTGTCCATTAAAAATTTATTTCGGGAAAATATCCATCTCCTCCGAATTTCTATGTTCATGTCATATATTCATGTTTATAATTACTAGTTAAAATGAGATGACTAGTACTTAGAGAAGATAATAGAATGGGTTTTGAGATGCTTTACCTTAGAATCGGAGTTTGAAACGTGTGAGTGTTGTAGATGGCTCCGACGGTGGCGATGGTTCCAACGTGCGGCGGCGATGGTTCCAACGTGCAGCGGCGTCAGGAAGTCGAGGACATCGTCAGTGAGATGTCAGCGGTGTTGGTGACGACCGACGGCGGTGGAGGCGGCACTCCACTACTTCTCTCCTCTACGTATTTTTTTCTCCAATTTTCTTACTTTACTTCTTTTTTTTTTAACTAGCACATTGTCCTCCCCCTCCTCCCTTTTTTTTTCTGTATTATGTACTCCTTTTACGCTGAAAATATGAGTAACCTCCTCCATAACTTCATGTAATCCCCTAATTTCAATGCCTCCTCAATTGTCTCATTAAATACCCATCACTCTTTGTAACTGTCTAGTTTTTAATTATTTTTGAAACTGCCACAAATGTGCTCTAAATTACTTAAAATTTTGGGTACTGATTCCTCAGTGAGTCTAGTTTCCAACATAATTGGTTTGAGCGCATTTTTATTTGTAAGCAAAAAGTTATGGCTTCCGGACTAAGACCTGGTCAATACAGGAGCGAACTGACACGAGCTCAACTTCGTGGGTAAAATTGACAGAGCAATCGTGATTCAATTACTATGAAATTTTGTTGGTTGATGCGGGATCGAGTTAGCTTTCATACAAGATTTTTTGTTCATCATTTCAATATGTATAACTTGAGTTATTGTTGATTTAGTGCTAATATGTCAGTTCTGAAATTCTGAGCCAAATTGATATAATCGAGTCTAATTGAACTTGAGTTGGCTTAATCGGGTTAATTGGATTCAACTGAGCCGATCAATTAAAGATGTTTTCAATTATGCTTCGCGGCCACCGTTAATGTATTCTTGACCAACTGAAAACGGACAGTCCGGACAAAATGGGGTGTCTACAATGGTGTTAAGGTTTTTGTGTTAAAGTTGTGCAGCATTTTGGTGAAAAATGTTCTCCCAGATGTGGCACCTAATCATCCACATTTGCACTATTTACAATCATATGATAGTAGATGTATTGTTTGAAGTCATCAATTTCAAGTAAAAGATGCTTTGTGTATTTCTAGCATGGCAATAATTGATAGATGCAAAGAGTGCATGTTCTTTGTGGAAGCTAACATAATAGAGATGCGGTAAATGTGATTACTAAGGATAACCAACCATAGAGCAGCTTCGACATACCTCATCCAATCAGGTAAAGGTTGAGATATAAGCTATTGTCAAGGATAATTCGATTGACAGAAGTTGATGTTTCCACTACGCACCTGAATAATTCTCCTTTCTAAGCTTATCTATCCACTTCCAGAACATACTTACATCAGAACTAAATTTACTATGTTAATCTTATGAGTTTGGAGCAAAGCAACCAAGTTCAAGAGCACCCTCGATCTATTCTTCAAGAAAATTTGGTCGTCCATTCTACATTCTAAAAATATGTACATAGGACATATTTAGTACACCTTAAGGTGGTATATGTGCATTTAGTTGACATTTCAATAAATCACCATTTAGTTAAAAGAAAAAAAAGGACATACTGTAAGAGAAGATAAATTGCCATGCCTTACCAACTTGGTTGAATTTATTGCAGTTGCATACTTAGAAAGAATACGAACACTTTTATTAAGTGATGGTGTCAAGCCATCTCCTTAAGGATGAGGTTACTGTTATTTAATTATGCTTTCTATGAGGACCTAGTTATTTATGTTATAAGAAATTCTTTTGCCTGCAGAAATGTTTGTTGTTGCTTGAAATGCACACAACAATTAGCATCCATTTTTTACATTATTAGAGAAAGCCGGGATAGTACTTACGTCAGTTCAATAAAATCAGTGCACCTCGGAAACGCAGAACGTGAAGCCTAAAATCCTCCTCCTCGCCTGGAACAGAATAGCACAAATTGCAAGCATCACATAAGGTTCTTGAAGAATGATAACAATCGTGTTTAGCATATATCTTGACATTTCTGAAATAAACAGCTAGTTTTTGAGAAAATAAATTACCAAAAATTATTATTAACCTATTAATAAGAACACTAAAAGTAGAATCTTCTTAAGAATCAAATAAGCAATTACAAATTCTTTGTATGTGATTGGTTCATGTACCGCACACTTGTCCTGACAAGACAAAGTACCAAATAACTATCAAGTTCTAGTATCTACTAAGTAAAAATGAAGTCTGATATGAAAACTTCAACACAATGGAGTATAAAATAACCAACTTGATGATATAGAGATATGGAATAACTATACAAAATCACACTTTAAAATTACTAAGACATGGTAAATTTAACCGCATAGATATAACATCCTTCACTTAAGTTATTTTTTGCATTTAAGAGATCGCAAACTTGTATTTAGTAGAGAATATATGCCAGGGTAGGAACTTGGACATACTAACCTTTAATGAAAAGATCTTCTCAGGGAATAACTTTGGCCCCTAAAAATAAGGAGCAGAAGTAATGCATACTGCAGCAAGAACACTTATAAAAAAACAATCTTCCTCTAACGTCATAGAAACAGTGGAATTTAAAAAATTCCACCAATCAGATAGGAGGTATTTCAAGAGTATGTTTTTTTATGAAAGTTAACATACAATCGCTAACACCATGCAATGCATACGAAAAGTAGAAGGATAGGAATTGAGGAGCAGTTAGGAGTTCTTGATGAAGCCTGTCATAGGGAGCAAGACTACTTAAAGAATGCAGCTGACAATCCTGGAAGCGTCTATAATCTTTCCTAGAAACTTAATTTCACAAACAACAAACTTGTAAAGAAAACGACTAACAAGAAAATTGAACAAAGTTCAAGCAAACAAAACCATCATGCGGTAACCCAATTATTTCTAGCTTAAAGCTTTTCAAGATTCATTTTTATAACCACAACCATAATCCACTTTACCATCATCCACTCATATCTTGAATAAACCTCGACCCGAGGTTTTATGTGCCGAGCTGAGCCGAGTTTCGTTAGACTCAAATTCCGGCATATCTTCTTTGACGGTGTTAAGTGTTTTGTGTTAGAGTTGTGCAGCATTTTGGTGAAAAATGTTTTCCCAGATTTGGTGTCTAATCATCCACATTTGCACTATTCCCATTCGTATGCTAGTAGATGTATTGTTTGAAGTCATCAATTTCAAGTAGATGATGCTTTGCGTATTTCAAGCAAGGGAATAATTGATAGATGCAAAGAGTGCTTGATCTTTGTGGAAGTTAACATAATAGAAATGCGGTAAATGTGATTACTAAAGATCACTAACCTTAGAACAGCTTCGACATACCTCATCCAATAAGGTAAAGGTTGAGATTATCTCCTCCATCTTTAACAGGGAACCTGTAGAAAACCAAACACTTTCTGCCCTTGATATAAGCTATTGTCAAGGATATTTCGATTGACAGAAGTTGATGTTTCCACTAATCACTTGACAATACTTCTCCTTTCTAGGCGTATCTACACATTTTTTTATCTTTTCCACTTCCATAACATACTACATCAGAACTAAATTTACCATGTTAATCTTATGTGTTTGGAGCAAAGCATCCAAGTTCAAAAGCACCCTCGATCTATTCTTTAAGAAAATTTGATCGTCCGTTCTACAATAAAATGTACATACGACATATTACTACACCTTAAGGTGGTATACGTGCATTTATTTGCTTTAATAATTCACCAATTAGTATGTACGGCATAGCACAGCATGACACTTATATAACATCCCACATGAACATCATGAATGAAAGACAAGTTGCTCAACTTTTAATAATTCACCAACAAAATCGGAAACAAGTATATCTCTATTGTAAGGTTTCGGATTTTCGTGAATTAACATTTATTTTAAATCGGATTTATTCGGAGTTTGATTTGGTTTGTTTCGAGTATTGATCGAGAGATTTATTTCGTTTTCGGGTGCTTGACTTGTATTGGAATTGATTTGGACTTGTTTGGTTTGATTTGGTGTGTTTTGGGCTTAATTGGGCCCATCTGGGTTCGGACCCGGCCGACCGAGCCAAAGTGGCTCGGCCCCCGAGCCCGACTGACCCCGGGCGAGCCATTTGGCTCGCCAGGTCGCCTGCACCCGCATCCCCCTCTCCCTTTCTCGCTCGTCTGTCTCTCGCTCACCCTCTCGCTCTCGCGATCCCGATCCCGCGATCGCGCCTGCCGCCGTCGCCGCTCCGCCGGCGCGCACGCCGCCGGACCCCACCTCACCCCTCTCCTCCCCTGGGCTGCTGTCTCCCCCTCTCTCGCGTCGTTTCTCGCGCTCGGCCGCGAAGACCTAGTTTCGACCGCCGTCGATTCCGGCGCCGCCGCGCCTTGCCGTCGCTGTCTGAGGCTCGTCGTCGTCACCTGAGCCGTTGTGAAGCCTCCTCGTCGCCGATTACACGCCGCAGCCGCCGGATCTCTCTCCGTTGTCTCTGTCTCTGTTCGGCCGCGCCGCTGTCGTCACCGCCGCTGTTGCGCCGCCACCGTTGGACGTCGCCGCTGTCTCCTCCGACTCCTGAGCTCCTCGGACGTGTTGATCCGCCGCCGCCGCCTCTGTTGCCGCCGCCGCCCGTCTCCGGCGAGCTTCTCCGGCGATCTCAGTTTCTCCGTCGCTTCGTCTTATCGCTGTGAACGCGTTGGTGTGGTTGTTCTCGGATGAGCTGCAGGGATTCACGCCGTGTGCCGGGTCTCGGTTTGGTAAGACCGGGACGTAGGTGAGTGAACCCGCGGTCTCACTTATGTGTTTATGTTGATTTTAATTATGTTATGTTGATGTATATTGTATGGATGCCCGCTCGTGTTAATGTGATAGCATATACGAGCTAGTACTTGAAGTACCTTAGCGTGTGGTTGGATTAATACCGTAGTAGTAGTGACATTCGGCCTCGTTATGACTTGTTTGGACATATTCGGCTTTATTATGACTTGTCGGACATCTAGGTAGATGTGGCACCTATTAGCTTGTCGGCTTGACATATATGTTATGATTATCACGTTATTGACTTACCGACTTTTCTATGTTTGACTGTGTAATAGGGCATGACTGCCATGTTTACATTTACGTAGAAAGTTTACTTTGTGACATGTAGAATGTGTTGGACTTGACTTAGTGACTTTGAGCGCCGCCTGCGCTCTAGTTATACCTGTTGTAGTGTCTTTGACTTGGTTATTACTTAGAAGAGTATTAAAGCACGACTGCTGGGTTGCTACCTTTGGTAGAATCCGTCCGTATGTGTGTGTGTGACATGTCCGTTGTAAGCTTGTCTCTGCCTTTGTATCGTTGTGTGTGCGCCGCCTGCGCCGTTGTATTGTGGTAGAGGTGCGATGTGGCCTTTGACTTGTGGTCCGCGTGATTGACCTACTTAGACGGTATGCGAGCCGATTGCTCTAGCAATACCATTAGTAGAGCGGATTGTTGTGAAGTGCGTTGTCTCCCTTGTGTGTGTTCTTTCACTTCCCTTGTGAGTTCGGAGTTGCCGACTAGGGATAGGCTTGAGTTGAACATGTTTAAAGGGGTTCGCACTTGATCTTTGTTGTGATGTTTTGGTATGTACCCGTGAGAGGGTTTTACTTTTCGGTTATTTGAATGCTTGTGATATAAAGCATGCGGATTTGTGATGGATCATGTGATTCTAGCATGTATGTTGTGAGATTCATGTGGGTGGTTGACCCTATATTATGTGATGTATGATTTGGAGCATGCTTAGATGGTTAGCATGATGTTATTATGCGAATGAAAACATGCCAGTTTGATGTGGTGCTTATTTTAGCGTGGAAACCGTTGTATGTCTTTCACTGGGTTTGTGATTGTGGACATCGACAACGTGAGCGCTAATAAGATTTATGTGATGATGTTATTTGGCTTTGGCATGTTTCGGAAATACTCTCTCTTCATTTATGTGATATCAGGATTTGGTTATATGCTATTAGCGTGGAAACCGTTGTATGTCTTACCCTTGCTTTTGATTTGAGACATTGACAACGTGAGCGCTAATGAGATTTGAAAAGTGAAAATATTTGTGGTGGGACTCTTTCGTTGGACTGCATCGCCTAGGTTCGCTCTCCCGTGAGTCGAGAGGATATCGACCGGGATCGAAATGGGACGATGTGGGCGCCGGAGTCCCATATTTGTTGTGGGCTCTTTCGTTGGACTGCATCGCCTAGGTTCGCTCTCCCGTGAGTCGAGAGGATATCGACCGGGATCGAAATGGGACGATGTGGGCGCCGGAGTACCATATTTGTTGTCTCGAGAGAAGAGAGACCGGCGGGCGTAGTTAAGGCCAGCCCGAGGCCAGGGTGGCGGCTACGAGACCAGGCGAGGCTTGAATCGGCAATTCCGGAAAGGCCGGTAGATCAAGTAACTCCCTTAAGGCCAAAAGGGATCGCCCCTGCTGTAGGGTACTGGGGGACGCGACGTGCACCGTGTCTGACCCAGATCCTTGGTGCTGCGTGTACCAAAAGGGTGTGTTGCGTTATAAACATGAGAGGACTAACTGGTTTGGTAGTTTAGTCCACGCTGACTTAAGAAAGATAACGACATAACCGGATTGGGTTTTGGGTGATCGATTACCTTATATCTTGATGATGTTGTTGATGTTTATTATATGTCAAGTATGTTCTTGGTTGTTGTGATGACCAGTTGCTTGTTTTTGTGTAGCCGATAGCTTATAGTTAAGCTTGCTACTTGTTATGCGAATATGCCTTGTTGGTTATGTTTATGTTCCTCGTTGGTTTTATTCGGTTTTGACAAGTATGAAAAGTGTATGCCTTGAGGAATGTTAGCACGTAACTTATGCATTTGAGTGCTTGTTTTTGTGTTGTTGTTTGGTGTGTGACTGCAGCCCTGGCCGTTGCCTTGCGGGGTTGCCGGGGTGGGTCACTCACTGAGTATATTTTTATATACTCACGGTACTACTTTCCCCGCAGGTTGTTGCGAGGACCGCCGACGATCGTAGAGCGAGATCTGGGGTTCAGAAGTTAGTTGGGAAAAGTAAAAGAAAATGTAAAAATGTATTTTCAGTTTCCGCTGTGTATTTAAATAGTTTGAAATTTATGTATTGTATTTCGGAAGTACTAGCTCATAACAACCCATATCATTTATATTTTCCACCTAAATTCCGACCCCCGGAAACGGGGCGTCACATCTATCATAATTAATAAACTGTTATCCTTACAGTAAAAGACGCCGGGTCTAACAATGTTCTTCTCATCATTATAGGCAAATGACGTTCTCAACATTAACTTAAAAACAATTGCATGCTACTAAACATAGACTTCCTAAGAAGAACATAACTTGAACATTACTTTCCTGTTCGTTAAGGTGTAATATTTAATCCTCCTGCATTTCATGTTGGCAACGCTAGAATAAACAAACAAATTGGCCGGTTCATCTAACAGTAGAATCTTCTTAACACCCAAGGAATATATCACAAATTCTATGCATGTATTCGGTTCGTGAGCCATACACCTGTCTTGACAAATTACCAAATGGAAAAGCTGGGACTACCATCTCCTTCAGTCGATGGTTTTTCTCATTTGCCACAATAACACCATATTAGTAAGAAAAAATATACGGTTTCAGAATATATATTTAAAAAAAAAATGCTATGTTAATAAGTGACTACCATTAAAACTATCTTTCTTGCTTGGAAGAACTCCGGGTGCACATTGGTGTTTACTTGAGGAGCTGAAATTTCTCTTTCTGCATGTTGGCGTACTAAGTTACCCATTAATGTCCAATTGAGCGACGGTCTAGTTTGCACATCAGGGCCTAAATTGCACTTTGCAGAGCACTTGAACGCCGAATCAGTATTTCACCCCTTCGGAAAAAGACATTAGAGAACTCAAGACATAAATGAAGGGAATCTATTCTTATCAAGCTATTTTTCATTTAGATGGAAACTGTCCACAAAGATCAAGAGTAAGACAACAAGAAAAGAGATGTTAGTAAGATCAGAGACAAATCTAGGGATGACAAGATACTTAAACGGTCTGGAACTAGTCAACCCACTACCTATCCCTGTGCAAGAAGATCGTTAATCTTTCCGGACTAGGCTGCAATTTAACATTTTCACTTGGTTATGCATGAAGGGTCCTTCAAAATGGGACTATAAATAACCGCTAGACAATAAGACGCACAAGAATCAGGATTTCCACAAAGGCAGATAGATGGCCCACTCCTTGTTTTGCATAGTAAGGGCATTCAATTAAATTTGATGACAAAATGGAAGAAGAGAAGGGAAAAAAAAAAGATAAAGTAAAAAAAAAAAAATTGGGACATACTTAAGAGAAGTCATACCTTACCAGCTTGGTTGACTTTGTTGCAGTTGCATACTTCAAGGAATAAGAAAACATTTTTAAGTGATGGTGTAAAGCCATCTCCTTATAAGGACGAGGCTACTGTTATGTAATTATGCGTCTATGACGACCTAGTTATTCTAGACATGAACCATCAAAGCACGAACAATGTCGTTTTAGCTTGACATCGAGAAGTATGGTTGAACTTATTTATAGGGCTATCATAAGCTTCACCCAACTCATCAACAATGTGCTGCTGCAAGAAACACAGCGGACTGCTTATCACAAGAATGACATAATAAACATTGGAAACAAAGGCGAAAAACATAAAGGGTAGATCTACAAACACTGCTACATGATAATAATGTTTTACAAAGATATACAATATAGAAAAATGTAAAAACATTTTACCATTGCATGTTTATAAATCATGCATAATCTGAGTGTTTGGGTTGATCGTAAAACCAGAATTCCAAAGCAACCTAAAGACTAATATGAACGACAAAATTGCCATTTGATTACAAAAATTCAACCAAATTTAATACATCTAAAACTAACAAAGCTCTAGGGAATCGATCGAACATTTCCGTTATAAGAAATTCTTTTAACTGCCGAAAGTTTAGTGTTGCTTGAAATGCACACAACAATTAAGTATCCATTTTACATTATCAGATAAAGCTTTGTAACGAAACCCATCAGAGGGAGTAAGACTACTAGCAGACTGCAGCGGACAATTCTGAAACGTCCGTAATCTTTTCTAGAAACATAATTTCACAAATAGCACAGCTGTAAATAAAACGACTAACAAGAACATTAACAAAATTTAAGCAAACGAAGCCATCATGCAGTAACCCAATTATATCTAGCTTAAGTATTTCAAGATTCGTTTTTATAACCACAACCACAATACTTCAACATCATCCAGCCATATCTTGAATAATCGAACCGAGGCATTATGTGCCGAGCTGAGCCAAGTTTCAGAACAAATTTCGGCATATCTTTCTTTGATGTGTTAAGGTTTTTGTGTTAAAGTTGTACAGCATTTTGGTGAAAAATGTTCTCCCAGATGTGGCACCTAATCATCCACATTTGCACTATTACAATCATATGATAGTAGATATATTGTTTGAAGTCATCAATTTCAACTAGAAGATGCTTTGTGTGTTTCTAGCATGGCAATAATTGATGGATGCAAAGAGTGCATGTTCTTTGTGGAAGCTAACATAATAGAAATGCGGTAAATGTGATTACTAAGGATCACCAACCATAGAGCAGCTTCGACATACCTCATCCAATCAGGTAAAGTTTGAGATTATCTCCTCCATCTTTAACAAGGAACCTGCAGAAAACCAAACACTTTCTGCCCTCGATATAAGCTATTGTCAAGGATAATTCGATTGACAGAAGTTGATGTTTCCACTACGCACCTGGATAATTCTCCTTTCTAAGCTTATCTATCCACTTCCAGAACATACTTACATCAGAACTAAATTTACCATGTTAATCTTATGAGTTTGGAGCAAAGCAACCAAGTTCAAGAGCACCCTCGATCTGTTCTTTAAGAAAATTTGGTCGTCCATTCTACATTCTAAAAATATGTACATAGGACACATTTACTACACCTTAAGGTGGTATATGTGCATTTAGTTGACATTTCAATAAATCACCAATTAGTCTGAACCACATAGAAGAGCACGATACTTATGTAACATCCCACGGATGAACATCATGAACGAAAGACAAGTTGCTCAACTTTTAATAATTCACCAACAAAACCAGAAACAAGTATATCTCTATCATAACTCATAAATTGTTATCCTTGCAGTAAAAGACGCCAGGTCTAACAATGTTTTTCTCATCATTATAGACCAATGATGTTCTCAACATTAACTTAAAAACAATTGCATGCTACTAAAAAAAGACTTCATAAGAAGAACTTAACTTGAACATTACCTTCCTGTTCGCTAAGGTGTAATATTTAATCCTCCTGCATTTCAAGTTGGCAACGCTAGAATAAACAAACAAATTGGCCGGTTCATCTAACAGCATTATCTTCTTAAGACACAAGGAATATATCACAAATTCCATGCATGTATTCAGCTCGTGTGCCATACACTTGTCTTGACAAATTACAAAATGGAAAAGCTGGGACTACCATTTCCTTCAGTCGATGGTTTTGTCATTTGCCACATTAACACCATATTAGTGAGAAAAAATATACGATTTCAGAATATATATTAAAAAGAAATTGTTATGTTAATAAGTGACTACCATGATAACTATCTCTCTTGCTGGAAGAACTCCGGGTGCACATTGGTGTTTACTTGAGGGCGGAAATTTCTCTTTCTACACGTTGATGTACTAAGTTACCCATTGATGTCCAATTGAGTGACCGTCCAGTTTGTACATCAGGGTCTAAATTGCACTTTGGAGAACATTTGAACGCCGAATCAGTATTGTACCCCTTCATAAAAAGACATTGGAGAACTCAAGACATAAACGAAGGGAATCTATTCCTCTAAATCAAGATATTTTTCATTTAGATAGAAACTTTCCACAAAGATCAAGAGTAAGACAAGAAGAAAAGAGATATTAGTAAGATCAGACACAAATCTAGGGAATACAAGATACTTAAACGGTCTGGAACCTAGTAACCCAGTACCTCTCCCTGCGCAAGAAGATCGTAAATCTTTCCGGACTAGGCAATTTAACATTTTCACTTGGTTATGCATGAAGGGTCCTTCAAAATGGGACTATAAATAACCGCAAGACAAATAAGACCCAATAGAATCAGGATTTCCACTAAGCAGATATATTGTCCAATCCTTGTTTTGCATAGTAAGGGCATTCAATTAACTCTGATGACAAAATGGAAGAAGAGAAAAAAAATGGGACGTACTGTAAGAGATGTTAAATTGCCATACCTTACCAGCATGGTTGACTTCATTGCAGTTGCATACTTAGAAAGAATAGGAACACATTTATTAAGTGATGGTGTCAAGCCATCTCCTTATAAGGATGAGGTTACCGTTATGTAATTATGCCCTCTATGAGGACCTAGTTATTTTTCCGTTATAAGAAATGCTTTTACCTGCAGAATGTTTGGTGTTGCTTGAAATGCATACAACAATTAGTATCCATTTTTTACATTATCAGAGAAAGCTGGGATAGTACTTACGTCAGTTTAATAAAATCAGTGCACCTCGGAAACGCAGAACATGAAGCCTAAAATCCTCCTCCTCCCCTGGAATAGAATAGCACAAATTCAAGCATCACATAAGGTTCTTGAAGAATGATAACAATCCTGTTTAGCGTATATCTTGACATTTGAGAAATAAACAGCTAGTTTTTGAGAACATAAATTACCAAAAATTATTAACCTATTAATAAGAACAGTAAAAGTAGAATCTTCTTAAGAATCAAATAAGCAATTACAAATTCTTTGTATGTGATTGGTTCATGTACCGCACACTTGACCTGACAAAGTACCAAAATAACTATCAAGTTCTAGTATCTACTAAGTAAAAATGAAGTCTGATATGAAAACTTCAACACAATGGATTAGAAAATAACCAACTTGATGATATAGAGATAAAGAATAACTATACAAAATATCACTTTAAAATTACTAAGACATTATAAATTTAACAACATAGGTATAACATCCTTCATTTAAGTTATTTTGTGCATTTAAGAGATCGCAAACTTGTATTTAGAAGAGAATATATGCCAGGGTAGGAACTTGGACATACTAACCTTTAATGAGAAGATCTTCTCAGGGAATAACTTTGCACCCCTAAAAATAAGGAGCAGAAGTAATGCATACTGCAACAAGAACACTTATAAAAAACAGTCTTCCTCTAACATCAGAGAAACAGTGGAATTTAAAAAAATTCCACCAAACATATTGGAGGTATTCAAGAGTATGTTTTTTTATGAAAGTGTAACATACAATCGTTGACATCCTGCAATGCATACGAAAAGTAGAAGGATAGGAAATGAGGAGCAGTTAGGAGTTCTTGACGAAGCATGTCATAGGGAGTAAGACTACTTAAAGAATGTAGCTGACAATCCTAGATGCGTCTATAGTCTTTTCTAGAAACATAATTTCACAAACAACAAACTTGTAAAGCAAACGACTATCAAGAAAATTGAACAAAGTTCAAGCAAACAAAACCATCATGCAGTAACCCAATTATTTCCAGCCTAAAGCTTTTCAAGATTCATTTTTATAGCCACAACCATAATCCACTTTACCATCATCCACTCATATCTTGAATAAACCTCGAACCAAGGTTTTATGTGCCGAGCTGAGCCGAGTTTCGTTAAACTCAAATCCCGGCATATCTTCTTTGATGGTGTTAAGTGTTTTGTGTTAAAGTTGTGCAGCATTTTGGTGGAAAATGTTTTCCCAGATTTGGTGTCTAATCATCCACAATTGCACTATTCCCATTCGTATGCTAGTAGATGTATTGTTTGAAGTCATCAATTTCAAGTAGATGATGCTTTGCGTATTTCAAGCAAGGGAATAATTGATAGATGCAAAGAGTGCTTGATCTTTGTGGAAGTTAACATAATAGAAATGCGGTAAATGTGATTACTAAAGATCACTAACCTTAGAACAGCTTCGACATACCTCATCCAATAAGGTAAAGGTTGAGATTATCTCCTCCATCTTTAACAGGGAACCTGTAGAAAACCAAACACTTTCTGCCCTTGATATAAGCTATTGTCAAGGATATTTCGACTGACAGAAGTTGATGTTTCCACTAATCACTTGACAATACTTCTCCTTTCTAAGCGTATCTACACATTTTTTTTATCTTTTCCACTTCCAGAACATAATACATCAGAACTAAATTTACCATGTTAATCTTATGTGTTTGGAGCAAAGCAACCAAGTTGAAGAGCACCCTCGATCTATTCTTTAAGAAAATTTGATCGTCCATTCTACAATAAAATGTACATAGGACATATTACTACACCTTAAGGTGCTATACGTGCATTTATTTGCTTTAATAATTCACCAATTAGTATGTACGGCATAGCACAGCATGACACTTATATAACATCCCACATGAACATCATGAATGAAAGACAAGTTGCTCAACTTTTAATAATTCACCGACAAAACCGGAAACAAGTATATCTCTATCATAACTAATAAATTGTTATCCTTACAAAAAAAGACGCCGTGTCTAACGATGTTCTTCTCATCATTATAGGCAAATGACGTTCTCAACATTAACTTAAAAACAATTGCATGCTACTAAACAGAGACTTCCTAAAAAGAACATAACTTGAACATTACTTTCCTGTTCGTTAAGGTGTAATATTTAATCCTCCTGCATTTCATGTGGGCAATGCTAGAATAAACAAACAAATTGGCCAGTTCATCTAACAGTAGAATCTTCTTAAGACACAAGGAATATATCACAATTTCTATGCATGTATTCGGTTCGTGAGCCATACACCTGTCTTGACAAATTACCAAATGGAAAAGCTGGGACTACCATCTCCTTCAGTCGATGGTTTTTCTCATTTGCCACAATAACACCATATTAGTAAGAAAAAATATACGGTTTCAGAATATATATTTTAAAAAAAAAGTTGCTATGTTAATAAGTGACTACCATTAAAACTATCTTTCTTGCTTGGAAGAACTCCGGGTGCACATTGGTGTTTACTTGAGGGGCTGAAATTTCTCTTTCTGCATGTTGGCGTACTAAGTTACCCATTAATGTCCAATTGAGCGACGGTCCAGTTTGCACATCAGGGCCTAAATTGCACTTTGCAGAGCACTTGAACGCCGAATCAATATTTCACCCCTTCGGAAAAAGACATTGGAGAACTTAAGACATAAATGAAAGGGATCTATTCCTTCTAAATCAAGCTATTTTTCATTTAGATGAAAACTGTCCACAAAGATCAAGAGTAAGACAACAAGAAAAGAGATGTTAGTAAGATCAGAGACAAATCTAGGGATGACAAGATACTTAAACGGTCTGGAACCTTGTCACCCACTACCTCTCCCTGCGCAAGAAGATCGTAAATCTTTCCGGACTAGGCTGCAATTTAACATTTTTATGCATGAAGGGTCCTTCAAAATGGGACTATAAATAACCGCTAGACAATAAGACGCACAAGAATCAGGATTTCCACAAAGCAGATAGATGGCCCACTCCTTGTTTTGCATAGTAAGGGCATTCAATTAAATTTGATGACAAAATGGAAGAAGTGAAGGAAAAAAAAAAGATAAAGTAAAAGAAAAAAATAGGACATACTGTAAGAGAAGTTAAATTGCCATGCCTTACCAACTTGGTTGAATTTATTGCAGTTGCATACTTAGAAAGAATACAAACACTTTTATTAAGTGATGGTGTCAAGCCATCTCCTTATAAGTATGAGGTTACTGTTATTTAATTATGCCCTCTATGAGGAGCTAGTTATTTCTGTTATAAGAAATTCTTTTACCTGCAGAAATGTTTGTTGTTGCTTGAAATGCACACAACAATTAGCATCCATTTTTTACATTATCAGAGAAAGCCGGGATAGTACTTACGTCAGTTCAATAAAATCAGTGCACCTCGGAAACGCAGAACATGAAGCCTAAAATCCTCCTCCTCGTCTGGAACAGAATAGCACAAATTGCAAGCATCACATAAGGTTTTGAAGAATGATAACAATCGTGTTTAGCATATATCTTGACATTTCTGAAATAAACAACTAGTTTTTGAGAACATAAATTACCATAAATTATTATTAACCTATTAATAAGAACACTAAAAGTAGAATCTTCTTAAGAATCAAATAATCAATAACGAATTCTTTGTATGTGATTGGTTCATGTACCGCATACTTGTCCTGATAAAGTACCAAAATAACTATCAAATTCTAGTATCTACTAAGCAAAAATGAAGTCTGATATGAAAACTTCAAGACATGATAAATTTAACAACATAGATATAACATCCTTCATTTAAGTTATTTTGTGCAATTAAGAGATCGTAAACTTGTATTTAGTAGAGAATATATGCCAGGGTAGGAACTTGGACATACTAACCTTTAATGAAAAGATCTTCTCAGGGAATAACTTTGCGCCCCTAAAAATAAGGAGAAGAAGTAATGCCTACTGCAGCAGGAACACTTATCAAAAACAGTCTTCCTCTAACATCATTGAAATAGTGGAATTTAAAAAATTTCACCAATCAGATAGGAGGTATTTCAACAGTTTGTTTTTTTTTTTTATGAAAGTGTAACATACAATCGTTGACATCCTGCAATGCATACGAAAAGTAGAAGGATGGGAATTGAGGAGCAGTTAGGAGTTCTTGACGAAGCCTGTCATAGGGAGTAAGACTACTTAAAGAATGCAGCTGACAATCATGGAAGCGTCTATAGTCTTTCCTAGAAACATAATTTCACAAACAACACACTTGTAAAAAAAACGACTAACAAGAAAATTGAACAAAGTTCAACGAAACGAAACCATCATGCAGTAACCCAACTATATCCAGGTTAAAGCTTTTCAAGATTCATTTTTAAAACCACAACCATAATCCACTTTACCATCATCCAGTCATATCTTGAATAAACTTCGAACTAAGGTTTTATGTGCCGAGCCGAGCCGAGTTTCATTAGACTCAAATCCCGGCATATCTTCTTTGAAGGTGTTAAGGTTTTTGTGTTAGAGTTGTGCAGCATTTTGGTGAAAAACGTTTTCCCAGATGGAATTAAGAAAGAAAGAGGGAAACAAAAAGATAAACTCAGTCTGCTAACAGAGCAGTAACTCACACTAAGGTAAATACCCAAAGCCTCCTAAATTTTAGTCGCTTTTTGAAAAAACTTTGAATACAAAAATTATATATTATATTAGAAATTTATAATTCAAAATTTCTCTAAAAAATGCTTACATAATTTAGAGAGGGGGCTGATTTATAAAGAATTCGAAATCAAGGGCTGATGTGCAAATAGATTGAATATGCAATTTCTCAATTCTTTTCTTTCGTCATTGCCCCAAGATTCCCCATGCGATGATATCTCCAAAAAGAAATTAAAATTAATAAAAATAAATAAAAAAAAAAATTGTAGCACGTAATTGCGGAAGTCTGTTAGGAAGCCACTGGAGGTCTGGGATTGGGGAATCGCTGCAGTAGACGCTGGAAGAGGTTGTTGATCTGAGGCTATGCACACGCCACCATCTCCCACTGCCCCCTTGCACATCTCATATATCTTGGGCACCTATTCAAGAAAATCAATAATAAGACAGAAGAGATTCAGTTTAAGACTCGATAATGCAGTATTTAAAAGTATCAATCAGGAAAGAAATAACGGAGAAGATATTGGACTTAGGGTTATTACGGATAGGAGGACGTCAAAGATCGGCAGCGAAATGGAGGCGGACGAGGAGTCACGGGCGTTCACGGAAGAAACAGAGGTGGAAGTCCGACTCCCTCTCCGTCGTAGCCGCCATTGATTGATCAACAACAGAAGCTATATTAAAGAAGCATATATTATCATTCCGATGCTAATTTGTGTATTGCAAGTCCCGGGATTCGGAGAGGAAGGCGATGAACTGCAAAGATTGTGTGCTGATCGGCATAGCGAACAACGAACGTGACCAACGAAGCCTTAGAAGGCGTTGATGGTCGGAGAAAGATTTCATATGCAACTTGGAAATATAAAATGAAGTACTTATAGAAAATTGTTGTGTGGCATTATAATTTTAGAAATAGAAAATTGTTGTGTGGCGTTATAATTTTAGAAATATAATTATATAAGCTTTATATGCCAATATTTTATTTTAAAATTTTTTAATTAAAAATTATATTTCTAAAATTTATTTTAACTCTTTGTAAAACTAAAACTCAATTGTTTGTTTAACAATCGACATTATCTACTATTGTGCACGCACCTACTTTGGCACGCCACGCAATATCATAGCTCGTCCGTTTAAAAAGCGACCTAAACCATTAAAAAAAATTGGAGAAATTCGCCGGTCAGACCGGCCACCTTCTCAACAAAAATTATTATTTTTATTTATTTTAGCTAGTATAATTATTTATTTAGTTTTTATTTTAATACTTGTAATTATTTTTACATCAAATAGTGAATTAAAATAATATATATTTTCTTTTTGTCTACAACTTTTCAGTTTAATTTTAAAAAAAAAAATCAATAAATGTTATAAATGTTCTACTGAAATAGTCAAAGTAATGTCTAAAAAATAAATTTTTTTTTAAATATTTTGTCCATTTATTATTATATTATTCCATACTTTTAAATAAAATGATAAATAAATTATTGTGCAATTTATTTTGTGCTACAACTTTCAGTTCAAGCCTTTTTGGAAAAAATATTAATAAACACATCGAATAGTCTGATGTAGTTGTGAGAATGATGCGTGATTATAGTGCTTCTTGCAGCGATACCATTTGGCATATATATTGATCTTTAAAAAAAATGGACTTAAAAGTTATACAACAAAATAAAATATCAAGTAATATATACAGAATAACAGAATATCATAAATTATTTATAAGTTTACTTAAAAATATCAAGTAATATATACAGAATAACAGAAGATCATAAATTGTTGCTTAGGCAACGTTCTAATTGTTATGATAGACCATTTGGCATTTTTATTATTATTTTTTGAAAAAATTCAAGCTGAAAATTTCTGGAGCAAAATAATACGCCCCATAGTTTATTTATCAGTCTGTTTAAAATTATTGAATAATATAAAAACATATTTAAGAAGATCAAAAACTATTTTCATTCATTGTTCTCACTTCTACGACAAACTATTCGGCATATTTATTAAAAATTATTCAAAAAGGTTTGAACTAAGTATATTGCAAAATAAAATGCAACACAATTTATTTTTTCATTTTATTAAAAGTAATGAATGATATAAAAACCGAGGGAGAAAACATAAAAAATTATTTTTAGGCGTAAGTGTCGAACTTAATCGCGCCCACCCGCCAGGTTTCGGTCGACCGATAACACAATCGGTCGACCGAAAAACTCGGCCAACTCAAAAACAAACCTGCCACGAGCTCGGCCCCGACACGCGACGAACCCCGCACTCGCACAACACTCCAAACTACAACTAGCTCAGTTCAAACCCAACCAAACATGCATGCACGTCATGCAAATGCAAAGTCAAACACAATGCAAAAACAAACGGACCCGGACACGGACCTCACAGATAGTATCGTGAGTATATAAAATATACTCAGTGAGTGACCCTCCTCAGCAGTCCCCTACGTCAACTGTTAAGGCACCGATCAAACACCAACATGCATCACACCAGCAAGCATAGAAGCTAAGGCAAACAGATGCACAAAATAAAACCGCATGCCCATACATATATAGTATGCAAACATAATACGCATACCAATACATAACTCGCATGTCAAACCACTCCCGCATGCATACATCAGTCATGCATGCCAACAACGAGTAACTACCCATAACACAAGGGTAAAAGCAAAACCATCGTTAGCTTAAAACAAAGCTCAACGAACAATAAACTACCTCGCACTGAACCGCAAGATAAAATAATTTAAACATGCCAAAAGCACAAAAGCCATCCAAGGCACACCCATCCATAACCATACAAACAATTTCCACATTCATTCATGTATTTACAATGGTTTGTATGCATTCAATGAAACCATGCATGGAAAAATACCCTCATCAACCCAGCATGCAACATAATCCCTGGCCAGACAGTCAACTATGACAACTTACACGGGATCCCCTGTAGTGTACATCTACAAGTCCCCCAACCGGGTTAACAGTGGTCCCTCCCTGCAGCACGGCGTCCCATGTTATCCGACCTTCCGTCCGCGGTAACGGTTGGCCGAATAAGAGGCTGATGTCAGATCGCTTTAACCTTGGCCCACGGGTGGATCCGACGCCCACTGGTCCTAAATCGGAACAACCCCCCAGTGCCACTAAAATAGTGGACACCGAACTCGGTAAACACCGATAAAAATCCACACAAACCATCATGCATCCAAGTCTCCATGCATTACGCTATACGTACATGCCCAAAACCACCATGCGACATGTAACTCTCTATGCATCATGAGACTACTATGCATGTAATGTGTAAATGTGTATGCCAAATGCATAAACAAAACTATGGACATGCTCACCAAATATTCTCAAGCATACTCAACTCAACGAGTGCTACAACATATATCACCGAGAATTCCATACAATCATTTCATCCAAATCCAAATGAAACATACTTTTCAATCATGTAATGGCATAAAAACAATGTAATCCATGAGTATCACAAATCAATGTTAAAACCCTAACATGATTATACTCATCTACATATGCCACAATCACATCGCAAACACGACAATACGTGTAAAGCATATATCGAATGCTAAAATATAGAGAGCAAGCACCGCTCACATACCCACAAGTCAGTCTATCATGAGTACAACCAGGGAACCCACCTACATACTCAACCAGATAAGACTAACATGAGCACATCCCAGTCCGTCCTATACTCAGGGTAATAACAGTCACACGTTTACCTAACCACCAGAACAAGGGATAAACCAGCCTAATCATGGCCATACCACTTTACCCCTACTATATAAATAGTACTGTAGAGTAATCTATCCAAGTGTTATCATATAACACATACCATACATCTACCACATGTATATCTAGAGAAATCAACTCAAATACATCGCAAGGCAGATCAGGCATAAACATGTTATCATACAAGCACTCCTGCCAATGATATCATTCGGGTCACACACCTCGATAATCATTCATGCAGGTAAACACATCCATAACATGCGGTCCATGCAACAAATTCAATATAACATTCCTGACATTCCTATTACATGCATACCCAGAACACCCGTTCACAAGCATGACTAGGCAACGTCAAAACCATGTATAAAATAGCATTCATAACCACCGTCAAAAGCATAATCTAGCATAAAGCCCTAATGCTCAACCCGACGGCTAACAAATACCTAGCATGCTAATCGAACCACATGGAATATACCGAGACATCCAATCAAGATATATAAGCACACATATAACACCACATGTTTCACCCGATATGTCCTATATGGTTTCCCGCTTGTAGATCTTAGAAATAATCGTCCAAACTCCCATGCAAACGAGAACAAGCATACTAATACAAACGGTAGGACCCGTTCAGATATCGACTATAACGGCTAGTCACGCGTACGACACAGGTCTAGTGTCGCAGCAACACATCTACCCCAAGTACAACCAGCGCAGGCGGCGCCCTCACACACTAGGTAGAGCAAAGTATAATCCCTGTTACCATCCACTCATCCCTCCTAGAGTATAAACCTGACAATCCTGCTCCCTATACTCACTCAGGTGACGAAAATACCGGTAACATATAATACGAAAACATGTAAGTCAAACCCACCTATCGACAGGTGTCACATCTATCTAGATGTCCCAACTAAACATGTTATAATTATTGGCTACCTCTACTATGGTATTAACCTAACGAACATGCTACAATACCAATCCAAGTAGATATCATGCCAAAATAACATGCTATACATCAAAACAATGTCATGCTAGTATACACAATACATCAAGCATAACATAAAACAACACATATAAGTGAGACCGAGGATTCACTCACCGGTCGTCTCGGTCCTACCGACCCGAGACCTGACGAACGGCGAAATCCCTCGGAGTTCCACGAAATTAACCTCACCAACTCGTTCCTGGAGTCATGGCTAGGGCTGTTCAACCGGTTCGGACCGGACCGGTCCGGACCGGAGACCGAACCCGTCACAAATGAAGGACTGAAGACCGGACCGGACACGGACCGGTCTGGTCCGGACCGGACCGCTGAAACGCCGGACCGAACCGGACCGGACCGGTTTGGACCGGTCCGTCGAGTTGGTGCGCTCATCCGTCGCCGTCTCGGATCGCTCACGATTAGGGTTAGCCGCGGTTGGGTTGGGCTTCGATCAGAATGTGTTAGGATTGGGCCGATTACTGCTATTTGGGCTTGGACCAGAATCTATTAATCCATACTGCATGCTTTATTCGGTCCTCGGTCCGGTCTTGAATTTTTCCGGTCCTGGACCGGACCGGACCGAGGACCGAAAAGCTGGCCACCTCCGGACTGTGACCCGGACCGGATCTGTACCGGTCCGGACCGGACCGGACCGAACACACCGGTCCGGTCCGCTTTTTCGGTCCGGACCGGTATATGCACACCCCTAGTAATGGCGATGCGACGACCCGATCGGGTTCATCGGATATCCTCGCCGGAGGCGGCCGGACGGCGACAGCGACTGAATGGCGGCGATCGGGAGAGGCGTCGGTAGCCAGCACCACGAGCATGCCCGGGCTTACGGACTACCTAACGCACATTATGCGCAAGCTCCGACAATCCCAGTGGTTTGTCTATCAGTTTGCCGTTGCTGGGGTCCTCCCGACGACCAGTGCACATGGTACATCAGTTCGGGCTACTACCCAGATAACATCTTGACTGAGGTAAGGAGCCGGACATTACGGACTACCCACGCACATTGTACGCAAGCTCCGATTGTCCCGGTAAATGGGATGGGCATATGCTCTAGGTCATCAAATGGAATGCAGTATATGTATATAAACTAAATATATAGCAAAATAACAAAGACATAAAAATAAGCAAACATGTATGCATGCGTGTCAAACTAAACCAAAAATTATTTTAATCACTTATAATAACGAGTTTGACGAGTCCCCAGCGGAGTCGCCATCTGTTGACGACCTTAAAGAAAAAAGAAAAAGGTTTTGGAGTCGCCACCTAATTTTTATGGAAAATTAGGAAACCGGATAAGGCACTTTTGAGATTCTTAGGCTCGTTCGTCGGTTACGTGTGGGGAAGACGGTACACCCCCACAGCGCCCCTCAAAAGAGGGTACTCTATAAGTGATTATAACGATTTTGGGTTTATTTTGACATGCATAAATACTCGAGTATGAATAATCGTAAATTGATTAAATAAATATAAAATTTGCAGTCTATTTGTGTGTGTCGATGTGCTTAATATTAAAAAATATGTTATCGTGTGATGAAAATATTATTTTTTAATGTTGGGCTCAGCGCGTTTCCGTTTCCTCTTCATCGCCCAATTATTATGTTTTAAGGTAGAGATGTCCATCTCGTCCTTTGTTTGTATGAGTATGATGTTTATTATTTGAAGAACCAGTGTCCACCGGATCTTTTTATATATTTTAAAAAAAGTTTATGAAGTGTGATTTTTATTATTTGAAGAACCAGTATCCACCGGATCTTTTTGTATATTTTAAAATATTTTATGAAGTGTGATTTTTGTTAGTTGAAGAACCAGTATCCACCGGATCTTTTTATATATTTGAAAATATTTTATGAAGTGTGATTTTTATTATTTGAAGAACCAGTATCCACCGGATCTTTTTATGTATTTTAAAATATTTTATAAAGTGTGATTTTTATTATTTGAAGAACCAGTATCCACCGGATCTTTTCATATATTTTAAAATATTTTATGAGATGTCTTTTATTAGATGGGAAGAAATATCCATCTCATTCCTAATATTTTTATAAAAAATTTTTAATTATACTTTGTTAGTTGATTATGCAAAATATGTATTTTTAATCTTAATTTTATTAGTCAATAAAAAATCAACTATGAATAAGCATATGTCATGTAATTTCGAGAAAGAAGCAATATCCATCGCTTTTCTTTTACTCGTTTATTAAAATCTATTTCGGGGAAATATCCATCTCCTCCGAATTTCTATGTTCATGTCATATACCCATGTCTATAATTACTAGTTAAAATAAAATGACTAGTACTTAGAGAAGATAATGGAATAGATTTTGAGATGTTTTACCTTAGAATCGGAGTTTGAAACGTGTGAGTATTGTAGGTGGTTCCAGCGACCAAGAAAGGTGGCTCCGGCAGCTACGATGGTTACAACGTGTCGCGGCGATAGTTCCAACGTGCGGTGTCGAGAAGTCGAGGACGTCGTGGATGAGATGTCAGCGGTGTTAGTGACGACCAACGGTGGTGGAAGCGGCACTCCACTACTTCTCTCTCTCTACGTATTTTTTATCCAATTTCCTTACTTCACTTCTTTTTTTTAACTAGCACATTGTCCTCCCTCCCTCTTTTTTCTGCATTATGTGCTCCTTTTATGCTGCAAATATGAGTAACCTCCTCCATAACTTCATGTAACCCCCCAATTTCAATGCCTCCTCAATTGTCTCATTAAATACCCATCACTCTTTGTAACTGTTTAGTTTTTAATTATTTTTGAAACTGCCACAAATGTGCTCTAAATGACTTAAAATTTTGTGTACTGATTCCTCAGTGAGTCTAATTTCAAACAAAATTGGTTTGAGTGCATTTTGATTTGTAAGCAAAAAGTTATGGCTTCCGGACTAAGACCTGGTCAATACAGGAGCGAACTAACACGAGCTCAACTTCGTGGATAAAATTGACTGAGCAATCGTGATTCAATTACTATGAAATTTTTCCGGTCGATGCGGAATCGAGTTAGCTTTCATACAAAATTTGTTGTTCATCATTTTAATATGTATAACTTGAGTTATTGTTGATTTAGTGCTAACATATCAGTTCTGAAATTCTGAGCCAAATTGATATAATCGAGTCTAATTGAACTTGAGTTGGCTTAATCTACTTAATTGGATCTAATTGAGATTATTGAGCTTATTGAGTGTAAATTGGGTGTGATTGAGCCAATCGAGTAAAGTTATTTTCAATTGCGTTTCGTTGCCACCATTAATGTATTCTTGACCAACTGAAAACGGACAGCCCGGACAAAATGGGGTGTCTACACATATCAACCACGCTAAGTATCCAAAAGCCAATTATCTGTGAGGTTCGCAGTTGATTTGCTTTATTATATGAATTATGTTCGAGTTTTGTGAGATGTGCTTGAATGAGTTTCGTTATCCGTGTATGTGTGTTCGGGCGTACCACGGGTGTGTCACGTGGTTGGTGACCCCGTCGGCATGAGGGAGTGCTTGGTTGCGTGCGAGTCGGAGTTGGAATGCTTAATTTTGAACTATTTTTGCTATGCAGAACAGTTTCGATCGACCGATGTGTATTTCGGTCAACCGATAGTTGCGTGCAGCCCGTGGATAAGTTCGGATCTTGTGTTTGTTTGGCTTACCCCTTCATTCTTCTCTGTTTTCCCTCGCGCCTGGAGCTCTCTCTCTACTATGGTATTAATCCAGAGTATCGCCATGCGGAAGCTCATGCTAAGTAAACCATGAAAACGAAGATTTGAGCCGAGTCCGGGACTATCGGCACGGCAAGTAACCACGGAGGAGGTGGAACCCGCCTCGGGCGCCGACTAAGCTTGTCAAAGATCCTAAGATATCAATCTCCTCCATTGACATCAAAGTATCCAGGACAATCTTAGGTCCTAAACATAAAACTTTGTAATAAAAACTTAGAAAGACGTTTTCGGAAATACCGGCTCAACCTGTATTTTTCTAAAAGATTCGGAGGTGCTAAACCTCTTAAATACATTTATACAAGACCCTAAAAGCATCAAAAGTATTTTCGGAAACCATTTAAAAGGAAATCGAATTGTGAATTCCAGAAAGTTTTCGGTCGACCGAAAGTTGAGAACCGGTCGACCGAAACTCAACCCGAAAGCTCAAATACTGCTGTAACAGTTTCGGTCGACCGACCTATATTATCGGTCGACCGAAAATATCAGAAATCAGAAAAACAGTTTTCAGAAATGAAATACTCACCCCCTCGAAATCCGTATTTTACCTGGGTTTTGGAAACCAACCCTACACGCCCATGTATCTACCTCGGATACACGTGTAGGACCTCCCAAACATCCAAAATACGCGATAACGACGAATTTAAAATCAAAACTCTTTAAGAATCGAAATACGGTAAAACAAGAGTTAAATGCATCAAAACTCATTTTTCAAGCTTAACATTCATTCCAACGCATACACAATACCACATTAGGTCAATTACACATGCCCAACCATTCCAAAGCCCACTTAGGGTCAAAACATCATGTAAAGCAAAATATGCACCTTTTCCATATAAAACACATCTTCTAATCACTCTTAGGATTTAAACTTCCTCTTTAGGAGTTTACAACCCTAAGAATGATACAAAATACAAATGTAGCGATAAAGTGTAGGTTAATGCTTCCACCTAGCGTTACCAATATATGTATATATATATATATTATATATATATATATATATATATATATATATATTATTATATATATATATATATATATATATATACATGATTTGTCCTATTAGCCTAAGTATACAAAATGTGATCTATACAAGCTGATTATGTCCCGATCCCAAAATACCTTCAGAAACCCCTCCTTACTGGCTACGCCGCCTACGCGTGCTCCTTGCCCTTCCCGAGAGGATCTGAAAAACAGGGCAACAAAGCGGTGAGTCTTTATGACTCAGTGAGCGGCACGTTGGCGTCCTCCTCTGGAGCGCTAACGTGGCACCGCACACAAGTAAACACAAACAAACATGATACGTCGCATATTCACCTCAACATCATATATGAGGTATAAACAATTCAATACACATATACAACAAGAAGCATGCTCGGTACCGTAGCAAAAATAATCACCCAACCACATTAATTATGCAACCTCTTGTTAAGTCAGCGTAAATCACTAACCCATCGTAGTTAGTCATTTTGTATTCTTTTAAGTAAGGCAGGCCCAACAGCGAACTCCCTAGCCCCAAACCCTATACCCCTGCCTGGACTAGGGCTGTTCGTGGCACCTGCACTCTTACCAAGGCTCTTGCCCGCAGTCACTGGGTTTTCCAAAGTAACACAACGCCTTATGCAACCGAGCCTCGCTCAACGTGGCAATCGCCTTGCCAACAGCTAATTCGCAAGGTACCACGCCCACCGTCCTTAGTAGAGGCAATTTCACCGCCTTAAGTACTCTAGTTAAGACTCATCGCTCCCATGGTCTTGTCCCCCGGAAAGCACCTAGGGCTGACTCACAAGGACTTAGCGAAGTCTAACTACGAGCACCGCATTTTATTAAGGCACATACATCACGAGTGTCCCTAGAGTTACTTTACTCTACATCTCGTACATAGCTCACATAACATCACATCCAACATAGTCATGGAGCTATCAATACAAGTTCATGCTTTTGAACTATACACATCAACACATAATAAAATGTACCACTTCGATGCTAGCACATTTATCATAACATAAGCATCATAAGGCATGTAACATGAATTCCACAATCGTATTCAACATTGAACTAGGGTTCATGACCCGGCTATCAATTGTAATCAAGGAAAAACCATGAATACACACCAAGTATCACTCCATGCACATTACCATATACTCACAAACACACACGCATGGATACTTAACCGCTCACCTCAAAATCCAAGCTTCCCACGAGCTCACCCCGACGAACTCCAAGAAAACCGAATCAAAGAATATCTAGATGTAGAGCAAGATTGGGAGAGTATAAAAACCAAATTTAAACCAAATAAAATAAAAGAAATAGAGATGATACCCTAAAGACTCACCTAGGGTTCTTCTCAGCAGCTGGACGCAGGGAAAAATGAAGGAAAAAGATCAAAACAAGTCTAAAACAACTCCCACCTACTCCTACCTGCCACGACCGGTCGACCGGTTCCAGGGATCGGTCGGCCGGAAATTCCCTGGACAGCACACTAAAGCTAGTTCATGCATAGATCAACTCGCTCCGGCAATTCTCAACGCACTCAACTACATAACTACATGCCAGCAATTCTCAACGCGTACATCATTCATGCATGCCGAATCCGAATAAAACCAATAACAAGGGGCATAAACATAACCAACAAAGTATGTCTGCATAACAAGTAGCAAGCTTACAACTATAAGCTACCGACTATTAATTAACAAGCAAGTTCTCAACAACAAACAAGAAGCATGCTTGGCATATAATAAGCATCAACAACATCATAAAGATATAAGGTAATCGATCACCCAAAACCCAATCCGGTTATGTCGTTATCTTTCTTAAGTCATCGTGGACTAAACTACCAAACCAGTTAGTCCTCTCATGTTTTATAACGCAACACAACCCTTTAGGTACCGCAGCACCAAGGATCTGGGTCAGACATGGTGCGCGTCGTGTCCCCCAGTACCCTACAGCGGGGGCGATCCCTTTTGGCCTTAAGGGAGTTACTTGATCTACCGGCCTTTCCGGAATTGCCAATTCAAGCCTCGCATGGTCTTGTAGCCGCCACCCTGGCCTCGGGTTGGTCTTAACTATGCCCACCGGTCTCTCTTCTCTCGAGACAACAAATCTGGGACTCTGGCACCCACATCGTCCCATTTCGATCCCGGTCGTTATCCTCTCGACTCACGGGAGAGCGAACCTAGGTGATGCTGTCCAACGAAAGAGTTCCACAACAGAAACATATTCACTTTCAAATCTTATTAGCGCTCACGTTGTCGATGTCTCAAATCATAAGCAAGTGTAAGACATACAACGGTTTCCACGCTAAAACATATTCCAAATCCTGATATCATCACATAAATGAAGAGAGAGAGTATTTTCTGAAACATGCCAAAGCCAAATAACATTTCCATATAAATCTCATTAGCGCTCACGTTGTCGATGTCCCAAATCACCAACTAGTGAAAGACATACAACGGTTTCCACGCTAAAAACATAATAAGCACCACACCAAACTAGCATGTATTCATTCTCATATAAATATCATGCTAACCAACTAAGCATGCTCCAAATCATATATCTCATAATATAGGGTCAACCACCCCACATAAAAGTACATTTTTCTCAAAAGCTTTACAAAACCCATCAACAACAAGTGTAAGTCAATGCTTCACGAGTTTAATTACAACTAGGAATTCTATACATGTGTAGCTAAGTACAAAATGTTGTATATTTCTAACTACACCCCAAAATCCATATACCTCTATCACCTCCTTTTAAGTAATTCGTCCTACGCGGGCTCCTTGCCTCTCGTCGTCGAATCTGAAAAAGAGGCAACAAAAGCGGTGAGTCATCCGACTCAGCGAGCGGCACTTGTACGTTCTCCCCCGAACGCCCAAGTGACACCCAAACACAAACAGAATGCAACCATTACGCATTCAAAATCAACCAAAGGGTTGGGGGAGCACATTCACAAACAATCACATATCACAATCGCATTGCAATATTTCAAAGCATGCACTAACTCGTAGTTAGTCAAAACCACCCAACTATCAGATTATGCCAATCCTTTTAAGTTAGCGTGATCTATTGCCCAATCGCGATAAGGTCATTTATTCAATCCAGTTTAGGTGAAGCCGGCCACTGGTGGCCACTGGACTTCCCGAGCACCTAAACCCAAACCCGGGCAAGCCCCACCGCCCACCAATCATCACCAAGGCCTTGGTCCTCGCACCGGTAATTCCGCATGCCACCAACACCTAATAACGACGGAGGCGACCCCATTGCGCGACACGGGGGCTACTCGGATCTTTTACGCTATACGCAACCGAGCCTCGCACTCACGGTTGCCACCGAGGCCAACCGGTGAACAACCGCTCCGCCGGCCTCCCATAGAGGCGATCCACAGCTCATACCCGTGTGTTCTAACCTCTCACATCCCTAGTGTCCCGACTCCTGGCTCGCGGCCCCACGGATCCTCGCGGCCCCACGGATCGGACAGGATAGAGGCTCCAAGCACACATATACGGGTAGCCAATCTCTAAGTTGTTTTTAACAACCAAATACTCTAGTTCGAACTACTAGTCCTCTTAGACTTAGGTCGCCTCACCTCGAGGTTCTTTTCCTCGAAGGGCCATTTCCCAATCTCTAACTAGTAGACAACTTCCGAGTATAACCTTTATTAAGGCACATGCAAACGAGTGTCCCTAGAGTCCAGTTACTCTATCTACTCGCAAGCAATCACAAAATCCGCATAGTTATGAATCAAACAACATCAATCTCCAAGTTCACATATAGAACTAACATGATTGCATATACATTTCATAACTATAAGCATGCCAATAACATAATTGAACAACCAAGCACATAAGCATGTTCTCAATCAACATAATCGCATACAAGGGATAAAACCCTAACATAGCATATTAATCAAACATAACATGCTACAAATCAATCCATATAAGGAAAATCATGCTATCACACACAAGCATGATCACACATTGGTGCTTAACCGCTCACCTCGGGTCCACGCACTCCTAGTCCCGAAATCACCTCACCCCGGCCAAGAAAACACGAAATCTCGGTCACCCACGCGAGGAGATCGACTAGAGATCTAGGAAGGAGAGAGAGAGCACATGAGATTAACTAGAGAAAGAGAGGGAGAAGCTAGGGAATCATACCTAGGGCACCAGAGCTCGGGCACAAGGAAGAAGAGTTGAAATAACTCTTCAAAACGCATAAGTGTCGAACTTAAATGCGCTCACCCGCCAGGTTTCGGTCGACCGATAACACTATCGGTCGACCGAAAATCTCGGCCAACTCAAAAACAAGCTTGCCACGAGCTCGGCCCGACACGCGACGAACCCCGCTCTCACACACTCAATCCACGCTACGACTAGCTCGCACTAAACCCGTTCAAGCACACATATATACATGCAAATCAAACGTACTCGGACACGGACCTCACACCTATCCCTAGTTGGCAACTCCGAACAACACGGGAAAGTGAAAGAACACACGAGGGAAACAACGCACATCACAGCAATCCGCTCTACTAACGGTATTGCTAGAGCAATCGGCTCGCATAGCGTCTAAGTAGGTCAATCACGCGGACAACACAAGTCAAATGTCACATCGCAACTCTACCACAATACAACGAGCGCAGGCGGCGCACACACACGACAATGGGTAGAGACAAGCATACAACGGACATGAAACGCACGCAAACATATTCTATGAAGAGTATTAATCTAGCAGTCGTGCTTTAATACACTTCTAAATAACAACCAAGCCAAAGACACTACAACAGGCATAACTAGAGCGCAGGCGGCGCTCAAAGTCACTAAGTCAAGTCCAACACATTCTAAATATCAAAATAAAACTTTACTACGTAAATGTAAACATGGCAGTCATGCCCTATTACACAGTCAAACCATAGAAAAGTTGGTAATAATCTACATAACATGTGTCATACCAACTAGCGAAAAGATGTCACATCTACGTAGATGTCCGACAAGTCATAATAAGTTCGAATGTCACTACTACCAAAGTACTGGTTCAACCACAAGCTAAGGTATTCATTCGAACAAGTTATCACAACGTATGTCAATTCCAGTAAGTCATTGGTTCATTCACATACTAAAGTACTCACACAAATAAGTTTACACATCAACTCTTGCTAGCATACACAATATATATATCAACACCACATAATAAAATCAACAAATTCCACATGCAAGTGAGACCTCGGGTTCACTCACCTATGTCCCGGTCTTACCAAACCAAGACCCGACGGACGACGTGAATCCCTGGAACTCAACGAGAACAACCACATCTACGCGACCACAGCGATAAGACGAAGCGACGGAGAAACTGAGATCGCCGGAGATGGTCGGCGGCGACTCTAGAGGCGGCGGCGGCGGTCAAAACAACAGGCGTCAAAGGAGGCGGCGGCGACCTCGGAGGACGACGGCCGGAGCAACAGGCAGCAACGGCGGCGGGGCCGAACAGAGACAAGGAGAGGGATTCCGGCGTGACGGCGTCTAATCTGAGGCGATGAGGCTTCGCAGCGGCTCTGGCGACGACGATGAGACACGACGAGGTCACGGTCGGCGACGGCGAGCCACGTTGGCGCTGGAATCAACGGCGGCCAGAACTAGGGCTTCGCGGCCGAGCGAGAATCGAGCGCGAGAGAGGGCGAGATGACGAGCCAGAGGAGGAGGGGATAAGGTGAGGCGCGGCGCGGCGACGCGCGCCGGCGGCGGACGAAGCGGCGACGGCAGTGGGATCGTAGAGCGCGCGCGAGCGAGAGAGATCGGGAGAGAGATGGGGGCGCGCGAGCGAGACGGAGAGCGAGAGAGGCGATCGGTTGCTAGGGGGAACTCGGGCGACTTGGGCGAGCCATATGGCTCGTCCGAGTGTGGCGTCCCTGAACCGGGGGTCGGAAGTTTAGGTGAAAATATACAAATTATACGGGTGTTATGAGCTAGTACTTCTGAAATACAATACGTAAACTTCAAACTATTTAAATACACAGCAGAAAAACTAAAATACATATTTACATTTTTGTTTATTCCCCAACTAACTCCTGAATCCCGAATCTCGCTCTACGATCGTCGGCGGTCCTCGCAACAACCTGCGGGGAAAGTAGTATCGTGAGTATATAAAATATACTCAGTGAGTGACCCACCCCGGCAACCCCGCAAGGCAACGGCCAGGGCTGCAGTCACACACCAAACAAACAACACAAGCAAGCACAAGTGCAATACCAAACTCGTATGCATACTCGAATACCACACACTAGGGCATACATGCATACATATACATGTCTGCACTCAATCGCATAAGTTACGTGCTAACATTCCTCAAAGCATACACTTTTCATGCGTGCCAAATCCGAATAAAACCAACAGGGACAAACATAACCAACGAATATGTCCACATAACAAGTAGCAAGCTTACAACTATAAACTACCGACTACTATTTAAAAAGCAAGTTCTCAACAACCAAGAAGCATACTTGGCATATAATAACATCAACCACATCATAAGAATATAAGGTAATCGATCACCCAAAATCCAAATCCGGTTATGTCGTTATCTTTCTTAAGTCAGCGTGGACTAAACTACCAAATCAGTTAGTCCTCTCATATTTTATAACGTAACACAACCCTTTAGATACCGCAGCACCAAGGATCTGGGTCAGACACGGTGCACGTCACGTCCCCCAGTACCCTACAGCGGGGGCAATCCCTTTTGGCCATAAGTGAGTTACTTGATCTACCGGCCTTTCCGGAATTGCCGATTCAAGCCTCGCCTGGTCTCGTAGCCGCCACCCTGGCCTCGGGCTGGCCTTAACTACGCCCACCGGTCTCTCTTCTCTCGAGACAACAAATCTGGGACTCCGGCGCCCACATCGTCCCATTTCGATCACGGTCGATATCCACTCAACTCACGGGAGAGCGAACCTAGGCGATGCAGTCCAACGAAAGAGTCCCACCACAAATATTTTCACTTTATCAAATCTCATTAGCGCTCACGTTGTCGATGTCTCTAATCACAACAATACTTACATTGGCAACACCAATCGCATAAGTACTAGTGATAGATATACGGTTTCCACGCTAATAACATATTACCAAATCCGGATATCACATAAATGAAGAGAGAGTATTTTCCGATACATGCCAAAGCCAAATAACATTTCCACATAAATCTCATTAGCGCTCACGTTGTCGATGTCCACAATCACAACCAAGTGAAAGACATACAACGGTTTCCACGCTAAAAAAATAATAGGCATCACATCAAACTAGCATGTATTCATTCTCATATAAACATCATGCTAACCATCTAAGCATGCTCCAAATCATATATCACATAATATAGGGTCAACCACCCCACATAAATCTCACAACAACATACATGCTAGAAATCACATAATCCATCACAATCCGCATGCTTTACATCACAAGCAAATCAACCGACAAGTAGAACCCTCTCACGGGTACATACCAACAATATCAAAACAAAGATCAAGTGCGAACCTCTATATCACGTCAACTCACGCCTATCCCTAGTCGGCAACTCCGAACTCACAAGGGAAAGTGAAAGAACACACGAGGGAAACAACGTACATCACAACAATCCGCTCTACTAATGGTATTGCTAGAGCAATCGGCTTGCATACCGTCTAAGTAGGTCAGTCACGCGGACAACACAAGTCAAAAGTCACATCGCACCTCTACCACATAATAACGAGTGCGGCGGCACAGACACACGCTGGGTAGGGACAAGCACACACAGGTGATACGACGAACATGTCACACACACACACACATGGACGGATTCTACCAAAGGTATTAATCCAGCAGTCGTGCTTTAATACTCTTCTAAATAACGACTAAGTCAAAGACACTACAACAGGTATAACTAGAGCGCAGGCGGCGCTCAAAGTCACTAAGTCAAGTCCAACGCATTCTACATGTCAAAATAAAACTTTACTACGAAAATGTAAACATGGCAGTTATGCCCTATTACACAGTCAAACCATAGAAAAGTCGGTAAGTCGATAACATGATAAACATAGCATGTGTCAAGCTAACAAGCTAATAGATATCACATCTACCTAAATGTCTGAACAAGTCATAATAAGGCCGGATGTCACTACTACCAAAGTACTGGTTCAACCACAAGTTAAGGTACTCATTCGAACAAGTTATCACAACCGTATGTCAATTTCACTAAATCATTGGTTCATCCACATACTAAGTACTCGCACAAAATAAGTTAACACATCGACACTCTCAGTTTCATCTGAGAGGAAACCGAATGCAGTCTCAGTTTGACTTCCTCTCCAAAACGACGTTCTGCTTGGATTCCCGGCGCCTGTAATTTCTCTCACGCTAAACATAGTATATGACTGCTGTAAAGCAGAGCTTTAGGATCAGGCCAGTAAAGGCCAAATTCTTTGCTAACATACACACAATGTATATCATTACAACATAATAAAATCAACAAATTCAACATACAAGCGAGACCGTGGGTTTACTCACCTATGTCCCGGTCTTACCAAACCGAGACCCGACGGACGACGTGAATCCCCGGAACTCAACCAAAAATAACTTCGCTAGCGCGTTCCAGAAGCAGAGACGAAACGACCAAGCATCCGAGATCGCCGGAGAAGCTCGGCTGCGGCTCCAGAGGCGGCTGCGGCGGTCGGAGCGGTCAGACGACGGAGGAGGCGGCGGCGGCCTCTGGTGACGACGGCCGGAGCAATGGCGGCGGTGCGGCCGGGCAGAACAGAGACGCAGAGATGGAGGTCCGGCGCAAAGGCGTCCAATCGGTGGCGGGGAGGTTCGTCGGTGCCCCAGGTGACGATGAGAAGCCAAGGAAGGCGACGGCGAGGCGCGGCGGCGCCAGAATCGACGGCGGCCGAGATTTTGGGTTTTGCGGCCGAGCGAGAGAGACGACGCAAAATTGAGCACGAGAGAAAGATGATGAACCTAAGGGGTGAGGTGAGGAGCGGCGACGTGCGCCGGCGGCGGGCGCGAAGTGATTGGAGCGCGAGTGAGAGAGAGACAGAGAACTGAGCGAGAGAGAGAGAGAGAGAGAGAGAGAGAGAGAGAGAGAGAGAGAGTGGCGAGCAGGGGTGCGGGTGCGAGTCTCGGCGAGTCAAGTCGACTCGTCCAGCAGGTCGGGCTCGGCTGGGCTGAGCCACTTTGGCTTGGTCGGCCGGGTTCGAACCCAAATGGGCCCAATAAAGCCCAAAAAATCCAAAATCAATCCAAACAAGTCCAAATCAATTCTAATACAAGTCAAGCACCCGAAAACCAAATAAATGTCTCGATCAATACTAGAAACAAAACCGAAATCAATATTATCTTACGAAAATCCGGAACCTAACACCGAGTCTGGTTGGGACCTTAGATTGCCTAGAATCCTCTTGTGTCATCTAGGAAGATTAATGCATTAGTACCCTTTGCAAGCTGAGCTCGGGTTGAGACCGAACCGCCTCCCCCGCGGGTTCTCGTCTCGGACTGAATGTCCAGGTTGCGGCTCTTCCTTGTTTTAGACTTTTGAAATTGTAATTTCAGAATTTGAGGTTTGAAATGAATTCATTGATCATTTAAGCTTCCGCAAGCTAGTTATTCGAATTTTATTCATTTGCGAAAAATTATTTTCCTCCGTCGTGGCCCTCGGCTCGCGGGTCGTGACATTATCCATCATAAATCAACTATGCCATTGACTTATCTTGGATTATGTTAAGGTGAAGTCCACTAACCGAAACTAGTTTGTCCTCTCACGTTTAGTTTAGATATCGAAATGACCCAAGCCAGGATAACCCCGATCAATTACCAAGATCTGGTAACTAAGCCACTAGTGCACATACGGTGCACAAACCTACAGCAGGGGCGATTCACGACATCCTGTGGGAGCTACTCGACGGCTGTGCAACCTCTAGACGGTGCGACTCCGAGCCTCGCAATCCGTAGCAACACATCCGGACCAAAGGATAGTCTACCTATGCCCATTAGCCTCTATAGAGACATCATATCTTAAGATTTAGCACTCACGTTTTAATCAACTCATCATATCGTCCCTCTTAGTTGGCAAATTCAACTACCTAGAACTAGACGAACATACAACTAATCCTGCGCTTAACTTAAATCCGTTCTAATAAGAGTATCTCTAGAGCAGGGCCGCTCGCTACTCGGTTGAATAGAACTATCCTTTTAGGCACACCAAAACATATGTCACTAACCGTGTCTACTTAAGTATCGCTAGAGCAAAGTCGCTCAGGTGTGTATCTTAGTAGAACCAACAACATGAAGTGGTATATATGCACAAAATAATAACCCATCCTACTAGAAGTATCTCTAGGCATTCTTACTAAGGTAGAACAATACATGATTAGCATGTTATACAACAAATCACATTCTACTAATAGCGTCACCCGAGGAAACATCCTCAAACACTTCCATTTATAGAAATTACAACGATAACATGCCAATCCGCTCGCACATCACCGCCTACCCACGTGTTTAGAAATCCTCCCACATGGATATCTAGCGGACACGAGCATACTCGGGTACACAACCGCGGTAAAACAATTATACTCGTATAACATCAAGGTATATAAACAATACCACATATACGAATAACTAAATAAATAAAATAAATACAAGGTGCAATTAACGGACCTCACAAGGATAATACAAAATATAGCACTTGAAGTCCGTCAAATACTCAAGCCAATGCCACTAGCGAAGATTCAGTCCTTTTGCGAGAAGACAAATGTAAGCTCATGTGGTCTGTGTAGATCTTAAACTCCTTGCCGTAAAGGTAGTGTACCTGTAATTTAAGTGCAAAAATTATTGCTGCTAACTCCAAATCTTGCACTAGATAATTTCCTCGTGCACCTTCAGCTGACGGGAACCATATGCAATGATTCAGCCCTTCTATATCAAAACACAACCTAATCTTATCAATGATGCATCACTGTAAACAACAAATCCTCCCTGATTATCTAGTAGTGCTAGAACTGGTGCCATAGTCAATCTCTGCTTCAGCTCCTGGCATTTGCTCGGGAATGCTTATGTGCCACTCACTGACTCCGCTTGACTCACGCTTGTTTGTTTATTCTTTTCCCAGATTTTGGAGATCGTGAAAAGGCACTAGCCGATGGTTGCTTAGACAGCTAGCTCGAGAGTGGGGATTATAAACTTTGTTTTGAGGTATAGATTTTGGGCTATGTTAGAGTTCAACACTTGTAGCTACATATGTATAGCTATGTATATATTGTTGACCATTTAGTATAAATGTTATAAAGGAAGCACTAACTCACATTTGTGTATCTGGGCATCTTTGAATTCATGCATAGGTTATTATGCATGTTTTAGAACTTGGTCATTTGGTTCTAAATTGAGAAGGGATTCTTATGTTCTTATTTTTCGTAGTTTCGGTAAAAATAAATTTTAATGCATAAGTAGTGATTTTGAAGTTCAAAATCACTTTTGAAAGTTTATGCGTGTGTAGCTATTTTTGATACATGTGTGTGATTGTTTGGAATGTCTATGAAGAATGAATTTTGGTACTTTAGTTGTTCCAAAATTCATATACGTTTAAACAGATTGCTAAACTTTCGGTTGATCATAAGTGCCGTGAACCTTAAATACTCTATTTTAATGAGCTATCGGTCGACCGATAATTCTCGATCGATCGACCAAAAAGTGTTATGGAATGAGATTTTTAAATTTGATTTAATTGGTTTTAAATATTAGTTTTAAGCTTTTGAGAAGTTTAAAAAATATATATCTAAAATATGTGACACTTCCAAAACATTGAGGAAAATATTATTAGTGCGTATATTTTTGAAAATGGTTTTAGATCGGAAAGTAGTCGTAGAGCTTAGGTTGCTACGGATCCTTAAGTATCAATAAAGGAGACTAATACATTTGGACCTATAGTTGGATCATGTGGTGAGAACCGCTCCCATCGCGGATGCTTGCCATATGCTCGAAAGCCTAAAACCTTAGCTCAGAATATTTGAATTGAGTTATAATTACATAATGAATTTATGTTTTGAAAATCATGCATTATCTTATTAAAGCTTCCACATATATATATATATATATATATATATATATATATATAGTTGATTGTGAATGCATCATCAGCGACCCTAGGTTGCGAACTTTCACAGTTGGTATCAGAGCATATGGTGTCTTAGTTTCCTTACACTAAAAGATGTTAAAATTGATAAGGGGTTTGTGTAAACGAGTGTTAAGATGACCGATGTGTTTGTCAAATCTTGAATGGTTATGGTTGCAGGATATACCGCCACGAGGACGACCATGTCTGGTCCTAGATCCGAAGGTATTGGAGGGACTAGGTCATGTGCGGACTTGGTGAGAGCTATCCAGGATGCCATGAAGGCAGCGCTGGACCTTTGGCCCTTAAATAGACAACAAAGTGCAAGTCATCTGTTGAGGTGCATAAAGTGCAATTTTAGTCTCTGTAGTACATGCGTACTGTAATTATTCGTTCCCTCTCCCTCAGTCGATAGTTTTTCTCAATTTGTCACAAAAACACAATATTAGTGAGAAAACATATATGGTTTTATCCAAATATATGTAAATAAACGCTATTAATAAGTGATTACTAAGATAACTATTTCTCTGGGAGAAAGGAGAAGTGCAACAATTTAGGAGCCATTAGGAGTACTCGATACGAAGTCCATCAGATTGAATAAGTTAATTGCAGACTGCACACTGCAGTTGACAATCCTGGAAGTGTCCGTACTCTTTCGTAGAAACATAATTTCACAAATAGTACTCATGAAAAAAGAAAAAAAAAGATTAACAAGAACATGAAAAAAGTGGAAGTAAACAAAACCATCGTACAGTAACCCATTTTTAGAACCACAACCCTAGTCCACCGTACCATCATCCAGTCATATCACAAGTCATGTCTTGGATATACCTCGAACCTAAGTTTTATGTGCCGACCCGACCCGAGTTTCAATAGATTCATATCTCGGGACGTGCCATATATATATATATATATATATATATATATATATATATGTTCAAAAAACAAATAAAAATTAAAAATTAATTTAAACATTCAAATATAGGAGGGCAGGAGATGAGCCGAGTAGGGCAGCCCAAGGCATGCACGGGCTCAGACAAAGATTGGGCCCAACCAAGGCAATCACCCGTATATATATATATATATATATATATATATATATATATATATATATATATATATATATATATATATATATATAAAATTTTCAAAAAACAAATAAAAATTAAAAATTAATTTAAACATTCAAATATAGGAGGGCAGGAGATGAGCCGAGTAGGGCAGCCCGAGGCATGCACGGGCTCAGACAAAGATTAACCAAGGCAATCACCCGCATATATTCTCGTCGCAAATCAAAGATATTCTGAGATCCTGCACAAGAAGAATTTCCATATTAGTAGGCTATTAGTTGGTAATAAGTATTATGAGATTCTAGAGGATATTGTAAATTTAGGGAAGTTTACATTGTCTGGACTATGGACAATAGTCTATATGATGTATGGATGAACTCAGTTTAGTTTTATGGAAGAATATTATTCGTAGTAATTCTAGTTTAGTTAACAAATGATCCAATCTGAAAATAAAACCTGCAGCATACTCCCAAAGGACTCATTACTAATTCATATGTCATTCCAAAAGTCAACATTGCCCTGGCAATCTCCAAACCTGCTATGCTTTTTCCGTGATTCTCCGACATGCAATAGGAGGTTGCCACACCCCTGAGTCACAAGGAAGACTGGACCGAAAATTGCAATGCATGTCCCGTCCATATTTATCCAGCATGAACCTAGAAAAAGAGATTTTTGACCCCGAATGCCGACAGAGATTCATGGTCATGAATCATAGCTTTCTTATTCAAATAAAGCAAGTTCTACATCACAATGCAACATGCAAGCATAGTTCAGCACCAAGGGAGTCATTATCATACATGCATCAACTTACAAATATAAATACCCAACCAAGTTATGAATTACGGTCTTCTAGGCATGAGGGTTCACATGCTTGGCAAATTTCCAGCATAATATCCAATGTAGAAGCTACCAAAGTCACCTGCATTAACCTGCAACACAAAATCCACTTGTACTTTTCACAATGATATAATAATGCCTATTAATGACCATTTCCACATGCACACCATAAAACTAATATGCATGTCTAGATTTCCACAAGATTACACTTTCATTTCCCTAGCAGACCAAAAATGCAGAGCCACCCATAATGACTCAGCTTTCTTACCAATCGAAACTTGAATACCACCTAAAATGCAGGAGTTCCCGCAAAACTCCTCTGCGTCCACGAAGAGGAAGTTGAAGAGATACCAGAGCACCAGTCAAAGCTCGCTAGAGGCAGCAGCCGGCGGTGGTAGCAAGGAGAAAGATGGTGAGAAGAGTGAGTAGACTGGAAATGGAGAAAATGAGAAGTTAGGGGCTGCTCTATTGTTTAAATACTTGATCAATCAAGCGAACCCAACAAGGAACCACCCCAAACCACGATCTAACCAGTCTATGCCACAACCCGGTCCAAATCAACCATGGGTCAGGCCAAACCCACGCCCCAAAAGCACTATAGCCAAAACCAGAATTGTCCACAACAGGTACTTCAGATGACGATCGTTCATCAAAGAGTTCTTAGTTTTGCACAAGTTTCAATTTCGATCGACTAATCTAAGATATCGGTCAGACGATAAACAACAAAACAGCACAGTAAAACTATGGACCTCACAATATCTCTATCATAATTCATAAATTGTTGTTCTTGAGGTAAAAGATCCCTGGTCTGATGATATTCCTCATCATTATAGTCCAACGATGTTCTCCTCAGCATTATCTTAAAAATAATTGCGTGCTACTAACAATACACTTCCTAGAAAGAACTTCTCTTAAAAATTACCTTCCTCTTCGCTGAGAATGTAAAATGGAGAGAGACCATATTTGAACCTCTTACATTTTACGTTGGAGACGCCATAATAGACAAACAAATTATCCGGTTGATTTAACAACCCCAGAAAATCACGAGCTCATCTCCACACCATACCTTCCAAATTTTGAGAGCAACCACCTGAAAGTCCAACACTCCATTATACTAGTCAGTCATATAAAACCGAAACAATGAGTTCGCTAATAGGCACTCTCATTTTTGACAAAACAAAAGGATACCTTAGCTTCAGGATTCCTGTGTGCGTGGAAGCAACTCATGGTGGCAAGTTGCAAGCTTCACAATTGCTATCGCTACAAAGAAGAAAAGCATGAACTGCAATGATCTATTACAAGCTCTTTCGGGTCAACAACTGATTCCGAGCTTAGACCCGAATGACTAGATAGAATATTGAAAATTGGAATTAAGATCAGCATCTAATGTCAAGGACTACCATCTGGTCTTATAGAGATGTATATCTAGATGATAGATTCTCATAAAGCAACTTCTGAGTTCTCAAAGAGCAACTTCGAAGCTCTCACAAAGCTCCATACCTGTGGTCTTGCAGGAGCGCCTCCAACTCCATGGTCCCAGATAAGCAAACATAAGTGGTGCCAACTCTGTGTAGATTTGGATATACGTTTATAGAAATAATGATACATCCTTAGGTTTAAAAAATAGAAGAAAAAATAGAGCTTACTCAACACTCACTCAATCTTCCAAATAAACCAAATCTGTATTTTACACTTGTCATAAAAAGATGTTGGAGAACTAAGGACATAAATGAAGGGGATCTGCTCTTCTAGATCATGCTAATTTTCACTTAGGAAACTATATACAAAGATCAAGGAAGAGACAACAATAAAAAGAGATGTTAGTAAGATCAGAGACCAATCTAGGGATGGCAAGATACTTCACAGTCTAGAACCTAGTCACAAACTCCCTATCCCGACAGAAGAAGATCGTAAAGCTTTTCTGATTAGGCTGCCAATTAAAATTTGCACTTGATTATGCAACAAGGGCCCTTCAAAATGGGACTATAAATAACTGGTGGATAAACAGGACACACAAGAATCGGATTTTCACTAAGCAGATACATGACCCACTCCTTATTTTGCATAGTAAGGGCATTCAACTAAATCTGATAACAAATGGCAGAAGAAAAGGACAAAAAAGACGTAAAATCAAAAAAAAAAAAGAATGGCACATACGGTAAGAGAAGTTAAACTGCTAAAGCTTACCAGCTTGGTTGACTTATTGCAATTGCACTAGTTAGGAAGGAATAGGAAAACATTATTTAAAGTGATGGTGTCAAAACATCTCGTTATAAGGATGAGGCTACTGTTATGTAATTATGCCCTACATGAGGACCTAGTTATTTGAGAACTCTACTTTTACCCATTCTCGCCGTTCAAGAAAATGCGCAAACATCAATGACATGAACCACCAAAGGCAGAAAATGTGCAAACATCAAAAGCACGAACCATGTCGTATTAGCTTGACTTAGAGAAGTATGGGTTTGCCTATTTAAAGGGCTCTCATAAGCTTCACCAAACTCATCAACGATGGGTTTCTGCAACAAACACACAGTGGACTGCTTATCAAAAGAATGACATAAGAAACATTGGAAACAAAGCGAAAAACGTAAGGATAGATCTGCAAACATCTACGACATGATAATAACGCTTTACAAAGATATAAGATATAGAAAAATGTAAACCAAATTGCTGATGCATGTTTATAAATTATGCATAATCTGAGTGTTTGGTAAAATGTAAAACCAGAATTCCCAAGCAATCTACAGACTAATATGAACTAGCACTTGCCCTTTGATTAAAAAAAATTCAACCAAATTTGATAAATCTAAAATTAACAAAGCTCTCAGAATTCGCTAGAATATTTCCGTTATAAGAAATTGTTTTACCTGCTCAAAGTCTGGTGCTGCTTGAAATGCACGCAACAATTTAAGTATCCATTTTACATTATCAGATAAAGCATGGATAGTTCTAATAAAATCAGGGCACCTCTGAAACGCAGCCAACATAAAGCCTAAAACTCTCCTTCTCGCTGGAAGGGAAGAGCAGAAATTATAATCATCACAGAAGGTTCTTGAAGAATGACAATGCAATCTTGTTTAGCAAATATCTAGACATTTGTGAAATAGACAGCCAGTTTATTGAGAACATAAAGTACCGAAAAATTATGATTAACTTTTTGATACGAATGATAACAGTAGAATCTTCTTAAGAATCAATCACAAATTCTATGTATGTGATTGGTTCGTGTACCATACACTTGTCTTGACAAAGTACCATATCACATTCTAGTATGTACTATGGAAAAATGAAGTCCGAAATGAAAACTTCGATACAATAAGTATAAAATAACCAAACTTGATGATAAAGAGAGGAGGAGTGACTATACAAAAGTACACTTTCAAATTACTAAGACATGATACTATTAACAGCAGATATGACATCCTTCATTTAAGTTATTTTGGGCACCTAAGACATTACAAACATGTATTTAGTAGAATACATGCCAGGATAGGAACTTAGACAAACTAACCTCTAATTTAAAAAAAAAAATCTTGTCAGGGAATAACTTAGCGCTCCTAAAAAAAAGGAGGGAAGTAAGGCATACTGCAATAGAAACACATATCAAATAACAGTGTTTCTCTAATATCATCGAAACAATGGAATTTAACAAATTCCATCAATCATATAGGAGATACTTCCAAAGTATGTCTTTTATGAAAGCGTAACTTACAATTATTGAGACTTGCCATGGATATGAAAAATAGACGGGTAGGAATTACGGAGCCAGTAGGAGTTCTTGACGAAGTCTTTTTGACTTAGTAAGATTACTTGCAGACTGCACATACAGCTGACAATCCTGGAAGCGCAGGAATCTTTCCTGGAAACATAATTTCACAAATAACACACTTGAGAAAAAAAAAAAGACTAACAAGAAGAACATGAACAAAGTTCAAGCAAACTAAACCATCATGCAGTAACCTAATTATATCCAGCTAAAGCTTTTCGAGATTCATTTTCATAACCACAACCCTAATCCACTTTACATCATCCAGTCATATCACAACTCAAATCTTGGACATACCTCAAATCAAGGTTTAATGTGGCGACCCAAGCAGAGGTTTACTAGCCGATATTAGTTAGTAATAGACCCGAACTATGTTTCACACTTGCCTTCAAAATATTCCCAGATGGTCCTTACAGTATGAGGCATTACATGCGGAGGATGTCTCCTGACAATATCATTTCAGATCCTGCTTGAGTTGCAGTCTAAAAAGCTCTCTCGGGTCCGTTGCAACTGTTAACAATCTCATTGCTTGCACGTCAATAAGATGAACTCTGCACTTGGGGTCTAAGCTAACGCCTCAAGCCTTCTTTTTTGCAACTACCATAAGTAATGCCTGATTGATGTGTTATAGACATGTTACAATATATTTGCATTGCAAATCAATTATGGCAAAAACAAACTGTTGTGAAGTATAAAGATCTTATTCTTTCAGTTCACTCCATTACAGGCATAGCTCTAGACTTTATGCGGGTCATATAAACAGTTCACTCTGCATCCCAATTATGTGCTGAGTATCTCGCCTACCTTGTTATATTTTTTTATTTATGCAGTATGAGAGTTCTCCGGACTTTCAAGCATATGGATATATGAAACATTATTATATTTCACTTATGATCTTTGCAACTCGCTATTCATTATTTTCCGCAAGTAATAATCTAGCAATTTAACATAATTTTGACAGCCGAATTTTTTATCAAACATATTCTAGTTCTAACGTATTCCTTACATGTTTTTTTCCTTGAGGATCAAACATACTATCTGGCTTGACCACTACAATGCTTAACGTTACACTGATGTTGCATGATAGAAAATAGCTAGCATATGAGTGCCGTTCACCGTTCTCTAATAGTCTTGTCTTGGCTTTGTGTCACATTATACTGAATAACATATCTGAAAGATATATGCGAGTATGTTTATACGCTGACTAACCAGTATCTCCCATCTTTTTTGTTTAACACTAGATAAGATGCATGTAACTTCAATTTATGAAGTCAAGAACGAACCTCAGATCATCCTTGCCATGTCATACCTATGTTAACACAGAGTATCTTAAAAATGAAGCATTATGCAAGGCAGTTCGTTTGGTTCAGGTATTGACTTCCCGGTCATGTTGTCTTCTTTGAGTTGTCATAGATTCTTTTGTCCGTCTGTGTGTATTTCATATCCTAACATATTTTTTGTTTGTTGGTGTTACGGTTTTGCGTTAGAGTTGTGCAGCATCTTGGCGAAAAAATGTTTTCCGAGCTTCTAAACATCTACATTTGTACTATTTACAATCGTCTCCAAGCAGATGTGTTGTTTGAAGTCATTAAATTCAAGTAGATGATGCTTTCTATATTTCTAGCATGGAAATAGTTGATAGAGAATTGAACAAAAGTTTTATGTTTTAGCATTGTCATATGGCCCTCGGATGCAAAGAGTGCATGTTCTTTGTGCAAGTTATCATAATAGAAATGCGGTAAATGTAAACATTAGAGCAGCTTCGACATACCTCAGCTAGTCAGGTAAAGGTAAGGGCATCCTAACCCCCTAACTGTTTTGGCGATCTGGGCGAGCTACCTTGTTCTGTTAGCTACACAGTGGTGACTTTTACTAAAGAATCAGGTAAAGGCTGAGATTATCTCCTCCATCTTTAACAAGGAATCTGTAGGTAACAAAACACCCACTAACCTCGATATAAGTTACTGTCAAGCATACTTCGATTGACAGAAGTTGATATTTCCACTACTCACTTGACAATACTACAGACTAATACGAACTACCATATTGCCCTTTGATTACAAAAAAATCGACCAAGTTTGATACATCTAATAATAACAAAGTTCTGGGTATTCATTTTATCTGAGAAAGTTTGGTGTTGCTTGGAATGCACACAACAATTAATATCCATTTTAAATTATCGGATAAAGCTGGGTTAGTACTTTCGTCAGTTAGGGCATCTCTGAAACGCAGCCAACATGAAGCCTAAAATCCTCCTTGTTGCCTGGAACAGAAAAGCACTAATTGTAAGCATGAATGAAGGTTATTGAAGAATGACAATGCATTCCGGTTTAGCATATATCTTAATATTTGTGAAATAAACCAGTTTTTTGAGAACATAAATTATCAAAAACTTATGATTGACCTTTGATAAGAACGGTAAAAGTATAATCTTCTTAGGAATCAAATAATCAATCATAGATTCTACGTATGTGATTGGTTCATGTGCCATACACTTGTGTTGACAAAGTACCAAAATAACTATCAAATTCTAGTATCTACTAAGGAAAAATGAAGTCCGAAATGAAAACTTCAAAAAAATGGAGTATAAAATAACCGATTTGATGATAAGGAGATGAGGAATAACTATGCAAAAGCTCACGTTAAAATTACTTGGACAAGATACCATTAACAGCATAGATATGACATCCTTCACTTGCGTTATTTTGTGCATTTAAGAGATTGCAAACTAGTATTTAGTAGTGAATACATGCAACGGTAGGAACTTGGACATACTAACCTCTAATGAGAAGATCTGCTCCTAAAAATAAGGAGAGGAAGTAACACATACTGCAGCAGAAATACTTATCAATAACAGTCTTCCTCTAACATCATAGAATCAGTGGAATTAAAAATAAAAAAAAAAAAAAAATCCACCAATGAGATAGGAGGTATTTCAAAAGTATATTTTTTTCTTGGAAGCGTAACATACAATCTTTTGACATCTTGCAATGCATAAGAAAAGTAGAACGATAGGAATTGAGGAGTAATTAGGAGTTCTTGACAAAGTCTGTTAGAGTGAGTAAGACTACTTGCAGATTGCGCATTGCTGCTGAAATTCTTGGAAGCATGCATCCGTAATCTTTTCTAGAAGCGTCCGTAACATTTCCTAGAAACATAATTTTACAAATAGCAAACTTGAAAAGAAAATGACTAACAAGAAGAACATGAACAAAGCATAAGCAAACGAAAACCATCATGCAGTAATCCAATTATATACGGCTTAAACCTTTTCAATAATATTTTTATAACTAAAACACTAATACACTTTACCATCATCCAGTCATATCACAAGTCGTATCTTGAATAAACCTCGAACCAAAGTTTTATGTGCCGAGCCGAGTTTCACTCGACTCAAATCACAACATATCTTTCTTTGACGGTGTCAGTGTTAAGAGTCGTGCAGCATTTTGGTGAAAAATGTGTTCCCAGTTTTGGCGCCTAACCATTAACATTTGCACTATTTATAATCACATTTCCGGAAACATCACACGCGATGCGTATGAAAAAAAAAATATTTTAAAATTTAAAAAAATATATTTAAAATATTTAATTATTTGAAAATAAAATATTTAAAAAAATTAAGATATTATATATATACAGTTATTTAATATTTTAATATATATATATATATATATAGCGCAAGGGGGCGTGCACTGTAGCAGCCCCCTCTTGCGCTTAATATAGATAGATATGCTAGTAGATGCTTTGTTTGAAGTCATCAATTTCAAGTAGATAATGCTTTGTGTATTTCTAGCATGGGAATAAGTGATGGAGAAATGAACAAAAGTTTATCTTGTAGCGTTATTGATATGGCCCTCCAGATGCAAAGAGTGCACGTTCTTTGTGGAAGTTGTCATAAGTGAAATGCGGTAAATGTGATTACTAAAGATCACTAACCTGAGAGCAGCTTCAACATACCTCATCCAATCAGGTAAAGGTTGAGATTATCTCCTCTATTTTAACAGGGAACCTGCAGAAAACCAAACACTTTCTGCCCTCAATATAAGTTAATGTCAAGAATATTTCGATAGACATAAGTCAATGTTTCCATTATTCACCTGACAACAGTGCACCTTTCTAGGCTTGTTTGCACATTTTTCTATCTTTTCCACATCCAGAGCATGTTTACATCAGAAGTAAATTACCATGTTAAACATATGAGTTGGGTGTAAAGCAGCAAAGTTCAAGCTTCGGCATAGTCGATCTGTTAATTATAAAAATTTGCCCGTCCATTCTACATTCACAAAATATATACATATGACATATTTAGTACACCTTAAGGTGGTCTGTGTGCATTTATTTGACATTTTAATAATTCACCAATTAGTCTGTACCACATAGAACAGCATGACGCTTATATAGTGTCTCATGGATGAACATCATGAACAAAAGACAAGTTGCTCAACTTCTAAATTCAGTTTTTTCTTTCTTTTTTTACTTTTTTTTTCGTTTGAATAACCGCAAAGCCTCCGAGCTTCTACAGGCTACTATGAGTAAAACCCCGAACCATGATTGTGGTCTTGCAAGGGACGCCTCCAGAGCCATGGCCTGCTGTAAGCAACCATAAGTAGTGTAATGCTGTCTAAATTTGGATAGAGGTTTACAGAAATAGTGATACATCCTTAGGTTTTAAAAAAAAGAAAAAAAAAACCAAAAAATCCCAACTTTCTTACCCTCACGTTATTCTAGCACAAACAATCTACTCTGATTCTATAAAGTTTTTGAAGGAACCAAATATTACAGCTTCCAATTAAGTACATTTAAGAACTCAAATTCTATAGACAAACTCATAAAAGGGTTAATGTAGGTTTGGCCATAAATAGACAACAAAGTGCAATTCAACCGTTCATGTGCATAAAGAGCAATTTAATCTATTAAATACACGCGTACTGTAATTATTCCCTCTCCTTCTGTCAATGATTTTTCTCATTTGCCACATTAACACCATATTTGCGAAGAAAAAAATATATTGCTTTATAATATATATAAATAAAATGCTATGTTAATAAAGTGACTACCACGATAATTACCTTTCTTTCTGGAAGGTCTCCGGGTGGACTTTGATGTTTACTTGAGGGACTGTAATTTCTCTTTCTACATCTTGGCGTACTAAGTTACCCATTGATGTCCAATTGAGCGGTTGTCCAGTTTGCATATCAGGGCCTAAATTGCAACTCCAAATCTGTATTTGACCCCTTCATACAAAGAATTGGAGAACTCAAGACATAAATGAAGGGGATCTATTCTTCTAGATCAAGCAATTTTTCATTTAGATGGAAACTGTCTAGAAAGATCAAGAGCAAGACAACAAGAAAAGAGATGCTAGTAATATTAGAGGCCAATCTAGGGATGACATGATACTTAAACAGTTTGGGGCCTAGTCACCGACAACCTCTCCCTGTGGAAGAAGATCATAAACCTTTCCTGACTGAGAGATTCTTGGGTGTAGCGATTACACCACGTCATTACGTGTAACCGTGTAATGATGCCCTCTATGAGGACCTAGTTATTCATTTTAGAACTCTTATCTCTCATTGTTCAAGAAAAAATGTGCAAACATCAAAGACATGAACATCAAAAGCACGAAACACAGCGGACTGCTTATCAAAAGAATGACATAATAAACATTGGAAACAAACTGAAGGATAGATCTGCAAACATCTGCTACATGATAATAATGTTTTACAAAGACATACAATATAGAAAAATGTAAAACATTTTGCCATCGCATGTTTATAAATCATGCGTAATCTGAGTGTTTGGATCAAATGTAAAACCAGAATTCCTAAGTAACCTACAGACTAGTATGAACTACCACATTGCCCTTTGATACAAAAATTCAACCAAATTTGATACAGTCGACTTGGTCTTGAAATACATCTAGGAAAAATAAAATAAGGAATGAGTACAAATGACTCAGTGAGTGATAAATACCTAGCACTCCCCAGGTTTAGTGCTAAGGTTGCAACTAGCCTACCAAATCACTATAAAACGTAAGCTATACTATTACAGACGCACGTGACAATACCTTACAATGGATAACAGATCTTAAGCTTAAATTTATAATTAAGCATGATTATCAGACGAGTGCGCCGTATTTATCAAATAAATACACATAGATCTATCCAATATTTACATTTAGAAATAGCATCAATAAGCATAATCGTAAGGCGTAGATAAAATTCCGATCCACATGACGAGCATGATATGCAGTAATGATGCATATGGCAAAGATGTTATTTCCTTTAAGTATCAAGGATATGCATGTTGTAGGAATGTCCCGTCCACAACCAAATAATCATGAATCTATCCTTTATTTATTTTTTATTCTGGACTCATTGTAGTGTACATCTACGAGTCCCTGTCTTGCGTTAATGGTGGCACCCATAGTTACATGGTGTCCCATGCCATTCTGTCCCCTAACGTCTGCAGTGACGTAGTGCCGAAAGAAGGTCTAGCGCAGGGATCACTCACTACCTGGGTCCCTCGGGTGGATCCAATGCCCACCGGTCCAAAGAACAACCCAAAGTGCCCTTAACATGACATCTACGTTTTACATCTATCCTAGCCAACCCTACTTCGAGGGACATAGCATGCATGTAGCACCTGCCGTGGAAATGTTGTTATTTTATTCGTACCATTTTAAAATGCACTACCACGTATCGTAACCACTAACCATACCGGCCAGAAGACTGGCCCCGCGACATGACGGGGAAGTGTGAGACACCCGTGGCTATGTAAAACAGTCACGAACCTCCTCCCTTGGAGACCCAACAACATTTCCACACAATCAATTAAGCATGGATTAAGCTTACCATGATCTTATAAATAAATAAAAGATGTCCAACATCCCAATATTACATGAAAAGATAATAACCATCATGAAGCTACGAGCATGACAAGCATAACATGCATAGCAGGATGCACAACCGGGTCATGAAGGTGCTCATTTAATACACTCAAGCATGCATATAACTGCATCCGGACATGCAAGCCATAATATTATCATGAGAGCACTCCATGTAAACATGCATCTATATACACAACAATAAGTCCCATCTTCCACAGTGAGAGATGTGGATAAGCCCAGTCCACTTTCACATGAGGGAGCCTTTGGCTCCTATACTTTACACCCCAAAGGATGTAGCCTAACAAGCTGATCTGCAAGCAAAGGGCAAATACTGGTGGTTTAAATCGAGAATCAGCCTCCTTGATGGCAACTAAATTCAGATACAAAGCAGAAGATTCACAAACATGCACCAAAATAACCAACCAAATCTATTTACTACTTCAAGAACTATCTAAACAATGCGAGAATCCACTATGAGTAGGATAACCTTTGTTGACCATTTTTCCCTTCATGTGGCTTTGCCACCGACAAGCTTTGTTGGCGCACGTATGAGTAGGATAACCTTTGAATACAGCTTTTGTCTCAAAGTAGGCAACAGAAATCCATATTAGTTCGGCAGAGTATTATATCTCAAGACACGAAATGCTGAAGGGATAGATGAGACTAATCACAAAATTTAGAACAAAGTGAGTGCAATACATGGTTAGCCAACTGCTCATACTACTCAACCCCCGTATTTTGCTAACTGATGATGGCCACTCTCTCCTTTAGTGGACTAAACCCAAAGCAAATATTTCAGAAGGGTGAAAAAGTGACACTCATGACAGTAGATTGAAACAAAGATTGGAGGCTGATGAACATCATAACTAAAGACAACTTGCTCAAACTTTTAAATTCAGGTAGTTTTTTTTTTTTTTTTTTTTTTTTTTTTTTTTTTTTTTTTTTTTTTTTTTGAATAACGGCGAAGCCTCCCACCTTCTACAGGCTACTTTAAGCTTTCGGGTCATTTTTCAACCTCGGATCGCACTCTTCCCCAGCCAACAACACAGTAAGATATGCGGATAAGCCCAGTCCACTTTAACATAAGGGAGCTTTGGCTCCTGTACTCTGCACTCCTACCGGCGTAGCCTAACAAGGTGATTTGCAAGCAAGGGGCAAATACTGGTGGTTCAAATCGAGAACTTCAGGCTCCTTAATGGCAAGTTAATTCAGATACATATAAGAAGATTCATAAACAGACACCAATATAACCAACCAAATCTATTCAATGCTTCAAGAACAATCAAAACAATGAAAGAATCCACTATATCGAGCAAGTAGACATGAAAAAAATGTTCATGATTTATCAAAAAATTTACAAGCTATGAAATACGACGCCCTGGAATTCTTTTCCTCTTCACTGTCACTCAAAGTCTCACAAGAAATGGTGCGGAATATTGGAATTCCAATATAAAACAACTATAAGAACTTCAGATGATATTACACAAGCAAAAATAAAAAGGGTCACGAGTATATCTATCATAATTCATAAATTGTTATCCTTGCAGAAAAAGACACCGGGTCTAAAGATGTTCTTCTTACCAATATAGTCCAATGATGTTATCTTAACAACAATTGCATGCTACTAAAAATAGACTTTCTAGAAAGAACTTTTCTCTAAAATTACCTTCCTGTTCACTGAGAATAAAAAATGGAATGTGAGAGACCATATTTGAACCTCTTGCATTTCAAGTTTGAGATCCTGAGATCCTGCAGAAGAAGATCTTTCCATATTAGTAGCCAATTAGTTAGTAATAAAGATTATGAGGATATTGTAATTTCAGGGAAGTTTATAGCAACTGAACACTGGAACAGAGTCTATATAAGTGTATGAATGAACTCAGTTTAGTTTTATTTATGGAAGAATATTATCCATAGTAATTCTAGTTTTGTTTAGTCATACCACAAGATCCAATCTGGAGAACAAACCAGCAGCCTACTCCCAAGGGACTCATTACCTACTCATACGTCATTCAAAAAGTCAATGTTGCCCTTGACATCTCCAAACCTGATATGCTTTTCTGTAATGCAATAGGCAGTCGCCAATACCGCTGAGTCGCTGGACCAAAAATTGCAATGCATGTCCTGTTTATATTTATCCAACATGAACCTAGAAAAGAGAGATTTTTTACCACGAATGCCCACAGAGTTTCATGTCCATGGCATCGACTATGTTCGCAAGGTTCCTAACTCCAAGACCACCTTCAGCCTCTGGAAAACCTAAGCGCTTCCAGGAACGCCAGTGGATGCTTTGCTCGCCAAGCCTCCAAAAGAAACCTCGAAAAAAGCCTTTCTATGGATTGTATAACAGACTCGGTTGGAGGAAGGGCATGAAACAAGTGCGTATGAATCTTATACAAGAAGGACTTGATCAACGTTGGGCAGCCCATTTGCGACAATAAACGTGCTGCCCAACCAGATAACCACTGTTGTCTTTTATCTAAGACCACTGCAAATAGACTTGATTTCTTCAACATATAAGGGCGCCACCAAATATCAAAGAGGTAGGTCACAATTTTGAACCTAGTAATATGTTGCACCAACTGGACCTTCCTCGGCGCCACTGTCAAAGATAGGAAAAGTTTACCAAATTATATACAAACAAATGGTCCTAGAAAGGCATATTTCATCTTCAACTTCTCCATTCAAAGGTTTCAAGCACTGATGCACCTTTATACTTGCATATACTTTTAAAGAGTGCAATGATATGCTATTAATAAAACATGCTTGATGAAAAAAAAAAGGTGAACCAATGGCGCAAGGTGCTCCGGTTATCCAAGCTCTTGAGGGGCTACATCTACGCACCCATGCCTGCTACTAGTGGAGGATGTTCCCTCCTGGCTTTGTCATTTATTTAGATCCTAGGTTTAGAATGGGACAAATACACCATTTATTTCAGCCCTTCGACATGTTATTACTTTTTATGCAAAATTTGAAAGAACTAGATGAATAAAAAGACCAAGCATCTGACCTGAATAATCCTATAGAAGACAGTAATGTTCCTCTAAATCACTCGTCGTGGCGCTTTGAATGACTTCTTTTTATTAATTCTATCAACTTTTGCATTAAAAAGAGGCAATATGTCCAAAAGTTGAATGTAGGATCTAGTTTTGTCAGATTAAAGCCTCTGATCTAGTTTATGACAAGGTTCTTCAGTGCCAAGCCATGTTTTCGGAAAACTAAAATCCCGACACGTGTTGAGCGTGTCGATGTTGCAGTGCGGACCATGCCAACATGGATTTATATGTTATTTTTACAAGTAAAAACTAATATAAAATTAATTGAAAAGTTGAAATATAAGATGTTTCTGCACGTGCGGTGCCAGTTCATGCCATGCCGACAACTGTTCGAAAAGACATGCAGCCGGCCACAGACTGTGCCAACCACAACGTAAAACTGTGGTTTGAAAATGCCTAAACTTTGGGGTTAGGTGTTAGCAGAAGATTACAATACACCTCTAAATACAATACTGTTTCAATATACTATCAATTTCTTTTTTAGTACTTTTTTTTTTATAAGTACTCTTTTTGAGTACTTGAAAAATCTCAAAACAGAGCATCATCACTACAAAGATGACTGGAAAATAATATAAATGCTCATGAGTTTTACACGAGTAAAACCGATGCAAACACTTAGCATGTTGGTACAAGGAGAATAGCAACAAACCTTATGAGAGCACTACCAGTCATTTTTCCTCATCTAACATGCAGAATTAAACTTGGGAAAGAGCTAAACTAACTTCATCTTTTTGACAATAAGGAAATCAAGTGTTGCTTCAGCAACAACAGGATCAAACTCCCTGCAATGCCAAATACAACTATCTCATATAACGTCTTTATTTAGCCAAAACAGTAATTGATAATTCAGCAGATATAGAAAAAAAAAAGAAAAAACTTTATCTGATATAAATTAAATATTTTTAACAACACTGCTCCTTATGTTACACTTGCAAGGGAGAGCACCATATTTAAAAGGCACTACGAGCAATTAGACCTAACACATGATTTCTTGATAAAGTTAAGCTTTGAAATCCCATCTGACGTGAATTAATCTTAAGATGGTAGGAAACTAAGAACAATCACATCTCAACCAAAGTGGGTGCATGTTCATAGCTCCTCACCTCCCGAGCAAAAACATACCCTAGTTCCCCCTTTTTACTTTATTCACTCTCCTATATAGGAATGTCGAAATGTGAACATTTCCAACTATTCTTCATGTAAATGCAAATTCTCCTTGCCCAACAAGTGCATGTATACCCCAATTCATCCAACATCACTAGTTAGCAAACCGATCACTGAGACATCCTCACAATTCTCCACAAAATGCCAAACATAAAAATAATGCAAAAACAAGCTTAACTATCCATGCTCAATTCAAAATTGGAGAGAAAATACCATAAAAGCTTGATCTAGAGAAGGTTACTAAACTTGAATCAGCATCATAAAGAACTACTTCCCCAATTTAGGAAAAAGTGGAGAATGGTCTGCACCAAATAGGTAGAAGATAGCAACAACATGTACTCTTAAATTTTTAAAATGATAATTTGACTGTGACAAAACTAGGAAAGCACTTCTGACGTCTCCAATTTATATATAAGATTATTAAAAAAGAAGACCTAAAATTACATTCTGTACATATCCTATCATGTCCTAGACACAAGTCATCTTGCACATGTTCCTATATTGCACCAGTCAATCATTATTACTTTTTATGCAATATAAATAGGACACCAATTCACATCTATGACAAAGTTGGAGCAGCAGATACCGTGGAGAAAAACAAACAGGTCCCTTTTGCTTTCCCCTATGGAAATAAATTTCTTTGGGAGAGTTAGAAAGCAGCCCTTCCATCGACTTGCAAGTTAGAAATAAACCCCTCGTTTACTATCCGTTAATTTTAACACCCCTTGTTTACTATCAGTTAACTTTTATAATCTGTACAAAAGTTATAGATTAGATCAAAACAATATACTTTTCTTAAATTCAAATTTCTTCCCAAAAATACTTGCAATAGGTATTTTGAGGCTCCAAAGTCATAGAGGGTTAGCGCATTAAATTTTAAATCAACTAAGACTTTGGAGCCTCAAAATACTCCTACTTAGATGCATTTGTTTGATAAAACTTTAAATACAAAAAAGTTGCATATATCGATTTTTCTATTTCAAAATTTCTCCAAAAAAATGCTTATAAAGTAGTGAAAATACCAGTGACACGAAATGTGAGAGAGTGACCAATTTAGTAAGAATTTAAAATGAGGGCCTGATTTGAAAACAATTTGAAAATCAGGTTCTACGTAATTTCCACAATTTCTTTTCGTTTGTCATTGCCACAAGAATCCCCATGCCATGGTAATCTCAACAAAAAAAAAAAAAAGAAAAAGAAAACATTTACAGCAGAAAATGTTGAAAGACTTAATACCAAGAGTAGGAAGCCACTGGAGGTCTGGGATTGCGGAAGGGCTGCAGTAGATGCTGGAAGAGGTTGTTGATCTGAGGCTATGCACACGCCACCATCTCCCACTGCCCCCTTGCACATCTCATATATCTCTGGCACCTATTCAAGGAAATCAAAATCAAGGCAGAAGAGATTAAGCATAAGACTCAATTATGTGGTATATAAAAGTATCAAACGGGAAAGCAATAACAGAGAAGAAATTGGACTTAGGGTTATTATGGATAGGAGGACGTAACGATCGGTGGCTCGGAGGAAAAGAAGTCGCGGGTGTTGATGGAAGAAGCAGAGGTGGAAGTCCCACTCCCTCTCCGTCGTGGCCGCAATTGATTGATCAACAACTGAAGAAAACTTGACAATATATTGAAGAAGTAATATATTAACCCAAGTAACCATTTAGAATTCATTATATGTTGCTGAGTAGAATTTCCACTGCTACCAGTAAATACAAAAGCTGTTGTCTCCAAAAAAAAAATGTTTCTTTAGCAAACACAAACAGAACTTTCCTTTGCTCACAGCTCGTAATCTACAAAAATAAAAGGGAATAAATAATAAATATTCACATTCAGAACTGAGAATTTGTGAGTGTACTTCTGACCATACCATGCAATCGGGTTTAACAGCAAAGGAAAGAACTGCAACAGAGGCACCAAAAGAAACAGTAAGATATATGCTCGAGTTTGCGTCACATCAAAGACATTATTCGAAACAATAACGTCAGCTTAGAATTAAGAAAGAAAGAGGAAAAGAAAAGATGAACTCAGCCTACTGATAGAGCAGAAATACACACTAAGGAAAATACCCAAAGCCCCCTAGATTTTAGTCACTTTCTCAAGTCAATCCTAGGTTTAGCATAGGACAAATATACCATTTATTTCAGCCCTTCCACATGTTATTACTTTTTTATGCAAAATTTGATAGAGTTGAATAAAAAGATCAAGCATCTGACATGTATAATCTTATAGAAAGACAACAATGTTTCACTAAATCACTCTTCGTGGTGCTTTGAACAGCCTATTTTTAATTAATTCTATAATTTTGCATAAAACAACAGCAATATGTCCAAAACCGGAATGTAGGATCTAGTTTTCTCCGAGCTTAAAGCCTACGAACTAGTTTGAGACAAGGTTTTTTCAGTGCTGAGCTAAGTTTCCGTAAACTCAAATCCCGACATATGCCGAGCGTGTCAATGGTGCGGTGTCGACCAAGCCAACATATATTTATTTTGTTATTTTTTACAAGTAAAAACAAAATATAAAAATTATTTTAAAAATTGAAATGACATGTTGATAACTGACGAAATAGGCACATGCAGCCGGCACAGACTATGCCTGTAAGGTTTCGGTTTTTCGTGAATTAATATTTATTTTTAAATCGGATTTATTCGGAGTTTGATTTTGGTTTGGTTTCGAGTATTGATCGAGAGATTTATTTGGTTTCTGGGTGCTTGATTTGTATTAGAATTGATTGTAAATTGATTTGGTTTGATTTTAGGTGTTTTGGGCTTAATTAGGCCCATCTGGGTTCGGACCCGGCCGACCGAGCCAAAGTGGCTCGGCCCGCCGAGCCCGACAGACCCCTGGGCGAGCCATTTGGCTCGCCAGGTCGCCCCTGCACCCTCTTCCTCGCCCGATCGCCATCTCTCACTCTCTCGCTCTCGCGATTTCTCTCGTCTCCCTCGCGTCGCACTCGCCGCCGTCCACCGCCGCTCTGCCTGCCGCCGGCGCGCGTCGCCGCCGGGCTTCACCTCACCTCTCTCTCCTCTGGCTCACCGTCTCTCCCCCTCTCGCGCTTGATTTCTCGACGTCGCGCTGAGCCCTAGATCTGTTACCGCCGTCGATTCCGGCGCCGCCGCGCCTCGCCGTCGGTCGTCGTGGCTTCTCTCTGTCGTTTGGGTCGTCGACGAGCCTTCCCGCCGCCGTCTCCGGCGAGCTTTTCCGGCGAACTCGGATGCTTCGTCTCTTCGTCTCGGCTTCGTGAACGCGCTAGTAGAGTCATTTTTGGTAGAGCACCTGTGGTTTCACGTCGTCCGTCGGGTCTCGGTTTGGTAAGACCGGGACGAAGGTGAGTGAACCCGCGGTCTCACTTGTATGTTTATTTGTTGATCTTAAGTATGTTGTGTGGATACATATTGTGTTTATTAGCACGTGTTGATGTGTTAACTTATTTATGCGGGTACTTAGTATGTGAACGAATCAATGACTTAGTGGTATTGACATACGTTGTGATAACTTGTTTGAATGACTACCTTAGCTTGTGGTTGAACCAGTACTTTGGTAGTAGTGACATCCGGCCTTATTATGATTTGTTCGGACATCTAGGTAGATGTGGCACCTATTAGCTTGTCGGCTTGATATATATATATGTTATGTTTATCATGTTACTGACTTTTCTATGGTTTGAATGAGTAGTTGGGCATGACTGCCACGTTTATATTTATATAGAAAAGTTTACTTGTGACTTGTAGCGTTGGACTTGACTTAGTGACTTTGAGCGCCGCCTGCGCTCTATTATACCTGTTGCGGTGTCTTTGACTTGGTTATTACTTAGAAGAGTATTAAAGCACGACTGCTGGATTAATACCTTTGGTATGATCTGTCCGTGTATGTGTGTGTATGACATATCCGTTGTATTGTTTGTGCGTGCGCCGCCTGCGCTCGTTGTATTGTGGTAGAGGTGCGATGTGGCCTTTGACTTGTGTGGTCCGCGTGATTGACCTACTTAGACGGTATGCGAGCCGATTGCTCTAGCAATACCATTAGTAGAGCGGACTTTTGTGATGTGCGTTGTTTCCCTCGTGTGTTCATTCACCTTCTCGTGTTGTTCGGAGTTGCCGACTAGGGATAGGCGTGAGTTGAACAAGTAAAAGGGTGCGCACTTGATCTTGTTTTGATGTTTTGGTATGTACCCGTGAGAGGGTTTCACTTTTCGGTTATTTGAAGGCTTGTGATATAAAGCATGCGGATTTGTGATGGGTTATGTTATTTTTAGCATGATGTTATGAGATTTATGTGGGGTGGTTGACCCTATATTATGTGATATATGATTTGGAGCATGCTTAGATGATTAGCATGATGTTTATATGAAAATGAAAACATGCCAGTTTGATGTGGTGCTTATTTTAGCGTGGAACCGTTGTATGTCTTTCACTGGGTTTGTGATTGTGGACATCGACAACGTGAGCGCTAATAAGATTTATGTGATGTTATTTGGCTTTGGCATGTTTCGGAAATACTCTCTTCTCATTTATGTGATATCAGGATTTGGTTATATGCTATTAGCGTGGAAACGTTGTATGTCTATCACTAGTACTTATGCGATTGGTGTGCCCAATGTGAGTATTGTTGTGATTGTGGACATTGACAACGTGAGCGCTAATGAGATTTGAAAAGTGAAAATATTTGTGGTGGGACTCTTTCGTTGGACTGCATCGCCTAGGTTCGCTCTCCCGTGAGTCGAGAGGATATCGACCGGGATCGAAATGGGACGATGTGGGCGCCGGAGTCCCATATTTGTTGTGGGCTCTTTCGTTGGACTGCATCGCCTAGGTTCGCTCTCCCGTGAGTCGAGAGGATATCGACCGGGATCGAAATGGGACGATGTGGGCGCCGGAGTACCATATTTGTTGTCTCGAGAGAAGAGAGACCGGCGGGCGTAGTTAAGGCCAGCCCGAGGCCAGGGTGGCGGCTACGAGACCAGGCGAGGCTTGAATCGGCAATTCCGGAAAGGCCGGTAGATCAAGTAACTCCCTTAAGGCCAAAAGGGATCGCCCCTGCTGTAGGGTACTGGGGGACGCGACGTGCACCGTGTCTGACCCAGATCCTTGGTGCTGCGTGTACCAAAAGGGTGTGTTGCGTTATAAACATGAGAGGACTAACTGGTTTGGTAGTTTAGTCCACGCTGACTAAAAAAGATAATGACATAACCGGATTGGGTTTCGGGTGATCGATTACCTTATATTTTGATGATGTTATTGATGTTTATTATATGTTTCTTGGTTTGTTGATGACTTGGTGGTTATGTTTATATATATAATATATATCCTTTGTTATGGGTTATATATGGATTTGGTACGCATGAATGAGGTATGCGTTGAGGAATGTTGGCATGCAAGTTATGTTCGATTGCAGACTTGTTTTTGCATGCAACATATGCCCTGGTATGCTTTATGTATGCTTTCAAGTTGATATTACACGTGTGCATGCTTTTATGTGTTTGTTTGGTGTGTGACTGCAACCCTGGCCGTGGCCTTGCGGGGTTGCCGGGGTGGGTCACTCACTGAGTATATTTTTATATACTCACGGTACTACTTTCCCCGCAGGTTGTTGCGAGGACCGCCGACGATCGTAGAGCGAGATTTGGGGTTCAGAAGTTAGTTGGGAAATAAAGAAAATGTAAATTGTATTTATAGTTTCCGCTGTGTATTTAAATAGTTTGTAATTAATATATTTGTATTTCGGAAGTACTAGCTCATAACATCTTATATCATTTGTATATTTCCACCTTATTTCCGACCCCCGGATTCGGGGCGTCACAATGCCGATCACCACGTAAAACTACAAAAGCGAACCTAAGACGCGTCCCAGCACCAACCTTTCTTTTGGGAAGTGCATATCCACGCTCCGGGGGAGGTCACCTGTAAGCACACATACCCCGGTAAATGGCGTATTTGTGCTTTTGTACTGTCTTTGCAAAGATTCGAACCCACACCTAGGCACTAGATAGGGTACACCCCAACCAGCATTCCGCTGGTTCGAGAAAACCAGTGCACTAGCGCACCACGTAAAACTATGAACGAAAGAAAAGTTGCTCAACTTTTAAAAATTCACCAACAAAACTGGAAACAAGTATATCTCTATCATAATTCATAAATTGTTATCCTTGCAGTAAAAGACGTTAGGTCTAGTGATGTTCTTCTCATCATTAAAGGCCAATGATGTTCCTCTCAACATTATCATAAAAAAAATTGCATACTACGAAAAATAGACTTCTCAGAAAGAACTTATCTTAAACATTACCTTCCTGTTCGCTAAGAATGTAATATATAATCCTCTTGCATTTCAAGTTGGCAACGCCAGAATAGACAAACAAATTGGCTAGTTCATTTAACAGTAGAATCTTCTTAAGAAACAAGGAATCTATCACAAATTCTATGTATGTAGTCGGTTCGTGTGCCATATTCCTGTCTTTTCGAAGTACCAAAATGGAATCAAATTTTAGTATGTACTAAGGAGAAAAAAACCTTCTTGTGATATAAATTAAATCTTTTTAACGTTCTAACAACACTGCCCCTAATGTCACACATGCAAGGGAGAGCACCCAAGTTTAAATGGCAGTACGAGCAATTAGGTATACCACATGATTTTTTGATAAAGGGTTGATAAAGCTAAGCTATGAAAGCCCAAGTGGCGTGAATTAATCTAAGATGGTAGGAAACTAAGAACAATCACTCCTCAACCAAAATGTTGCATGTTCATGGCTCCTCGTCCCCAAACCAAAAACATACCCTAATTTGCTCTTTCTACTTTATTCACTCTCCTATATAGGAATGTCCAAATGTGAACGTTGCGAGTCCTCCTTGCCCAATAACTGCATGTATACCCCAGTTCAAGTCCCTGTGGCTAGGGCTGAATTCGGGTCAACCCGAACCGAACTGACTTGACCCGACTTTTTAAGGCAGACCCGAACTAAATAACTTTATACCCAAACAGACCCGAATTTGATTTAACATGAACCGATCCGAACCGGCTAAAATTCGGCTCAGTTCGGGTTAGCTCTAGTTGAACAGAAAAATAGTACAATAATTGTTGTTACTTAAAGTAATTGTGATTCGGATCAGTTTAAGTTGACATCCAATAAACATCCAAAATCAAAGCAGCAAATAAAATCAAGAAGAGCAAAAAAATGGATAAAAATGTTGTAGACAAGAACGCATTCTGTAATCTTTCAAAAAACACAAAAAAAAGAGGAGAAATTTTCAAAAAATAAATAAAATGAATGGCGCACAAAGAGCTTATCACTGTTAACCATTGAAGCTTTAACAACAAAATGCTGCAAAATACAGAGCTTACAGTAGTTAAAGAAAACTTTCATCTTCAAGCTGCCAAGGAAAAGTAATTAAATTACCAGCATTTTTGGATAATGATCTCCATGATCCTTCTCCAGTAGCTTTAATATAGGCTACGAGCTTCTCATCTTCCTCCGCCGTCACCTCCCTTTCTTCAACCCCACCTCGCAAGTCACAACATGGAGCTCTCACCCTTTTTTCGTTCTTCTTCATCTTCACTGCTGAAAGCTTAACCCGTAAGAAGAAGAAGATGATGATGACGATGAAAACTAAAATTCAGAAATTTGGGGTTCTGCCGAATCTAATTTTAGGGTTGTTTGGTTGGACACGCGAATGAAGAGGAAATTGAAATTCAGAAATTTGGGGATCCGCTTTGCATCTAATTTTAGGGTTGTTGGGTTGGACACCAGAATCAGATTTAGGACATGCGAATCAGATTCACGGCACGGGTATATAAGCTGTGGATAATTCTTAAAATAATTAATTTACTGTGACAAAACTGGGAAGGCACTTCTGATGTCACCAATTTATATATAAGATAAAAAAAGAAGACATAAAATTATCCACTGTACAAATCCCATCATGTCCTAGACATGTCATCTTGCACATGATCCTACATTGCACCAGTCCATCACTATTATTTTTTATGCAATATAAATAGGACTCCAATTCACATCTATGACAAAGTTGTACTAGCTAAGCAAATACCGAGGAGAAAACAAACAGGTTCCTTTTGCTTTCCCCAATGGAAATAAATTTCTACAGGAGAGTTCCTGTATCGTTTTGCAAGTTAAAAAACCCCTCGTTTACTATCCGTTAATTTTCACACCCAAGAAAATCTATTTAGAAGTACTTTTTGGAAACCTTGATTACAAAGCTTATAAATTATATCAGATAAATCTATTTTTCTTAAATTCAAAGTTCTGCCGAAAAATACTTGTAGATAGGTATTTTGAGGCTCTAAAGTCTTAGCGGTTTAGCGCATTAATTTTTAAATCAACTAAGACTATGCAGCCTCAAAATGTGCCTACTTAGAAGTATTTGTTTAAAAAAAACTTAGTAATTGTTTAAAAAAACTTTAAATACAAAAGTTGCAGATCACATAATCTTGACAAACATAGAACCAAGAGTAGGAAGCCACTGGAGGTCCACGATTGCCGACGGACCGCACTAGACGCTGGAAGGGATACCATCTTTGAACCTCTTGCAAACAATTGCATACTACTATAAATAGACTTTCTAGAAAGAACTTTTGTTAAAAAATTACCTTGCTGTTCACTGAGAATAAAAAATGGAATGTGAGAGACCATATTTGAACTCTTGCATTTCAAGTTTTAGACGCCAGAATAGACAAACAAACTGGCTAGCTCATTTAACAACCCCAAATAGTCACAAGCTCATCTCCACACCCTACTGTCCAAGTTTTCAGAACAACCCCCCTGACCCACACTCCATTATGCTAGTCATATAAAACTAAAACAATGACTTTGCTAAATAGCATTCTCATTATCAACCAAAAAATTTAAAAAAAAAAATAATTGAATAAAATAAACCAAAATACCGTAGCTAAGGATACATGAGCCCATGGAAGCAACTCATGGTGGCAAGTTGCAAGCTTCACAATTGCGGTCGCTACAAAGAAGAAAAGCTTGGACTGCAATGATCCATTAGAAGCTCCAACATGCGAGTCAACAGCTGATTTCGTGCTGAGCCAAATGACTAGATAGATAATTTAAAATTGGAATTAAGATCACCATCTAATCTCAAGGACTACCTTCTGGTCATATAGTGATGAATATCAGATCTTAGAATCGCATAAAGCAGATTCTAAGCTCACATAAAGCAGTTTCAAATTCTCAAGAAAGCACCATAGCTGCGGTCTTGCAAGAGACGCTTCCAGAGCCATGGTCTGCAGTAAGTCAACATAATCAGTGCCAATGCTGTCCAAATTTGGATAGATGTTTACAGAAATAATGATACATCCTTAGGTTTTTTTAAAGAAAAAAAGAAAAAGAAAATTGCTTACTCAACCCACTCTCAATCTACTAAATAAACCAAAAAGTCCAAATTACTTACGCTCACTTCATTCTACACAAACAATCCACTCTGATTCTATAAACTTTTTGAAAGAACCAAATATTACAGCTTCCATTTAAGTACATTTAAGAACTCATAGATCTATAGTATATTCTATAGACAAACTCATAGAAGGGGTAATGTTGGTTTGGCCCTTAAATTGACAACAAAGTGCAATTCAATCCTTGATGTGCATAAACAGCAATTTAGTCTCTCAAATACACAGGTACTCTAATTATTCCATCTCCTTCAGTCGATGGTTTTTTTCATTTGCCACATTAACAACATATTAGTGAGAAAAAATATATGGTTTTATAATATATATAAATAAAATGCAATGTTAATAAGTGACTACTACGATAACTATCTCTCTTGCTGGAAGGACTCGTGGTGCACTTTGGTGTTTACTCAAGGGACTGAAATTTCTCTTTCTACATCTTGGCGTACTAATTTACCCATTGATATCCAATTGAGCGACTTTCCAAATTGCATCTGAGGGGCTAAATTGCACTTTGGAGGGCACTCGAAGGCCAAATTTGTACTTTACCCTCTCATAAAAAGACGTTGGAGAACACAAGACATAATTGAAGGGGATCAATTCTTCTAGATCAAGCTATTTTTCATTTAGATGGAAACTGTCCACAAAGATCAAGAGTAAGACAACAAGAAAAGAGATGTTACTAAGATCATAGATCAATCTAGGGATGACAAGATTATAGACTAATATTGCTGCTGCATGTTTAAATTTCATGCATAATCTAAGTGTTTGGGTCGAATGTTAAACCAGAATTCCAAAGCAACCTACAGACTAATAACTACCACATTGCCCTTTGATTACAAAAAGTCGACCAAATTTGATACATCTAAAACTAACAAGCTCTAGAAATTCAGTAGAACATTTCCGTTATAAGAAATACTTTTACCTGCACAAAGTTGGGTGTTGCTCGAAATGCACACAATCCACCTGAAATAATCACGTGTCTGTCTCCACACCCTACTGTTAAAGTTTCGAGAACAACGCAACTGAAAGTCCCACACTCCATTCTCCTTATTAACGAAAAAAAGATTACCTTAGCTAAGGATACCAAAGCCATTGGAAGCAACTCATGGGGGCAAGTTGCAAGCTTCACAATTGCTGTGCGCAATCCTCCTCCTTGCCTGGAACAGAAGAACACATACTGTAAGCATCACATATGGTTCTTGAAGAATGATAATGCAATCCTATTTTAGCATATACATTGACATTCGTGAAATAGACAGCCAGTTTTTTAAGAACGTAAAGTTTCATAAAGTTACGATTTACCTTTTGATAAGAACGGTAACAGTAGAATCTTCTGAAGAAACAAGGAATCTATCACAAATCTATGTATGTAGTTGGTTCGTGTACCATACACCTGTCTTGAAAAAGTATGAAAATGGATATGAATATGTACTAAGGAAAAATGACGTCCACAATGAAAACCTCAACGCAATATTGTATAAAATAACCAAACTTGAAGATAAAGAGAGGCGGAAACTATACAAAAGTTCACTTTAAAATTAGTGAGACATGATACTACTAGCAGCATAGATATGGCATCCTCCTAAGTTATTTTGTGCATTTAAGATACTGCAGTATTAACACATATCAATAACAGTCTTCCTCTAACATCATAGAAACAGTCGAATTTAACAAATTCCACCAATCAGATAGGAGGTACTTCAAGAGACTGTTTTTTATGAAAGTGTAACAAACAGTCGTTGATATCTTGCAATGCATATGAAAAGTAGAAGGGTAGGAATTGAGGAGCCAATAGGAGTGCTTGACGAAGTCTGTTAAACTGAGTAAAATTACTTGCAGACGGCGGATTGAAGCTGACAATCCTGCAAGCATTCTTTATCTTTCCTTGGACATAATTTCACAAATAGCACACTTGAAAAAAAAAGAAAGAAGAAGACAAACAAGAAGAACATGAACAAAGTTCAAGCAAATGAAACCATTATGCGGTAACCCAATTATATCCAGCTTAAAGCTTTTCAAGGTTCATTTTGATAACCATAACCCTAATCCACTTTACCGACATACAGTCATATCACAAGTAATATCTTGAATAAACCTCGAACCATGGTTTTATGTGCCGAACTGAGATTCTGCAGAAGAAGATTTTCCATATTAGTAGGCAATTCGTTAGTAATAAAGACTATGAATATCTAGAGGATATAGTAATTTCAGGGAAGTTTATATTGACCGGACTCTAGAACAGAGCCTACATAAGTGTATGGAATATGGATGAACTCAGTTTAGTTTTATTTATGGAAGAATATTATTCATAGTAATTCTAGTTTTGTTTAGTCAAACCACAAGATCCCATTAAGAGAACAAACCTGCAGCCTACTCCCAAGGGACTCATTACCTACTCATACGTCATTCCAAAAGTCAATGTTGCCCTGGACATCTCTAAACCTGTTATGCTTTTCGGTAATGTCTCTGGCATGCAATAGGCAATCGCCAATACCGCTGAGTCTCTGCACCGAAAGTTGCAATGCATGTCCCGTTTATATTTATCTAACATGCTAGAAAGGAGAGATTTTTGACCACGAATGCCCACAGAGTTTCATGTCCACGGCATCAACAATGTTCGCAAGTTCCTAACTCCAAGGCCACCTTCAGCCTATGGAAAACCAAAGCGTTTCTAGGCACGCCAGTGGATGCTTCGCTCGCCAAGTCTCCAAAAGAAACCTCGAAAAAAAGACTTTCTATGGATTGTATAACAGACTCGGTTGGAGGAAGGGCATGAAAGAAGTGCGTATGAATCTCGTACAAGAAGGACTTGATCAACATTAGGCACCCATTGGCGACAATAAACGTGCTGCCCGACCAGTTAACCACTGTTGTATGTTATCTAATACCACTGCAAATAGACTTGATTTCTTCAACATATACGGGAGCCACCAAATATCAAAGAGGTAGGTGAAAATTTTGAACCTAGTAGTATGTTGCACCAAACTGGATCTTCCTCGCACCACTGTCCCAGGTAGGAAACTATTCACCAAAGTATATACAAATAAATGGTCCTAGAAAGGCATATTTCATCTTCAACTTCTCCATTCAAAGGTTTCAAGCACCGATGCACCTTTACACTTGCATATACTTTTAAGAGTGCAATGATATGCTAATAATAAAACATTCTCGATGTAAATTCGAAGACATTGGAAACAATAAGATCAGCTTAGAATCAAGAAAGAAAGAGGAAAAGAAAAAGATGAAATCAGCCCCTAGATTTTAGTCACTTCCTCAAAGTAGATCCGAGGTTTAGACTAGGACAAACTATACCATTTATTTTAGCCCTTCGACATGTTATTACTTTCTATGCAAAATTTGAAATAATTAGATGAATAAAACACCAAGCATCTGACCTGAATAATCTTATAGAAGACAGTAATGTTCCTCTAAATCACTTTGAACAAGTTCTTTTTAATTAATTCTATCAAATTTTGCAGAAAAATGCGGCAATATGTCCAAAAGCTGAATGTAGGATCTACTTTTGTCTAAATGCGGAAATATGTGCAAAGAGTACATGTTCTTTGTGAAGTCATCATAATAGAAATGCAGTAAATGTGATTACTAAAGATCCCTAATCTTAGAGCAGCTTCGACATACCTCATCCATTCAGGTAAAGGTTGCAATTATCTCCGGCCACTAACAGCGAAGCTGCAGAAAACAGCACACTTTCTGCCCTCAATATAAGTTATTGTGTGAAGGATACTTCGACTAACATAAGTTGATGTTTCCACTACACACCTGACAATAATTCTCCTTTCTAATCTATTCTACACATTTTCCATCTTTTCCACTTCCAGAACACATTTACATCAGAACTTAATTTACCATGTTAATCAACAATTCTCTTTTGTGCGCATTGCTCCCAATCAAATCCCCTTCTGGAAGGATGCCAAGGAAGGAAAGATCATGGAAATGAGGACCTGCAATAGTAAAGTAAGTAGTAGAATATATGAAAAGTCCAGATACCTTGATTGGAAGATCCACAAAATATCTGAACAGGTTATGTTATTGACCATTTCTTCATTCATGTGGCTTTGCCACCGACAAACTTTGTTAGCGCACGTATGAGTAGGATAACCGTTGAACACAGCTTTAATCTCAAAGTTGGTAACAAACATCCATTATTAATTTGACCGAGTATTATATCTCAAGACATATAAAGTGTGCTTGTAAATGCTGAAGGAAAAGATGATACTAATAAAAAATTTGGAACAACGTGAGCTCAATACACGGTTAGCCAACTGCTCATACTACTCACCCCCAGTTTTTCACTATCTAATGATGGCCACTCTCTCCTATAGTAGACTAAGCCAAAGCAAACATTCTCAGAGGGGGGTAAATGTCACACTAATAACAGTAGATTGAAACAAAAATTGGAGGCTGATGAACATCATAACCAAAGACAAGTTGCTCAAACTTTTGAATTCAGGTTTTTTTTTTCGTTTGAATAACGGCGAAGCCTTCCACCTTTTACCTGCCACTTTAAGCTTTCGGGTCATTTTTCAACCCTGGATAGCACTCTTCCCCAGCAAACACAGTGAGATATGCAGATAAGCCCAGTCCACTTTAACATAAGGGAGCCTTTCGCTCCTGTACTCCGCACCACTACCGGCATAGCCTAACAAGGTGATCTGCAAGCAAGGTGCAAATACTGGTGGTTCAAATCGAGAACTTCAGGCTCCTTAATGGCAACTTAATTCAGATACAGAGCAGAAGATTCATAAACATGCACCAATATAACCAACCAAATCTATTACTGCCTCAAGAACTATCAAAACAATGAAAGAATCCACTATATTGAGCAACTATACATGAAAAGAATGTTCACGATTTATCAACAAATTTACAAGATACAAAATACGATGCCCTGGAATTCTTTTCCTCTTTACTGTCACGCAAAGTTTCACAAGAAAGGGTGCGGAATATTTGAAGTCCAATATAGAACAACTATAAGAACTTCGGATGATACTATGAAAGGAAAAATAAAAAGGGAAACGAGTATATCTATCATAATTCAAAAATTGTTATCATTGCAGAAAAAGGACACCGGGTCTAAAGATGTTCTTCTCACCAATAAAGTCCTATGATGTTATCTTAACAACAATTGCATGCTACTAAAACTAGACTTTCAAGAAAGAACTTTTCTCTAAAATTACCTTTCTGTTCACTGAGAATAAAAAATGGAATGTGAGAGACCATATTTGAACCTCTTGCATTTCAAGTTTGAGACCCCAGAATAGACAAACAAATTGGCTGGTTCATTTGACAACCCCAAATAGTCACGAGCTCATCACCCTACTGTCCAAGTTTTGAGAACAACCCGCCTGACCCACACTCCATTAGACTAGTCATATAAAACTAAAACAATGACTTTGCTAAATGGCATTCTCAATATTAACCAAATTTTTTTAAAAAAAAAAAAAAAAAAAAAAAACCAGAATACCTTAGCTAAGGATACCTAAGCCCATGGAAGCAACTCATGGTGGCAAGTTGCAAGCTTCACAATTGCTGACGCTAAAATGAAGAAAAGCTTGGACTGCAATGATCCATTAGAAGTTCCAAAATTTGAGTCAGCAACTACTTCTGAGCTTAGATCCAAACGACTAGATAGAAAATTGAAAATTGGAATTAAGATCACCATCTAATCTCAAGGACTACCTTCTGGTCATATAGAGATGCATATCAGATCATAGATTCGCATAAAGCAGATTCTAAGCTCACGTAAAGCAGATTCTAAGTTATCAAAAAAGCACGACAGGTCATGCAAGAAACGCCTCCAGAGCCAAGGTGTGCAGTAAGCCAACAAGTAATGCCAGTGCTGTCTAAATTTGGATTGAAGTATACAGAAATAATGATACATCCTTAGATTTAAAAAAAGAGAAAAAAATAATAGTGCTTACTCAACCAACTCTCAATCTACCAAATAAACCAAAAAAGTCCAAATTTCTTATTCTCACTTCATTCTACACAAACAGTCTACTCTGATTCTACAAAGTTTTTGAAGGAACCAAATACTAACTTCCATTTAAATACATATAAGAACTCATAGATACATAGTATATTCAATTGATAAACTCATAAAAGGGTTATTGTAGGTATGGCGCTTAAATAGACAACAAAGTGAAATTCAACCGTTGATGTAATTTAGTCTATCAAATACACGTACTGTAATTATTCCCTCCTTCAGTCGATGGTTTTCCTCATTTGCCACATTAACACCATATTAGTGAGAAAAAATATATGGTGTTATAATATATATAAATAAAATGTTATGTTAATAAGTGACTACCATGATAACTATCTTTCTTGCGGGAAGGACTTCGTCACTTTGGTGTTTACTTGAGGGGCTGAAATTCCTCTTTCTACATCTTGGCGTACTAAGTTATTTTTTTTACCCATTGACGTCCAACTGAGCGACTGTCCAGTTTGCACATCAGGGGCTAAATTGCACTTTGGAGGGCACTTGAAGGCCAAATCTGTATTTCACCCCTTCATAAAAAGACATTGGAGAACTCAAGACATAAATGAAGGGGATCTATTCTTCTAGATCAAGCTATGTTTCAATTAGATGGAAACTTTCCACAAAGATCAAGAGTAAGACAAACAAGAAAAGATATGTTAGTAAGATCAGGGGCCAATCTAGGGATGACAAGATACTTAAAGGTTCTAGAACCTAGTCCACTACCTCCCCTAGCACAAGAAGATCGGAAACCATTCCTGACAAGGCTACTACAATTTAACATTTTCACTTGGTTATGAATGAAAGGTCCTTCAAAAAGGGACTATAAATAACCGCTAGACAAATAGAACACACAAGAATCAGGATTTTCCACTAAGCAGATAGACGGACCACTCTTTGTTATGCATACTAAGGGAATTGAATAAAATCTGATGACAAAATGGCAGAAGAGAAGGTGGGGAAAAAAAAAGAGAAAGTAAAAGAAAATAAAATGGGACGTACTGTAAGAGAAGATCTTGTCAGGGAATAACTTATAGCTCCTAAAAATAGGGAACGGAAGTAACGCATACTGCAGCAAGAACACTTATCAAGAAGAACATTAACAAAGTTCAAACAAACGAAACCATCATGCAGTAACCCAATTATATTCATCTTAAAGCTTTTGAAGATTCATTTTTATAAACACAACCCTAATCCACTTTACCATCATCCAGTCTTATCTTGAATAAACCTCGAACCAAAGCTTTATGTGCCGAGCTGAGCCGATTTCAGTAGACTCAGATCCCGGCATATCTTTCTTTGATGGTGTCAAGGTTTTTGTGTTAGAGTTGTGCAGCATATTGGTGAAAAATGTATTCCCAGATTTGGTGTCTAATCATCCACATTTGTGCTATTTACAATCGTATGCTAGTAGATGTATTGTTTGAAGTCATCACTTTCAAGTAGATGATGCTTTGCGTATTTCTAGCATGGGAATAATTGATAGATGCAAAGAGTGCAAGTTCTTTGTGCAAGTATCCTAATAGAAATGTAGTAAATGTGATTACTAAAGATCACTAACCTTAGAGCAGCTTCGACACATCTCTTCCAATCAGGTAAAGGTTGAGATTTCTGCATGTAGTATTGCCGCAATTCAACATACTTTAGTAATATTCCAGCAATTCAACATAATTTTCACGGCCTGATTTTTTATCAAACATATTCTAGGTCTAAGATATTTCATTCATGTTTTTTTTTTTTGTGAATGAAACATACTTTCTGACATCAAACTATAATGCTTAACATTGCACTCATGTTGCATGATTGAAGAGCTAGCACACGAGTGCGGTCACCAATAGTCTTGTCTTAATCCACTTTACCATCATCCAGTCATATCACAAGTCATATCTTGGATATACCTAGGACCAAGGTTTAGTGTGCCAATTCGAGCCTAGTTTTGGTAGACTCAGAACCCGGCATATCTTTCTTTGATGGTGTTAAGGTTTTTGTATTAGAGATGTGCAGCAATTCGGTGAAAAATATTTCACAGATTTGAGTCTAATCATCTACATTTGCACTACTTAAAATCGTATGTTCGTAGATGTGTTGTTTGAAGTCATCAATTTCAAGTAGATGATGCTTCGTATATTTCTAGCAAGCTAATATTTGACGGAGGAATGAACAAAAGTTTATATTTAGCATTTTTTTTCTCCCTCCGTATGCAAGAGTGAATGTTCTTCGAGGAAGTTGTCATAATAGAAATGCGGTAAATGTGATTGCTAAAGACCACTAACCTTAGAGCAGCTTCGACACACCTCATCCACAGTGAGAGATGCGGATAAGCCCAGCCCAATTTCACATAAGGGAGAACTTCAGCCTCCTTGATAGCAACTTAATTCAGACACAAAACATGCACCAATATAACCAACCAAATCAATTTACTACTTCAAGAAATATCTAAACAATGAGAGAATCCACTAAATTCTGCAAGTATACATAAAAAAATGTTCATGATTAATCAAAACATTTACAAGATATAAGATACGATAATGCCCTGGAATTCCTTTGCTCTTCACTGTCACTCAAGTCTAATAAGAAATGGTGCAAAATATTTGAATTCCAATATAAAATCGTTATGAGAATGTTGGATTTTATCAAGGAAAAATAAAATTGGAACAAAGTATATCTCTATCATAATTCATAAATTGTTATCCGTGTAGTAAAAGACACCGAGGATGATGATGTTCTTCTCATCATTACAGTCTACTGATGTTCTTCTCAGCATTATCTTAGAAACAATTGCATGCTACTAAAAATAGACTTCCTGGAAAGAAATTCTCTTAGAAATTACCTTCCGGTTCACTGAGAATGTCAAATGGAATGTGAGAGACCATGTTTAATCAACCTGCATTTCAAGTTGGCAATGCCATAATAGACAAACAAATTGGCTGGTTCATTTAACAACCCCAGATAAACACGAGCTCATCTCTACACCCTACTGTCCAACTTTTGAGAACAACCCCCTTGAAAGTCCACACTCCATTGTACTAGTCATAAAAAACTGAAACAATGACTTTGCTAAAAGGATTCTCATTATTAACAAAAAAAAAATATGATACCTTTGCTAAGGTTACCAAAGCATTTGGAAGCAACTCATGGGGGCAAGTAGCAAGCTTCACAAATGTTGTCGCTACAAAGAAGAAAAGCCTGGACTGCAATGATCTATTAGAAGCTCCTAATTCAAGTCAACAGCTGACTCCGAGCTTAGACCCAAACGACTAGATAGAATATTGAAAATTGGAATTAAGATCACAATCTAATCTCAAGAACTACCTTCTGGTCATCTAGATATGCATATCTAGATGATACGTTCTCATAAAGCAGCTTCTAAGCTTCTCATAAAGTAGTTTCTAATTAAGTGCACAAAAAGCTATGTAGCTGTGCTCTTGCAAGAGATGACTCCAGCTCCATGGTCCCCGATAAGACAACATAAGTAATGCCAACTCTGTCTAAATTTGGATATAAGGTTACATAAATAATGATACATCCTTAGGTTTTAAAAAAAGAAAATAAAATAGTGCATACTCAACCCACTCTCAATCTTCCAATTAAACAAAAAGAACTCCAAATTTATTACCCTCCATTTAAACACAAACAATCCATTCTGATTTTGTTAAGTTTTGGAAAGAAGCAAAAATTAACAACTTCCAATTAAGTATATTTAGGAACTCATATATCTATATTCTATAGACAAACTAATAAAAGGGTTAAAGTAGGTTTGGCACTTAAATAGACAACAAAGTGCAATCCAACCATGGAGGTGCATAAAGAGCAATTTTAATCTCTCTAGTACACGCGTACTGGAATTATTCCCTCTCCCGCAGATGATGGTTTTTCTCATTTGCCACATTAACATCATATTAGTGAGAAAAAACTATATGGTTTTATCCAGTACATATGAAAATAAAACGCTATGTTATTAACAAGGTTAAGGTGCCGTCTCGCGCCGTATTTCGGTAAAACCCCAAACTCAAGACGTGCTGAGCATGACATTGTGCCGTGTCGATCGTGTCATACTAATCGTGCAATATATATTTAGTTGTTATTTTTAAATATAAAATAAAACATAAAAATTCAAATATAAGATTTTTGAGCACGTGCCGTACTGGTTTGTGCCGTGCCAACAACTACCGGAACAAGCACGTGCCGGCCGGCACCTAAAATACTTAATACTAAGATAACCTTTTTCCTTGCTGTAAGGACTACCGATGCAATTTGGTGTTTATTTGAGGAACTGAAATTTCTCTTTCTACATCTTGGCGTACTAAGTTACCCATAATAAACATTTCAATGTGCATCATAATGATGTGCCAAGCATCTCGCATACCTTGTCATATTTTTCTATTTATATATTATTAAATTCTGCGAACTTTCAAGCATACGGATCTATGAAACATTATTATATTTCACTTATGATCTTTGCAACTCCCTATGGTGATTCTTTATTTTCTGCAAATAATAATCCAGTAATTCAACATATTTTTCACAGCCTGTGTATTTCATACCCGAAGCCATATCTTTCTTTGTTGGTGTTAAGGTTTTAGTGTTAGAGTTGTGCAGCATTTTGGTGAAAAATGTTTTCCGAGATTTGGTGTCTAATCATCTATATTCGCATTATTTACAATCGAATGCTAGTAAATGTGTTGTTTGAAATCATCAAAAGGGTTTCCGTGCTGCGCCGATCCGAGTTTCGGTAAATCTGAAAGACGACATGTGCCGACCTGTATTTTTTTTTAAAGTTAAATATTTATAAAAAAAATTAATTTTGAAAAAAAAATTAATTGTACATGGGCCGGCATGTGCCAGCCCATGTAAAGCTAAATTAAAAGCTGCCCCTGCAAGAGCAACTTTGATTAAAAGTCTTGCCTCCCAGGGCCGCTTTACTAAAAGCTGCCCCTGAAGGAGCAGCTCTAATGATTAAAAAAAAAAGAAGAGAGCTCTTCATCCTCGCGAGGAAGAAGAGGAAAGTTTAAGGAGAGAGAGAGAGAGAGAAGCTTAAGGAGGAAGAGAGCTAAGAGAGAGATTTAGGTGCGCGGTCCCGACAGCGGCAGCATGTCCCACGGCTCTTCCTCTTCACTTTTTATCTTTTTCTTTATAAGAATAGGCTTGGTGCTGCCCGGGCCGCCCGGCTCTGGCACGGCCCCGGCGGCACCAAACCTACGGGCCGACCGCTTGTCGGCACGACCGATATGCGCAAATCGCAGGCAAGGAACCGGCACCGTGTCGAATTCCGGCGGCTCCAGGACGTGCCGGGAGGCACCACACGTGACGTCCGGCATGGAAAACCCTGAATCATCAATTCAATTAAATGATGCTTTGTGTATCTAGCATGGAGTAATTGATAGAAACATGAACGAACTTAAGTTTATCTTTAAGCATTGCTAGGATGGCCCTCTGGATGCAAAGAGTGCACATTCTTTGTGTAAGTTATCATAATAGAAATGCGGTAAATGTGATTACTAAACATCACCAACCTTAGAGCAGCTTCGACATACCTCATCCATTCAGGTAAGGTTGAGATTGTCTCCTCCAACTTTAACATGGAAGCTGCGGAAAACCACACACCTTGTGCCCTCAATAGAAGTTATTGTCAAGGTTACTTCGATTGACAAAGTTGATGTTTCCACTACTCACCTGACAATAAATCTCCTTTCTAAGCTTGTCTACACATTTTCCATCTTTTCCACTTCCGGAATACAATTACATCAGAACTAAATTTACCATGTTAATCAATAATTCGCTTTTGTGTACATTGCTCGCAATCAAAGCCCCTTCTGGAAGGATGCGAGGAAGGAAAAATCAAGGAAAGGTGGACCTGCAAGAGTAAAGAAGCTGTAGAATTTATCAAACGTCCAGATATATTGAGAGGAAGATCCACAAAATCTATAAACAGGTTATGTTATTGACCATTTCGTCCTTCATGCGGTTTTGCCACCGACAAGCTTTGTTGGCATACGTATGAATAGGATAACCTTTGAGCACAGCTATAGTCTCAAAGTAGGTAACAGATATCCATATTAATTCTGAACAGTATTATATCTCTAGGCAAGAAAAGTGTGGAGTAAAAAAATACAAGATACGAAATAGGACGCCTTGCAATTCTTTTCCTCTTCACTGTCACTCAAAGTCTCACAAGAAATGGTGCCGAATTTTAATTCCAATATAAAACAACCATAAGAAATTTGGATGATATTTAACAAGCAAAAATAAAAAAGGAAAAGAGTATGTGAATTTCATAATTCATAAATTGTTGTCCTTGAAGTAAAAGACATCGGGTCTGAAGATGTTTTTCTCACCAATATAGTCCAATGATGTTATCTTAACAACGATTGCATGTTACTAAAAATAGACTTCCTAAATAGAACTTTTCTTGAAAATTACCTCCTGTTCACTGAGAATAAAAACTGGAATGTGAGAGACCATATTTGAACCTCATGCATTTCAAGTTTGAGACGCCGGAATAGACAAACAAATTGGCTGGTTCATTTAACAACCCCAAATAATCACGAGCTCATCTGCACACCCTACTAACCAAGTTTTGAGAACAACCCACCTGAAAGTCCACTCCACATTATATTAGTCATATAAAACTAAAACAATGACTTTGCTAAACAGCATTCTCATTATTAACCAAAAAAAAAAAAAAAAAAAAACAAAAACAAAGAAAGAAAGAATATCTTAGCTAAGGATACCAGGGCACATGGAAGCAACTAATGGTGGCAAGTTGCATGCTTCGCAACTGTTGTCGCTACAAAGAGGAAAAGCTTGGACTGCAACGATCCATTAGAAGCTCCAAAATTCAAGACAACAGCTAATTCCGAGTTAGACCCAAACAACTAGGTAGCAAATTGAAAATTCGAATTAAGATCACCATCTAATCTCAAGGACTACCTTTTGATCATATATAGATGCGTCGCATAAAGCGGATTATAAGCTCACATAAAGCAGTTTCTAAGTTCTCAAAAAAGCACCACAGCTGTGGTCATGCAAGAGACACCTCAAAAGCCATCGCCTACAGCAAGCCAACATAAGTAGTGCCAATGCCGTCTAAATTTGGATAGTTGTTTACAGAAATAATGATACATCCTTAGGATTCAAAAAAAAAGAGAGAAAAAGTTAATAGTGCTTACTCAACCCACTCTCAATCTACCAGATAAACCAAAAATCTCCTAATTTCTTGCCCTCACTTCATTCTAGCACAAACAATCTACTCTGGTTCCATAAAGTTTCTGAAGGAACCAAAAACACAGCTTCCAATTAAGTAAATTTAGGAACTCATAGATCTATATTCAATAGAAAAAATTATAAAAGGGTTAACGTAGGTTTGGCCTCAAATACACAACAAAGTGCAATTCAACAAAGTGCAGTTAGGAGTTCTTGAAGAAGCTAGTCATAGGGAGTAAGACTACTTAAAGAATGCAGCTGACAATCTTGGAAGCATCTATAATCTTTCCTAGAAACATAATTTCACAAACAACACACTTGTAAAGAAAACGACTAACAAGAAAATTGAACAAAGTTCAAGCAAACGAAACCATCATGCAGTAACCCAATTATATCCAACTTAAAGCTTTTCAAGATTCATTTTTATAACAACAACCATAATCCACTTTACCATCATTTTGTCATATCTTGAATAAACTTCGAACTAAGGTTTTATGTGCCGAGCCGAGCCGAGCCGAGTTTCATTAGACTCAAATCCCGGCATATCTTCTTTGAAGGTGTTAAGGTTTTGTGTTAGAGTTGTGCAGCATTTTGGTGAAAAATGTTTTCCCAGATTTGGTGTCTAATCATCCACATTTGCACTATCTACATTCGTATGCTAGTAGATGTATTGTTTGAAGTTATCAATTTCAATTAGATGATGCTTTGAGTATTTCAAGCATGGGAATAATTGATAGATGCAAAGAGTGCTTGTTCTTTGTGGAAGTTAACATAATAAATGTGGTAGATGTGATTACTAAAGATCACTAACCTCTAAGGCCATTAACCTATAATGGTCTCTAAGCTCAATATTGATCTATGGATTAACATGCTAATTTGACAGAACAAGCATGCACGCTACCATAAATTGACTTCACTACAACACACATCTACGACATACAACCCATTGCGAGGATATTTGTGAATTCAAAACCAAATTCACATCAATTAAAGAGAAGGAAGAGATCACGCACATATACCCTAGTTTTTACCAAAACTAGGGTTCCGAAATTGTATGGATAGACAAGTAATATTAATCCTCCAGCATTCAAGTTGGCAACGTCAGAATAGACAAACAAATTGGCTGGTTCATTTAACAACCCCAGATAATCACGAGCTCATCTCCACACCCTACTGTCCATGTTTCGAAAACAACCCACCTGAAAGTCCCACACTCCATTATACTAGTCATATAAAACTGAAACAATGACTTTGCTAAAAGGCATTCTCATTATTAACGAAAAAAAGGATACCTTAGCTAAGGATACCCAAGCCCTTGGAAGCAACTCATGGGGGCAAGTTGCAAGCTTCACAATTGCTGTCACAATCCTCCTCGTCTGTGACAGAAGAACACAAATTGTAGCATCACATATGGTTCTTGAAGAATGACAATGCAATCCTGTTTAGCATATACCTTGATAAGAACAGTAACAGCAGAATCTTTTAAGAAACAAGGAATCTATCACAAATTCTATATGTAGTTGGTTCCTGTACCATACACCTATCTTTACAAAATAACAAAATGGATATCAAATTTTAGTATGTACTAAGGAAAAAAGAAGTCACAAAATGAAATAAGCAAACTTGACGACAAAGAGAGGCGCAATCAAGGTTTACCATGCCGCTGCCGGGCGGCTCCGCGGCCCGGCACGTACCGGAGCCGGAGCTTGGCACCAGCACTCCTCTCTCTCTCTCTCTCTCTCTCTCTCTCTCTCTCCCACCCTCCCTCTATTACTAAGACATGATACTATTAACAACATAGATATGGCATCCTCGTTTTAAGTTATTTTGTGCATTTAAGATATTGTAAACTTGCATTTAGTGGAGAATACATGCCGAGTAGAAACTCAAAAATACTAACCTCTAATGAAAGAACTTGTCAGGAAATAACTTAACGTTCCTAAAAACAAGGAGTGGAAGTATACTGCAGCATAAACACTTATCAACAACAGTCTTCCTTTAACATCATAGAAATAGTAGAATTTAACAAAGTCCACCAATCAGATAGGAGGTACTTCAAGAGACTGTTTTTTATGAAAGTGTAACATACAGTCGTTGATATCCTGCAATGCATTTGAAAAGTAGACGGGTAGGAATTGAGGAGCCAATAGGAGTGCTTGACGAAGTCTATCAAACTGAGTAAAATTATTTGCATACTGCGGATTGAAGCTGACAATCCTGCAAGCATTCTTTATCTTTCCTTGGACATAATTTCACAAATAGCACCCTTGAAAAAAAAAAAGACAAACAAGAAGAACATGAACAAAGTTCAAGCAAATGAAACCATCATGCGGTAACCCAATTATATCCAGCTTAAAGCTTTTCAAGGTTCATTTTGATAACCATAACCCTAATCCACTTTACCAACATACAGTCATATCACAAGTAATATCTTGAATAAACCTCCAACCAAAGTACATAGCCGAGCCGAGCCGAGTTTCGGTAGGCTCATCCCGGCACACGTCGCCCGTGCTAATATACTTATATATTATTTTTTAAAATTAATACATAAATTCAAAATTAATTTTAAACATTCAAGTATAAGAGGGTAGAAGATAGACTGAGGACAGCCAGAGGAATGCACGGGCTCAAACAAAAGATTGGGCCCAATCAAGGCAATCACTGATGTATATTCTCGTCGCAAATCAAAGATATCCTGAGATCGTGCAGAAGAAGATTTTTCCATATTAGTAGGCAATTAGTTAGTAATAAAGATTATGAGTATATTGTAATTTCACGGAAGTTTATAGCAACTGAACTCTGGAATAGAGTCTATATAAGTGTATGGATGAAGTCAGTTTAGTTTTATTTATAGAAGAATATTATTCATAGTAATTCTAGTTTTGTTTAGTCATACCACAAGATTCAATCTGGAGAACAAACCAGCAGCCTACTCCCAAGGGACTCATTACCTACTCATACATCATTCAAAAAGTCAATGTTGCCCTTGACATCTCCAAACCTGATATGCTTTTCTGTGACGTAATGCAATAGGCAGTCGCCAATACCGCTGAGTCGCTGGACCAAAAATTGCAATGCATGTCCTGTTTATATTTATCCAACATGAACCTAGAAAAGAGAGATTTTTAACCAGGAATGCCCACAGAGTTTCATCTCCATGGCATCGACAATGTTCACAAGGTTCCTAACTCCAAGACCACCTTCAGACTCTGGAAAACCTAAGCGCTGAACGCCAGTGGATGCTTTGCTCGCCAAACCTCCAAAAGAAACCTCGAAAAAAGCCTTTCTATGGATTGTATAACAGACTCGGGTGGAGGAAGGGCATGAAAGAAGTGCGCATGAATCTCGTACAAGAAGGACTTGATCAACGTTAGGCGCCCATTGGCGACAATAAACGTGCTGCCCAACCAGTTAACCACTGTTGTATTTTATCTAATACCACTGCAAATAGACTTGATTTCTTCAACATATACGGGAGCCACCAAATATCAAAGAGGTAGGTGACAATTTTGAACCTAGTAGTATGTTGCACCAACTGGATCTTCCTCGCACCACTGTCCCAGGTAGGAAACTATTCACCAAATTATATACAAACAGATGGTCCTAGAAAGGCATATTTCATCTTCAACTTCTCCATTCAAAGGTTTCAAGCACTGATGCACCTTTATACTTGCATATACTTTTAAAGAGTGCAATGATATGCTATTAATAAAACATGCTTGACGAAAAAAAAAGGTGAACCAATGGCGCAAGGTGCTCCAGTTATCCAAGCTCTTGAGGGGCTACATCTACGCACCCATGCCTGCTACTAATGGAGGATGTTCCCTCCTGGCTTTGTCATTTATTTAGATCCTAGGTTTAGAATGGGACAAATACACCATTTATTTCAGCCCTTCGACATGTTATTACTTTTTATGCAAAATTTGAAAGAACTAGATGAATAAAAAGACCAAGCATCTGACCTGAATAATCCTATAGAAGACAGTAATTTTCCTCTAAATCACTCGTCGTGGCGCTTTGAATGACTTCTTTTTATTAATTCTATCAACTTTTGCATAAAAAGAGGCAATATGTCCAAAAGTTGAATGTAGGATCTAGTTTTGTCCGAGATTAAAGCCTATGATCTAGTTTATGACAAGGTTCTTTCAGTGCCAAGCCATGTTTTGGAAAACTAAAATCCCGACACGTGTTGAGCGTGTCGATGTTGCAGTGTGGACCATGCCAACATGGATTTATATGTTATTTTTACAAGTAAAAAATAATATAAAATTAATTGAAAAGATGAAATATAAGATGTTTCTGCACGTGCGGTGCCAGTTCATGCCATGCCGACAACTGTTCGAAAAGACATGCAGCCGGCCACAGACTGTGCCAACCACAACGTAAAACTGTGGTTTGAGAAAATGCCTAAACTTTGGGGTTTTAGGTGTTAGCAGAAGATTACAATACACCTCTAAATACAGTACTGTTTCAATATACTATCAATTTCTTTTTTAGTACTTTTTTTTATGAGTACTCTTTTTGAGTACTTGAAAAATCTCAAAACAGAGCATCATCACTACAAAGATGACTGGAAATAATGATAAATGCTCATGAGTTTTACACGAGTAAAACCGATGCAAACACTTAGCATGTTGGTACAAGGAGCATAGCAACAAACCTTACGAGAGCACTACCAGTCATTTTTCGTCATCTAACATGCAGAATTAAACTTAGGAAAGAGCTAACTAACTTCATCTTTTTGACAATAAGGAAATCAAGTGTTGCTTCAGCAACAACAGGATCAAACTCCCTGCAATGCCAAATACAACCATCTCATGTAACCTCTTTATTTAGCCAAAAAAAGTAATTGATAATTCAGTATATAGAAAAAAAAAAAGAAAAAACTTTATCTGATATAAATTAAATATTTTTAACAACACTGCTCCTTATGTTACACTTGCAAGGGAGAGCACCATTTTTAAAAGGCACTACGAGCAATTAGACCTAACACATGATTTCTTGATAAAGTTAAGCTTTGAAATCCCATCTGACGTGAATTAATCTTAAGATGGTAGGAAACTAATAACCAAAGTGGGTGCATGTTCATAGCTCCTCACCTCCCGACTAAAAACATACCCTAGTTCGCCCCTTTTACTTTATTCACTCTCCTATATAGGAATGTCCAAATGTGAACATTTCCAACTATTCTTCATGTAAATGCAAATTCTCCTTGCCCAACAACTGCATGTATACCCCAGTTCATCCAACGCCACTAGTTAGCAAACCGATCACTGAGACATCCTCGCAATTCTCCACAAAATGCCAAACATAAAAATAATGCAAAAACAAGCTTAACTATCCATGCTCAATTCAAAATTGGAGAGAAAATACTATAAAAGCTTGATCTAGAGAGGGTTACTAAACTTGAATCAGCATCATAAAGAACTTCCCCAAGTTTAGGAAAAAGTGGAGAATGGTCTGCACCAAATTTTTAAAATAGCAACAACATGTACTCTTAAATTTTTAAAATGATAATTTAACTGTGACAAAACTAGGAAAGCACTTCTGACGTCTCCAATTTATATATAAGACTATTAAAAATGAAGACCTAAAATTACATTCTGTACAAATCCTATCATGTCCTAGACACAAGTCATCTTGCACATGTTCCTATATTGCACCAGTCAATCACTATTACTTTTTATGCAATATAAATAGGACACCAATTCACATCTATGACAAAGTTGTAGCTAGCTAAGCAGATACCGAGGAGAAAAACAAACAGGTTCCTTTTGCTTTCCCCAGTGGAAATAAATTTCTTTGGGAGAGTTAGAAAGCAGCCCTTCCATCGATTTGCAAGTTACAAATAAACCCCTCGTTTACTATCCGTTAATTTTCACACTCCTTGTTTACTATCAGTTAACTTTTGTAATCTGTACAAAAGTTATAGATTAGATCAAAACAATCTGCTTTTCTTAAATTCAAATTTCTTCCGAAAAATACTTGTAATAGGTATTTTGAGGTTCCAAAGTCTAAGCGGTAGCGCATTAAACTTTAAATCAACTAAGACTTTGGAGCCTCAAAATACCCCTACTTAGATGCATTTGTTTGATAAAACTTTAAAGTACAAAAGTTGCATATCACGTCGATTTTTTCTATTTCAAAATTTCTCCAAAAAAATGCTTATAAAGTAGTGAAAATACCAGTGACATGAATTGTGAGAGAGTGACAAATTTAGTAAGAATTTAAAATGAGGGCCTGATTTGAAAACAATTTGAAAATCAGGTGATACGTAATTTCCGCAATTTCTTTTCGTTCGTCATTGCCAAAAGAATCCCCATGCCATGGTAATGTCAAAAAAAAAAAAAAATATGAAAAAGAAAACAATTACAGCACAAAATGTTGAAAGACTTAATACCAAGAGTAGGAAGCCACTGGAGGTCTGGGATTGCGGAAGGGCTGCAGTAGATGCTGGAAGAGGTTGTTGATCTGGGGCTATGCACAAGCCACCATCTCCCACTGCCCCCTTGCACATCTCATATATCTCCGGCACCTATTCAAGGAAATCAAAATCAAGGCAGAAGAGATTAAGCTTAAGACTCAATTATGTGGTATACAAAAGTATCAAACGGGAAAGCAATAACAGAGAAGAAATTGGACTTAGGGTTATTATGGATAGGAGGACGTAACGATCGGTGGCTCGGAGGAAAAGAAGTCGCGGGTGTTGATGGAAGAAGCAGAGGTGGAAGTCCCACTCCCTCTCCGTCGTGGCCGCAATTGATTGATCAACAACTGAAGAAAACTTGACAATATATTGAAGAAGTAATATATTAACCCAAGTAACCATTTAGAATTCACTATATGTTGCCGAGTAGAATTTCCACTGCTACCAGTAAATACGAAAGCTGTCGTCTCCCAAAAAAATGTTTCTTTAGCAGACACAAACAGAACTTTCCCTTGCTCACAGCTCGTAATCTACAAAAATAAAAAGGAATAAATAATAAATATTCACATTCAGAACTGAGAATTTGTGAGTGTACTTCTGACCATACCATGCAATCGGCTTTAGCAGCAAAGGAAAGAACTGCAACAGAGGCACCAAAAGAAACAGTAAGATATATGCTCAAGTTTGCGTCACATCAAAAGACATTATTCGAAACAATAACGTCAGCTTAGAATTAAGAAAGAAAGAGGAAAAGAAAAGATGAACTCAGCCTACTGATAGAGCAGAAATACACACTAAGGAAAATACCCAAAGCCCCCTAGATTTTAGTCACTTTCTCAAAGTCAATCCTAGGTTCAGCATAGGACAAATATACCATTTATTTCAGCCCTTCCACATGTTATTACTTTTTTATGCAAAATTTGATAGAGTTGAATAAAAAGATCAAGCATCTGACATGTATAATCTTATAGAAAGACAACAATGTTTCACTTAATCACTCTTCGTGGCGCTTTGAACAGCCTATTTTTAATTAATTCTATAATTTTGCATAAAACAACAGCAATATGTCCAAAACCGGAATGTAGGATCTAGTTTTCTCCGAGCTTAAAGCCTACGAACTAGTTTGAGACAAGGTTTTTTCAGTGCTGAGCTAAGTTTCCGTAAACTTAAATCCCGACATATGCCGAGCGTGTCAATGGTGCGGTGCCTACCAAGCCAACATATATTTATTTTGTTATTTTTTACAAGTAAAATATAAAATATAAAAATTATTTTAAAAATTGAAATGACATGCCGATAACTGGCGAAATAGGCACGTGCAGCTCGGCACAGACTATGCCAATCACCATGTAAAACTACAAAAGCGAACCTAGGATGTGTCCCGGCACCAGCCTTTCTTTTGGGCTGTGCTTATCCAGGCTCCAGGGGAGGTCTCCTGTACGCACGCTTACCCCGTTAAATGGCGTATTTGTGCTTCTGTACTGTCTTTGCGAGGATTCGAACCCACACACGGGCACTAGATAGAGTACACCCCAACCAGCACTCCGCTTGTTCGAGAAAACCAGTGCACTAGCGCACCACGTAAAACTATGGTTTGAGAAAATGCCTAAACCTTGGGGTTTGAGGTGTTAACCGAAATTTGTCAAAACGACTACAATACGCCTCTAAATATAAGATTGTTTCCCACAAAAAAAAAAAAAAAAAAAAAAAAAAAAAAAAAAAAACTCGCATGCTTGGCACCTGACCTCGTACCGGAGTCCGGTGGCTCCGGCACGTGCCGCTTGGCAGTTAAGATCCTGGTCTATACCACATAGAATAGCATGATAAGTATATAACATCCCACAGATGAACATGAACGAAGAGAAGTTGCTCAACATGTAATAATTCACCAACAAAACTGGAAACAAGTATATCCCTATCATAATTCATAAATTGCTATCCTTGCAGTAACAGACGTGAGGTCTAGTGATGGTCTTCTCATCATTAAAGGCCAATGATGTTCCTCTCAACATTATCTTAAAAACAATTGCATACTACTAAAATAAACTTCTTTGAAAGAACTTATCTTAAATATTACCTTCCTGTTTGCTAAGAATGTAATATATAATCCTCCTACATTTCAAGTTGGCAACGTCAGAATAAACAAACAAATTGGCTAGTTCATTTAACAGTAGAATCTTCTTAAGAAACAAGGAATCTATCATATAAATAGGACTCCAATTCACATCTATGACAAAGTTGTACTAGCTAAGCAAATACCAAGGAGAAAACGAACATGTTCTTTTTGCTTTCCCCAATGGAAATAAATTTCTACAGGAGAGTTACATATCAGCCCATGTATCGTTTTGCAAGTCACAAAAACCCCTCGTTTACTATTCATTAATTTTCACACCCCACAACAACTATTTAGAAATATTTTTTGGAAACTTTGAATACAAAAGTTATAAATTATCTCAGATAAATCTATTTTTCTTAAATTCAAAGTTCTGCCGAAAAATACTGGTAAATAGGTATTTTGAGGCTCCAAAGTCTTAACGGTTTAGCGCATTAATTTTTAAATCAACTATGACTATGCAGCCTCAAAATGCCTAGTTAGAAGTATTTGTTTAAAAAAAACTTTAAATACAAAAGTTGCACATCACATAATCTTGACAAACATAGTAGCAAGAGTAGGAAACCACTGTAGGTCCGCGAATGCAGACGGGCTTCACTAGACGCTGGAAGGGATACCATCTTTGAACCTCTTGCATGCTACTAAAAATAGACTTTTTAGAAAGAACTTTTGTTAAAAATTACCTTGCTGTTCACTGAGAATAAAAAATGGAATGTGAAAGACCATATTTGAACTCTTGCATTTCAAGTTTTAGACGCCAGAATAAATAAACAAATTGGCTAGTTTATTAAAACACACCCAAATAGTCACAAGCTCATCTCCACACCCTACTGTCCATGTTTTCAGAACAACCCCCATGACCCACACTCCATTATACTAGTCATATAAAACTAAAACAATGACTTTGCTAAATAGCATTCTCATTATCAACCAAAAAATTTAAAACAAAATAAAATAAATAAACCTGAATATCTTAGCTAAGGATACATGAGCCCATGGAAGCAACTCATGGTGGCAAGTTGCAAGCTTCACAATTGCGGTAGCTACAAAGAAGAAAAGCTTGCACTGCAATGATCCATTAGAAGCTCCAAAATTCGAGTCAACAGCTGATTTCTGTGCTTAGACCCAAATGACTAGATAGATAATTTAAAATTGGAATTAAGATCACCATCTAATCTCAAGGGCTACCTTCTGGTCATATAGTGATGAATATCAGATCTTAGAATCGCATAAAGCAGATTTTAAGCTCACATAAAGCAGTTTCAAAGTTCTCAAAAAGCACCATAGCTGCGGTTTTGCAAGAGACGCCTCCAGAGCCATGGTTTGTAGTAAGTCAACATAACCAGTGCCAATGCTGTCCAAATTTGGATAGATGTTTACAGAAATAATGATACATCCTTAGGTTTTTTTTAAAAAAAAAAAGAAAACAAATTTGCTTACTCAACCCACTCTCAATCTACTAAATAAACCAAAAAAGTCCAAATTTCTTACCTCACTTCATTCCACACAAACAATCCACTCTGATTCTATAAAGCTTTTGAAGGAACCAAATATTACAGCTTTCATTTAAGTACATTTAAGAACTCATAGATCTATAGTATATGCTATAGACAAACTCATAAAAGGGTTAATGTAGGTTTGGCCGTTAAATAGACAACAAAGTGCAATTCAACCCTTGATGTGCATAACGAGCAATTTAGTCTCTCAAATACACACGTACTCTAATTATTCCCTCTCCTTCAGCCAATGGTTTTTTTCATTTGCCACATTAACAACATATTAGTGAGAAAAAATATATCGTTTTATAATATATATAAATAAAATGCAATGTTAATAAGTGACTAGCATGATAACTATCTCTCTTGCTGGAAGGACTCGTGGTACACTTTGGTGTTTAGTCAAGGTACTGAAATTTCTCTTTCTACATCTTGGCGTACTAATTTACCCATTGATATCCAATTGAGCGACTTTCCAAATTGCATCTGAGGGGCTAAATTGCACTTTGGAGGGCACTCGAAGGCCAAATCTGTACTTTACCCTCTCATAAAAAGACATTGGAGAACTCAAGACATAATTGAAGGGATGAATTCTTCTAGATCAAGCTATTTTTCATTTAGATGGAAACTGTCCACAAAGAGCAAGAGTAACACAACAAGAAACGAGATGTTACTAAGATCATAGACCAATCTAGGGATGACAAGATTATAGACTAATATTGCTGCTGCATGTTTAAAAATCATGCATAATCTAAGTGTTTGGGTCGAATGTTAAACCAGAATTCCAAAGCAACCTACAGAATAATATGAACTGCCACATTGCCCTTTGATTACAAAAAGTCGACCAAATTTGATACATCTAAAGCTAACAAAACTCTAGGAATTCAGTAGAACATTTCCGTTACCTGCAGAAAGTTGGGAGATACACACAATCGACCTGAAATAATCACGTGTTTGTCTCCACACCCTACTGTTAAAGTTTCGAGAACAACGCAACTGAAAGTCCCACACTCCATTCTCCTTATTAACGGAAAAAAGGTTACCTTAGCTAAGGATACCAAAGCCCTTGGAAGCAACTCATGGGGGCAAGTTGCAAGCTTCACAATTGCTGTCCACAATCCTCCTCCTTGCCTGGAACAGAACAACACATACTGTAAGCATCACATATGGTTCTTGAAGAATGACAATGCAATCCTGTTTTTAGCATATACCTTGACATTCATGAAATAGACAGCCAATTTTTTAAGAACGTAAAGTTTCAAAAAGTTATGATTAACCTTTTGATAAGAACGGTAACAGTAGAATCTTCTTAAGAAACAAGGAATCTATCACAAATTCTATGTATGTAGTTGGTTCGTGTACCATACACCTGTCTTGAAAAAGTACGAAAATGGATATGAAATTTTAGTATGTAGTAAGGAAAAATGAAATCCACAATGAAAACCTCAACGCAATATTGTATAAAATAACCAAACTTGAAGATAAAGAGAGGCGGAAACTATACAAAAGTTCACTTTAAAATTATTGAGACATGATACTACTAGCAGCATAGATATGGCATCCTCCTAAGTTATTTTGTGCATTTAAGATACTGCAGTATAAACACATATCAATAATATTCTTCCTCTTAACATCATAGAAACACTAGAATTTAACAAATTCCACCAATCAGATAGGAGGTGCTTCAAGAAACTGTTTTTTATGAAAGTGTAACATACAGTCGTTGATATCCAGCAATGCATATGAAAAGTAGACGGTTAGGAATTAAGGCGCTAATAGGAGTGCTTGACGAAGTCTATCAAACTGAGTAAAATTACTTGCAAACTGCGGATTGAAGCTGACAATCCTGCAAGCATCCTTTATCTTTACTGGGACATAATTTCAGAAATAGCACACTTGAAAAAAAAAAGAAAAAAGAAGAAGACAAACAAGAAGAACATGAACAAAGTTCAAGCAAATGAAACCATCATGCGGTAACCCAATTATATCCAGCTTAAAGCTTTTCAAGGTTCATTTGATAACCATAACCCTAATCCACTTTACCAACATACAGTCATATCACAAGTAATATCTTGAATAAACCTCGAACCATGGTTTTATGTGCCGAACTGAGCCGAGTTTTTGTAGACCCATATTGCGCCACATTCCTTCCTAGCTGATATATTTATTTATTATTTTTTAAAATGAAAATAAAATTCAAATTTAATTTAAAGATCCAAATATAAGACGACAGGAGATGGGCAGAGCAGGGCAAACGCCGCATGCATGGGCTCAGACAAAAGATTGGGCCCAATGAAGGCAATCACTCGTGTATATTCTTGTCGCAAATCAAATGATATCCTAAGATTCTACAGAAGAAGATTTTCCATATTAGTAGGTAATTCGTTAGTAATAAAGACTATGAATATCTAGAGGATATAGTAATTTCAGGGAAGTTTATATTGATCGGACTCTGGAACAGAGCCTGAATAAGTGTATGGATGAACTCAGTTTAGTTTTATTTATGGAAGAATTATATTCATAGTAATTCTAGTTTGTTTAGTCATACCACAAGATCCCATCAAGAGAACAAACCTGCTGCCTACTCCCAGGGGACTCATTACCTACTCATACGTCATTCCAAAAGTCAATGTTCCCCTCGACATCTCCAAACATGATATGTCGCGACCCGCGCCCCCGGGACGCGGCCGCGACGGGGAGGGGAGACATCATCGGGGACGATCCGCCAGGAGCCCAAAATACGCAGCGAAAACCAAAGGAGCTCCGGCGGGTCGAAGCATAGAATTTATGGCTTTTAAAACAAATTTGGGAATGTTTAAGAATCATTTTAAAACCTTTTAAGAAGTTTGAGCCGAGTCTTGGACTTTCGAGCCCAGGTGCCGTTCACGGAGGAGGTGAACATCACCGCGAGGTCCGACAAAGCTTGCTATAGATCCTAATGTATCAATCTCCTCCATTGATACAAGAAAATCCATAGCAACCTAGGGTCCGAAACGTCAAAACATTTTTACGGAAAACTTGCGACACAAATTTATAAATTCCGGCTCAACCTGTATTTTTATAAACACCCAAAACTTAAATCAAAACTCTTTTAAATCGATTTTGAAATTTCACATTCCAGAGGCTATTATCGGTCGACCGGTCCACATTATCGGTCGACCGATAGTTCTTACGAACCAGCGGTAAAGCAAATTTAAATTATCGGTCGACCGCAGAACATATCGGTCGACCGAAAATATCAGAAACTGCAGAAACAGATTTGCAAGGGCTCACTTCTCGTGGTCTCGAATTCCGTATTCCCACTGGACTGCGAGAGACCACCGTGCGCCCTCGTATATCTACTTTAGATACATGCGCACGTGCTCTCGCTCGCCCAAAATACTTACGAGACTACGAGTTGTGGCCTAAATTCAATTTAACCGAAAATACGGGAAATTAAGAACCCAAAGAGCCATTTTCTCCAAATTCATTCCCATATCAAAACTCTTGTTTAAAAATGGTTGCATCAACATAAATACACATGTTAGTAGCGAAGGAAACATGTATGGAAATCAAATACACTTTGAAATGAAATCCGCATTTTCATATAAAACCATTGTTTATACAAACATAACTTTTAAAGCCTAAACTCGAACATTCCTCGAGTTTATCCTTTAAAAGCATCCCAAAATACAAACACATAACTAGTGTAGGTTAATGCTTCCATTTACATTATGATTTAAACTATACACATGTGGGGCTAACATATACATTAGGTGAAGCTACACCTTAGCCCATCCCAAAATGTATACCTTCTATATGTATACCCAAAATTCTCACAGCTATCCGCCTACGCAAGCTCTTTCCCCTTCGCGCACGGATCTGAAAAGAAGGCAACAAGAGCAGTGAGTCAAAAAGACTCAGCGAGCGGCACATTGGCATCCTCCTCGGGAGCACCAATGCGACACCACAACACAAACAACAAAACAAATCACACACATAGATACAAGTCATCAAATCACATACGCATCCAAGGTTCTTGCAATCGTGGCAAGGTACCACCCAACTAACCAATTATGCATAGCTTTATTAGTTAAGTCAGCGTGTATCACTAACCCCAAATCAAGGTCAGTCCTCTCATATTTTCGTTCTGGTAGAGCGGACCCACACTAGCGACTGACTCCCGGGACCGAGGGAACCTATAACCCATCCTCGCAACCCGAGATAGTCCTCTCAATGCGAGCTCTATCCGCCACGCTACCAAGGTCCTGGTACGCGCCGCCGGGCATTCCACGCGACTACAGAACCCTACGGTGATGGCGACCCCACAACGCAAAATGGGGCTACTCGGACTCTTTACGCGTTATGCAACCGAGCCTCGCACTCGCAGCCGCCGCCCGGGCCAATGAGCGACTCCAAACCGCGTTCACCGACCTCCCTAGAGGCATCATTCATTAATTGTGCTTATGTTCTAATTGGTCCAATCGTTTCCTATTCCCCGAGCCCTAGCCCTCCGGGTGTCCTTTCAACCGTTCTAGGCTACGTAACTCGAGGTTCAACGACCCAATTTCGAACATCACATGGCCCGTAGGCAAGCACACCAAGTCATACGAGTGTCACCAAGGTAATTTACCCCACTCGATTTTCATAACTCAAGGCATACAAGGTATCCGCTTTGGATTAAGCCTAGGTCACACGTATCGAATGTCTCTAGAGTCCTTTACTCTACATTCGCGCATAATCGTATTGTCACACTACATTTAGCATGAACTTTAACATCACATAATAGCATCCACACAATGTTCATAACATTGGCTATATCACATGCACTTAATCATGAAGTGACATTCCATGGTTAGCATACAATCATCATATGAGCATCATATAACATATAAAACATGATCTCATAATCAACAAATCATCCAACTAGGGTTTATAACCCGGCAAAGCATGATTAGCATAAACAATTAAAATTGAGCACATAGCTTACACCACAAACATGCTAGCATACCATGCATACCACATACACACTCGGTGCAAACCGCTCACCTCGAATTCAAGGTATTCCCGCAGCCCTCACCGCGTCGCTCCGCCGAAACGCAAGAAAACGATGTCTACGCGTAGAGGAGAACCGGGAGAGTGAGGAAATCAAGTTTAATTTGAAGAAAATCAAAGGAAAGGAGATGAGGACCTAAGGGGCTTACCTAGGGCTCTCACAGCACTTCAGAGCTCGGGTAGAAGTGAGAAAAAACCCCCAAACAACACTAAAAACAGCCCTCACCAACTCTCACCTACTCCGATCGGTCGACCGAAACAACTATCGGTCGACCGAAAGTTCTGAAATCTGCAAAAACAGATTAGATTTCAGCACTCGGCCGACTCGACCCAAAACGCGCCCTCACACCGACAGGTCCCCTACTAGGCCAGCGCGTCCTAGACGCTGTCATACACGCAATAACGCTACGCACGCGAAATCTAAGGTCGCACGCAGAAATTCACATACATAACTAAGCATGCATATAAACTCAAAAACCAAACAAAAACAAACACGGACCTCACATGATATGCTTTTCCGTGATGTCTCTGGCATGCAATAGGCAATCGCCAATACCACTGAGTCTCTACCCCGAAAGTTGCAATGCATGTCCCGTTTATATTTATCCAACGTGCTAGAAAAGAGAGATTTTCGGTGTGACCCTGAATGCCCACAGAGTTTCATGTCCATGGCATTAACAATGTTCGCAAGGTTCCTAACTCAGGCCACCTTCAGCCTCTGGAAGACCCAAGCGTTTCCAGGCACACCAGTGGATGCTTTGCTCGCCAAGTCTCCAAAACAAACCTCGAAAAAAAGCCTTTCCATGGATTGTATAACAGACGGTTGGAGGAAGGGCATGAAAGAAGTGCGTATGAATCTCGTACAAGAAGGACTTGATCAACGTTAGGCGGCCATTGGCGACAATAAACGTGCTGCCCAACCAGATAACCACTGTTGTATTTTATCTAATACCACTGCAAATAGACTTGATTTCTTCAACATATATGGGAGCCACCAAATATCAAAGAGGTAGGTGACAATTTTGAACCTAGTTGTATGTTGCACCAACTGGATCTTTCTCGTACCACTGTCCCTGGTAGGAAACTATTCACCAAATTATATACAAACAAATAGTCCTAGAAAGGCATATTTCATCTTCAACTTCTCCATTCAAAGGTTTCAAGCACTGATGCACCTTTACACTTGCATATACTTTAAGAGTGCAATGATATGCTATTAATAAAACATGCTTGATGTAAAAAAAAAAAAAAAGGTGAACCAAGGGCACAAGGTGCTCCGGTTATCCAAGCTCTTGAGGGGCTACATCTAGGCACCCATGCCCGCTACTAGCGGAGGATGTTTCCTACTGGCTTTGCAAGGATTCGAGCCCGCACCAGTGCTTAATCGATTATGCTAACACAAACAAAACTTTGCCTTGCTCACCCTTCATTTAGCAGAGATAATGCAGATGCAATAATGTATACTAGGAAGGATCCTGTGAAGACAGTTGGTAATCTACAAAAAGAAAAAAGGAATGAATAATAAGCATTCCATACATTCAGAACTGAGGAGTTAGCCTACTTCTCACCATACCATGCAATCAGCTTTAACAACAAAGGAAAGAACTGCAACAGATGCAGCAAAAGAAAGAATATGATTTATGCTCAAGTTTGCATCAATTCGAAGACATTGGAAACAATAAGATCAGCTTAGAATCAAGAAAGAAAGAGGAAAAGAAAAAGATGAAATCAGCCCCTAGAATTTAGTCACTTCCTCAAAGTAGATCCGAGGTTTAGAATAGGACAAACTATACCATTTATTTCAGCCCTTCGACATGTTATTACTTTTTATGCAAAATTTGAAAGAATTATGATCCGAATCCCCAAGGGATGTCTAAGGAACTCGGTGTAATTAGATCTAGAGGGGCTAGGAGGAAATGGCCGAATGAGAGGGAGAGTAAGATTTGGTGTGGCCGAATCACCACTTTTCTTTTCTTTGCTTGTATTATTAGAAAACATTACAAAACCTAGCTTCTATTACAGCAATTATAACATTAAAAGCAAATACAATAACTACTTAGTGGGGATGCCTAGAGCCACCCCTTAGCCTTCCGCGCCCCTGCTGTTCTGCCGCACCGCCGCCCGCTGGCCTTCCGCGCGCGCGCCCGCTGGTCTTCCGCGCATGCGCGCCCGCTGGCCTTCCGCGCGCGCGCCGCTGCTGGCCGCGCGCCCGCTGGCCTTCCGCGCCCGCGCCCTTGGCCTTCCGCGCGCCCGCGCCCTTGGCCTTCCGCGCCCGCGCCTAGGCCGTGCCTGTGGTGCGCCAGTGCCGCGCCCATGCCGCGTCCATGCCGCCTTGCCGCACTTGCCGCGTCCATGCCGCGCCCTTGCCGCATGCTGCCTTGCGCACTGCGCGCCTATGCCGCGCCCATGCCGCGCCTTGGCAGAACCTTGGCCGCACCTTTGCCGCGCCTATGCCGCCCATGTCGTGCCCATGCGCGCCCATGCCGTGCCCATGCCACACTAGGTTGCGCACCTGTGTTTTGACCCAAGATCCACCTGGATCAAGCCTCCCCTCTATAGGATTCATTGCTCCGCAATGAGCTTTAGCATTCTTCTTGAGGTTGCCACTCATATCCCTCCTTGCAAGAGTTGTGTCTTTGACAAAAAGTGCAATATTTTTGGGCACCTCCTTCATGCCATTGGTTGCTTTTCCCCTTGTCCTCTCCATGGTGAACGTCTTGCCTTCTCTAACGAGAATGTATTGTTGAGCCCGCCGAAGATAGGTCGCATCTCGATCCCATAGGTATGGATTTCCGAGGATGATATGGCACACGTCTAATGGAATCACTTCGCAATCACTTCATCAATGAACCGCGCCGACACCGCGAACTTGATCTTGCAACATCGTGTGATTTCCATCTTCCCGCTTGTATTGTTTAGCCACTCCAACACTTGAGGTGTCTCGTAAGGGATAGTCTCCAAATGCAATTGGTTAACTAATGCCTCCGAAACCAGATTTCTTTGACATCCAGGATCTACAATGCATTGCACTATGTCAGATTTTACCTGAATGTTCATTGTAAAGAGCTCTTCTCGCTCCTTATCATTATGGGGGTCCTTTGCCTCTGGAATCACCTCCTCCTTGGCTCGGATCATGAGTGCAAGGGTTGGGTCCGCCTCCTCCATCTTGAGGGTGATCGGCTCCTCTTCTTCTACCGTAGTGACTAGAGTCTTGCCCTTGCCCACGGCTCCCTTGTCTCTCTTTGGCGCCATCTCTGGATGGAGAGTCCAACACTCGGCTTGAGTGTGCCCCTTCTTGTTGCAATGCGTACAAGTCTTGGCCTTTGTCTTCTCTTGAGTAGTTGCTTGAGCCGCCCCCTTCATTGCACCCGAGCCACCCTTGGCGTTCGGTTTGGGCATTCCACGCATCCTAATCTTCTCATAGACCATGGCTCTCTTGCATGCATCATTGATATCCTTAACCGGATTCAAATCAACTTCTTCAAACAATTCTTCACGCAATCCCGCCAAGTATTTTCGAAGAACCTCCGGGTCTTGTAGCCGCACTCCCATCACCAAGGCTTGCCTCCGAAATTCGGTTGTGTACTCTTGCACACTTTGGGCTTCTCCTTGCTGCAGGAATTGCCATGCCTTCCACCTCGCTTCCTCGTATCCCACGGGATAGAATTGTTCCTTGAGTTGTTTCTTGAATGCCGCCCACGTGATTCCCATGGAACCATACTCCCGTAGATGTGCATTCCACCAAATAAGTGCATGGGACGCCAACTTGAGCCTTGCGAACGCAAGACGTTGCGAGTCTCCATAGTTGTAGAGAGCAAAGTAACTCTCTAGTTGATCGATCCAGCCATCTATCTTCTCTCCATTCACTTCCCCATTGTATACGGGAAGCTCACTTTTGCATCTACCTTGAATGGGGCCATGCCTTGGACCGCGCCTTGCATGCTCCAAATGGTTTGCATCTCGGCCTCCTCTTGCATGGGCTCCTTGCCGAGGCGCCTTGGGGTTTCAACATCATCCGGCATGTGGGAAGGCTCCCCTCGCTCCATGCCCGTGGCTGGTTGGGTTGTAGCCGCCCTTGCTTGGCTCATGGCCATCTCCTTCATGAGGTGCACCAAACTTGAGATCTGCTCATTGTCGAGTTTGCCAACTTCGTGAGAGTCTCGTCCGTCTTGGTTGCCATGGTCTTGAACTCATCCTCGAACCGCGCCAAACGCTCCTCAATCCGAGTGATGCGTGCATCTCCATGTTCCTCCATGATAGGATGACTGTGCTCCGATGATGAATCCTCCACTTCTTTGCCTTGACTCTTGTTCCTCGTTTGAGCTACCATGTCTTCGGATAAGGCTCCTAAGCACTCCTCACGTCTAGCTCTGATACCAACTTGATCCGAATCCCCAAGGGATGTCTAAGGAACTCGGTGTAATTAGATCTAGAGGGGCTAGGAGGAAATGGCCGAATGAGAGGGAGAGTAAGATTTGGTGTGGCCGAATCACCACTTTTCTTTTCTTTGCTTGTATTAATAGAAAACATTACAAAACCTAGCTTCTATTACAGCAATTATAACATTAAAAGCAAATACAATAACTACTTAGTGGGGATGCCTTGAGCCACCCCTTAGCCTTCCGCGCGCGCGCTCTGGTCTGCCGCACCATGCACGCCCGCTGGCCTTCCGCGCGCGCGCCCACTGGTCTGCCGCGCCATGCGCGCCCGCTGGTCTTCCGCGCGCGCGCTCGCTGTCCTGCTGTGCCATGCGCGCCCGCTGGCCTTCCGCGCACCCGCGCCCTTGGCCTTCCGCGCGCCCGCGCCCGCGCCCTTGGCCTTCCGCGCGCCCGCGCCCTTGGCCTTCCGCGTACCCGCGCCTAGGCCGTGCCTGTGGTGCGCCAGTGCCGCGCCCATGCCGCGTCCATGCCGCGCCCTTGCCGCATCCATGCCGCGCCCTTGCCGCATCTTTGCCGCGCCTATGCCGCGCCCATGCCGCGCCTTGGCAGAACCTTGGCCGCACCTTTGCCGCGCCTATGCCGCCCATGTCGTGCCCATGCGCTCCCATGCTGTGCCCATGCCACACTAGGTTGCGCACCTGTGTTTTGACCCAAGATCCACCTGGATCAAATTAGATGAACAAAAGACCAAGCATCTGACCTGAATGATCTTATAGAAGACAGTAAAGTTCCTCTAAATCACTCTTTGTGGTAATATGTCAAAAGCTGAATGTAGGATCTAGTTTTGTTCAAATGCGGCAAAATGTGCGAAGAGTGCATGTTCTTTGTGGAAGTCATCATAATAGAAATGCGGTAAATGTGATTACTAAAGATCCCTAATCTTAGAGCAGCTTCGACGTACCTCATCCATTCAGGTAAAGGTTGCAATTATCTCTGCCCACTTTAACAGCGAAGCTGCAGAAAACAACACACTTTCTGCGCTCAATAAAGTTATTGTGAAGGAAATTCGATTGACATAAGTTGATGTTTCCACTACTCACCTGACAATAATTCTCCTTTCTAATCTATTCTACACATTTTCCATCTTTTCCACTTCCAGAACATATTTACATCAGAACTTAATTTACCATGTTAACAACAATTCTCTTTTGTGCGCATTGCTCCCAAGCAAATCCACTTCTGGAAGGACGCCAAGGAAAGAATAATCATGGAAAGTTGGACCTGCAATAGTAAAGTAAGTTGTAGAATATATGAAAAGTCCAGGTACCTTGATTGGAAGATCCAGAAAATATCTGAACAGGTTATGTCATTGACTATTTCTTCTTTCATGTGGCCACTGACATGCTTTGTTAGCGCACGTATGAGTAGGATAACCTTTGAACACAGCTTTAGTCACAAAGTTGGTAACAGACATCCATATTAATTTGACAGAGTATTATATCTCAAGACATGTAAAGTTTTATTGTAAATGCTGAAGGAATAGATGATACTAATCACAAAATTTGGAACAGAGTGAGCTCAATACACGGTTAGCCAACAGCTCATACTACTCACCCCCAGTTTTTGGCTATCTGATGATGGACACTCTCTCCTATAGTGGACTAAGCCAAAGCAAACATTCTCAGAGGGGGGGTAAATGTGACACTAATAATAGTAGATTGAAACAAAGATTGCAGGCTATAAGTTGCTCAAACTTTTGAATTCAGGTAGTTTTTTTTTTTTTTTTTTTTCCGTTTGAATAACAGTGAAGCCTACCACCTTTTACCGGCCAATTTAAGCTTTTGGGTCATTTTTCAACCCTGGATCGCACTCTTCTCCAGCCAACACAGTGAGATATGCAGATAAGCGCAGTCCACTTTAACATAAGGGAGCCTTTCGCTCCTACACTCCACACCACTACCGGCATAGCCTAACAAGATGATCTGCAAGCAAGGTGCAAATACTGGTGGTTCAAATCGAGAACTTCATTAATGGCAACTTAATTCAGATACAAAGCAGAAGATTCATAAACAGGCAACAATATAACCAACCAAATTTATTCACTGCCTCAAGAACTATCAAAACAATGAAAGAATCCACTATATTGAGCATCTACATAGTCCAACAAATTTACAAGATACGAAATACGATGCCTTGGAATTCTTTTCCTCTTTACTGTCACTCAAAGTCTCACAAGAAAGGGTGCTGATATAGCCGCGTTTTGGGCCGCCACGTGTCATGACGCTCACGCAGTCTGATTAGGAGAATGAGCCGGGCCCCGAAGTAAAGGCCCACGATATAGACAAGTATGTACCCGGGATAGATATTGAAGCCTCTTGCTGGAACATGTGTCAGCATCGGTTAACTCCTGACATATGTTTCAGTAGCGACCTTGCCAGAGGTCGACATCAGCAGATTATGAGAAGATGGACCGCCGCATTCACGCGCGTAGAAGTCTTTACGGAAAATCGAACCGACGCACTCTTTATGACTCCCAATAAAGACTCATTAAATCCGGTAGTTAATTAACCGCGGTTATTAACTATTAAATGAGGAAGCTCAAGGGTCGTGGAGCCTAGGGAAGTGTCTTCCACGGCAGCTATAAAAGGCAACGGGTAACTCTGAAGGAGGGGTTGGCTAATGAACATACCGAAATACTATATTGTAAAGTGAGAAGAGAGTTGAGAGAGATCTATATTTCCTTTTACTCATAGTGAAATCCTTGATTCGTTGGCGTTACGTGACAGCCCGTGGTTTTACCTTGATTTCAAGGGTTTCCACGTTAAAAGCGTCTGCATTTTGTGTGATCTTACTCATTTCTGACAATTCTCGCCTGCTTAGAATCCTAGTCGTAACTGTTTTTGAACACTATATTGATCGGTCGAGGACCAGCTCGATCAGGTGCGAACAACTATAAGAACTTCGGATGATATTACAAAAAGGAAAAATAAAAAGGGAAACGAGTATATCTATCATAATTCATAAATTGTTAGCATTGCAGGAAAAGACACCGGGTCTAAAGATGTTCTTCTCACCAATATAGTCCAATGATGTTATCTTAACAACAATTGCATGCTACTAAAAATAGACTTTGTAGAAAGAACTTTTCTCTAAAATTACCTTCCTGTTCACTGAGAATAAAAAATGGAATGTGAGAGACCATATTTGAACCTCTTGCATTTCAAGTTTGAGACCCCAGAACAGACAAACAAAATGGCTGGTTCATTTGACAACCCCAAATAGTCATCACGAGCTCATCACCACACCCTACTGTCGAAGTTTTGAGAACAACCCACCTGACCCACACTCCATTAGACTAGTCATATAAAACTAAAACTATGACTTTGCTAAATGGCACTCTCAATATTAAACAAATTTTTTTTTAAATTAAATAAAAAAAAAAAACCAGAATACCTTAGCTAAGGATACCTGAGCCCATGGAAGCAACTCATGGCGGCAAGTTGCAAGCTTCACAATTGCTGTCGCTAAAAAGAAGAAAAGCTTGGACTGCAATGATCCATTACAAGTTCCAAAATTTGAGTCAACAGCTGATTCCGAGCTTAGATCCAAACGACTAGATAGAAAATTGAAAATTGGAATTAAGATCACCATCTAATCTCAAGGACTACCTTCTGGTCATATAGGGATGCATATCAGATCATAGTTTCGCATAAAGCAGATTCTAAGCTCACGTAAAGCAGATTCTAAGTTCTTAAAAAAGCATGACAGGTCATGCAAGAAACGCCTCCAGAGCCATGGTCTGCAGTAAGCCAACAAGTAGTGCCAGTGCTGTCTAAATTTGGATTTAAGTATACAGAAATAATGATACATCCTTAGATTTTAAAAAAGAGAAAAAAAAAATGTGCTTACTCAACCAACTCTCAATCTACCAAATAAACCAAAAAAGTCCAAATTTCTTATCCTCACTTCATTCCACACAAACAATCTACTCTGATTCTGCAAAGTTTTTGAAGGAACCAAATACTACATCTTCCATTTAAATACATATAAGAACTCATAGATACATAGTATATTCAATAGATAAACTCATAAAAGGGTTATTGTAGATATGGCGCTTAAATAGACAACAAAGTGAAATTCAACCGTTGATGTAATTAGTCTATCAAATACACGTACTTTAGTTATTCCCTCTTCTTCAGTCGATGGTTTTCCTCATTTGCCACATTAACACCATATTAGTGAGACAAAATATATGGTTTCATAATATATATAAATAAAATGCTATGTTAATAAGTGACTACCACGATAACTATCTTTCTTGCTGGAAGGACTCCGGGTGCACTTTGGAGTAGCTAAAATTTCTCTTTCTACGTCTTGGCGTACTAAGTTACCCATTGACGTCCAATTGAGCGACTGTCCAGTTTGCACATCAGGCCTAAATTGCACTTTGGAGGGCACTTGAAGGCCAATCTTTATTTCACCCCTTCATAAAAAGACATTGGAGAACTCACGACATAAATGAAGGGGATCTATTCTTCTAGATCAAGCTATTTTTCAATTAGATGGAAACTGTCCACAAAGATCAAGAGTAAGACAAACAAGAAACGATATGTTAATAAGATCAGAGACCAATCTAGGGATGACAAGATACTTAAAGGTTCTAGAACCTAGTCCACTACCTCCCCTAGCACAAGAAGATTGTAAACCTTTCCTGACAAGGCTGCAATTTAACATTTTCACTTGGTTATGAATGAAAAGTCCTTCAAAAAGGGACTATAAATAACCGCTGGACAAATAGAACACACAAGAATCAGGATTTTCCACTAAGCAGATAGATGGACCACTCTTTGTTTTGCATTGTAAGAGCATTGAATTAAATCTGATGACAAAATGGCAGAAGAGAAGGTGGGAAAAAAATCGATAAAGTAAAAGAAAAAAAAAGGGGACATACTGTAAGAGAAGTCAAAGTGCCGTACCTTACCAGCTTGGTTGACTTTGTTGCAGCTGCAAACTTGAAGGAATAGTAAAACATTTATTTAAGTGATGGTGTCAAGCCATCTTCTTATAAGGTAATTAGACCACTATGAGGACCTAGTTATTTTAGAACTCTAGTTTTATCCATTCTCGAAGTACAAAAAAATGTGCAACCATCAAAGACACGAACCATCAAAGCACGAACAATGTCGTTTTAGCTTCACATAGAGAAGTATGGTTGAACTTATTTT